>JAHWFO010026864.1:1456583-1512282 GCA_023313115.1 Rhysida immarginata
CTGTGTACCTCCCTGTGTTCGTGTAACGTTTCTTCGCTGGATCTTCGTCTCTTCTGTGTTTCATCTGAATTCTCCACAAGTCCTGTGTTTCATTTACATTTCGTCATTCAACTTTTACTTTACCAATTGGGTGACATTTTTCATTGTTTTTTATTATTTATTTTAATTTATCTCTCTTCTTTCAATTAAGGAGTGTTATTCATCTTAATTAATATATAATTAAAATTTAATTTTTATAAGCGGCAATCATATTTCTAGACTCCGAATTTAGTACATCATCAACTCTTCCGACTACTACTCCTGAGAAAAGAAATAAGTATCCACCTGGCTCGTGGTGATCTTAAAAAAAATCTGTTTTGTAATTCTATCTTAGGTCTTCATTTATTAGCTATAGAGATTGTTTTAGCCTGCCGTCTAGTCATCGCACAGTTTCTCTGCGAAAGAAGACAAACGAGCCCTGGTTTATAATATTATCGATACATTTTTTTTTCTGTATCTGCAGCTCTTAAAATGCTGTAATTTTACCAACCACGTATTCTAACTTGCCTGTAGGCACTTTTGTCTATAGTATTAGCTCGACAGAATGTTTTTTATGCCTTATGAGGAACCTAATTAAACATTGCTTCCTCGTTCTAAAACTTTTAATTACAGAAACTTACTTGTTAATTAAGTTCTGCAAAGTATAAAATATTTTCTACAATTAACGTTCACAACTTTTATATCTGCCACTTATTAACGGACTGAAAAGATATTTAAGACTCTTTTTTAATAATCTCTTCAGAGATAAAATCAATTAACGTCACTTTTGAGAGGAAATGTGTTAAACTTCATTTTCAATTACTTGTTCACCATTCACAACAGGAAGATGAGGAAACAAAGGAAAACCAAATTTCAAGAGGAACAAAGAGAGAAAGAATTTACTATTAATACTTGAACTTTTTAATCCATACAAAAATAGACGCTCGAAGGTGTACCAAATTGGAAATATGGGGTTCATGGGAGGTCTTGTAATTAACTCTTCCCGAACCTACTGTTCCCTGTCACTTTTGCCTGTTTTCACTTTTTTTTTCAAGTCCTTCCTCCATTGATAAAATCAATTTTACTTAGCATTGGAGAAAATCGAAAGCTTTCGTGTTTTCCTTATCCCCCCACCTCCTGTTCACCACCCCCAATAGATTGCCGCCTTTATTCGCCACGTGTTGGCCTTCTCCACCCTTCCCTTATCCCTCTCTGCGGGAACTCCTTCAATTAGCGAACTGGTTTTAACCAATTAGTGGAAAGTGAATCCCGTAATGTCTCAGACAGTGTGACCTCCACTTCTTCCCTTGTCGTTTCTTTTTTCTCTTCTTCTTTCCTTCCCTTTTGCCCTCTCTTCCTTCAGCTTCACTGTTGTCGTCTCATCTGGTTATCTGCTTCTTTGAGCTCCAATAATCACGTGCTCATTGTTATCTCTCTCGCGCGCGGGTTTCAACAGGTTAATATGCAACCGGCCAACCACGACGCAATGGCTTCTCGCACTTTTCTCATTAACCAACACGACTTGGAGGCTAAATGCTACCCTGAAAATAGATTCGCGATTAACTGGAGGAAAAATTCGTTTATTTTTGATTACCAGTAATTAGTAATAGCAGTAATAGATCATTTTCACTTGTGCTGAGATCATTCACAACAATTAATTAATGGTTATTCGCATTCCCTAACGGAAATCCCGCATTATTAATCAAGAAGTTAATTGAAAATTAAATAAAATTTCAATTTTTAAAACTATTATTGGTATAACTATTAATGTCCTTGTTATGCAGGTATTGATGTATTGGAGTACAATAGCCATACTTTAATTAAAGTTTTAAATATTTCTTAAAAGTTCCAGCATTACAAATATGCACTGACAATTGAGAAAAGTATTGGAAGACCTTATGTTCTATAACCTTTATCTCCAAAGAACAACATCTCTAAAGCTTCTGTCTTTGTCGGTTTTAATTGGATGAGTCCTATTTACTTTTCAGTTTCAAACTTAGATCGATACCTAAAAGCAAAGGTCTCTCTTGCTTTACAATTGGTTGAAGTTTACGAACACACTATTGTCTTGAGTTCATTTTCAGTGCTTCATTGCTTTTATGTGGATTGAACGTTTTGTCTGTTGAATGTGTGTGTGTTATTTTTTGTGGGTGTCTTTAAACGAGAATCGATTGTAGCTAAGGAAGAAAGAAGTAAATGCCATCGTGTTTTCGATGTCAATGTGTCAGCGTTTTCCGAAGGAGAAGATTTTCCCACGTCGTCTGTAATCTTCGCTGATTGAAGGGTTGGCGAGGGAGGAGTAATGGGAGAAGGGGAATGATAGAAAGGAAAAGGAGTGAATCTTTCCACGAACATAATGGAAAATTGGTCTTAGTTTAAAACACGAAGGAGATGGGTAAAAAATCCTTGTCCTCTTGAAATAACATCATTGTTGAAAGTCTCCAAAGAACTTTGCTCCCATTTTCAATTTCCCTCCCTTTCTTTTAGTTAAGCGAAAGTTCAATCAAGACAAAAAGAGGAAGCAGGAGTTCTTTATTTCTAAAGATCCTACCTATGATTATATGATTATTAATCTGTTTTAAGAATGAAAATATTCAATACTTTTTCTTTATCTATATGCTGCAGTTCTGTTTAGAGAACTGGTTAGCTGTGGGGTCTTTGAAGATAATTTTTTAATAAAATCTAGCCTGGTCTATTCTATCCTAACCTGAAAATCACCTCTGAAGTTAGTTATAATCGAAAATAGTTGTTCTGTGATTTGGCTGATGCTTTGCGAAACACCATTTCGACTCTGAAATTATTTACTGACTAAGTAGCTACATGTTTGAATCCAAAATTTTTTATTATAATGCCACAACAAATTGAAACTCTTCTGTTTAATCTGCGTGTTGTATTTATGCCACGAAAATTTGCATTTGTGCTACTATAATAGTTGCTTGCAAGCTTTTCGTCATTTCAATCAGTATTTCACAATTTTAAGAAACCATTTTAAAAAAGAGGAAAATTTTAAAAACAGGAAAATAAAGCTTTGTGGTTATTTATTTATTCATTATATTAGCTATTTTAGGGTTCTACTTCTGACTTTCATTGTTAAAGCATTGGTCTCTAACAAGCATTAGATGCTTCAAGACTCTCATTTTGTCTTAAACTCTATTCCTTTCCTGCATTTTGATGCTCTTTACCCGACCTCCTTCGTAAAAGACTGTCTTCGTTCCGGTGCCGAAGATAGTTCGACCGCCTTATTGTATGTCCTCTTTTGCGTTCAGACATTTTACCATATACCCTTATTTCCCTTTGGGATCAACTACTCTCAGCTCTGCATCTTAATTTTTAAGATTGTACCTCTTATTTATGTAATAGAAATACCTTTTAAAATATCATTAAGTAACCAGTCAACGTCACGATTGGTTTTATTCTTTCTTATTCTTCGACTTTTTTTTTTTTTTTACTCTTACTGAATTCTATTCAATAATAATAATAATAATAATAATAATAATAATAATAATAATAATAATATTAAAACTCTATGGCATTTGAAATTATAAGCTGACAATTAGAACATAACACTCTGGATTTAAATGTGATTGAAAAGAAGAAGATTAATTTAATTGCAATACTAAGAGATAGTCGGATTGAAAATAAAGAACAGAAAAAGATAGCAAAATGCCAATATCTGAAATTGGAAGTTTCAACATTTGAGGAAATGAAAATCGAGAATATACCAATTGTGATAGATGGGCTTGGCTTGGTGCAATTTCGAGAAATTACGGAAGTATTGTTTGTTCGTTTCGTTAGATTTTATGAGCGCGTCGACAGCTAGGTCATTTTGCGCCCTTTCACATGACTAGTATCTGTACACATTCCGAGAATTCAAGATGATTATTTGCTTTTACGTATTCGGGGGACAAACACGAACCATCATGCCCAAGGCAGGATTCGAACCCGCGACCCAACGGACTCGAGAACTGAAAAGTCTACAACAGCCCTCTCGGCCATTATGGAAGTATCTGGAAAGAAGCGGAATAGACAGGATAACAACGGAACAGATTCAGAGACGGACCTGAGCAGCGCATCGACATAATGCAGTAATATTGAAAATAAAATAAACTTTAGTTTTTGAGTTCCGTAAATATATTGTACAAATAAATTATTACTGTAATTGGTAAGCAACAATTCAATTTTTGACTAGTGAAAGGAGGAACACTATCCAGCAATGTTATATTTTGATTACATTGATAAGCGAAAATGGTGAGCATGCAAAATGTTCAAATAGGAGACGATTCGTGATTTTTCACGTGGAAAGTGTCGATAAATAATGCTTATACAGATGAAACTGGAGAATTTTATTGAAAAAAGCATTATTATCTGTAAACAATAAGAATCTATTTAAAAAAAATATAATTACTGTATATATGGGACGGGGGGGGGGGGGGGTGGCGGGGGACACGGTTCAAAAGTAATTCGCAAATTATTTACTTCGAATTGGTGACAAAACTGAAAACGATACTGACGGTATTGTAAATTAAGATTTTATTTTTGCTGTGAATTATTAGAATTTAATAATATCATAAAAATGAGATTTTACTGCAGCTGTCTTCATTGCCCTATTCACTCTTAAGAATGACCATGCCGACCGCATCATTTAATTTGTGATAAAACAAATGTCAGAGGGCTTAAGTGAAGATACAATTGGAGATAGTAAAAATTTCAATTATTACCATCTAAATTTATTAAATTTAAATGGAGTTCTACTCTCCAACTTTGTTAAAAAGTTAAATATGCTTTGGCTAAGCTTAATCCATCTATTTGCCCCCGCAATTGAACATAATTGTGCAAGTCATTTAAAGAAATTTGTATAGAAGTAGAAATCAGCAACAGTGCATATAAAGAAAATAACATATTTTTTTACATGAAATTACACTTTACACGAATTCATCTTTTATCGTCTCCATTTCCCAATTAGACTATCGTTTTCAATGACAGTTAATGAAAGTGAAGCGTCTTCAATCATACCTCAAGCCACATCTTAACAACATTTAATAACAAATAAAGACAAGTATAGTAATTTTGTTACAAGAAATATATTTTTTAAAATATAATTTAAAAACACATAAATACACCACTATATTTTTTAGATAGTGCGTGGTGAGTAAAAATCAAATAAATAAATAGTACCTGCTTGTTAAATTAAGTTATAGAATCAACATTTTTTTCAATATTTCTTTATACTATTTCATTTTCAATTTTTCAATATTTGAATACACAAACTCATTGTATGCTAATCTCTTAGCGGGTGCGTACTGGGAAAATTCAAATAAACAAGGAATTTACTTTCTAAGGGGGTTGAACTAGTCCATTAGTAAAGAAAATTTTGTAACTATATGGTAAAATTGACCTGGTTCAACAATGATTCGATAATGTTATATTGAATTGACGACAATATAGTGAATCGGTATTTTGTAATTTCATAAATGAGATTTTACTGCAATTGGAGTCAAAAGAATATTGCTCGAATTAATCAGTTAATTAGTAGTAAAATAAATCGAAAAATAAATGTATTCTTAAGTGCAGAAACAATTGCAAATAGAGAAAATTACAATTAACACCATTTATATTTGTGTGAATATCTAAATTCATTAAATCTAAGTAGACTTAATCGTTAAAGCGCCAATTATGTTTTTCCGTAATCTCAATCCATCTATTGGTCTCTGCATTGGAGTAAAACCCCTAACAGAAGCAGAAATCAGTAATTGTACATATAAAGAAATACTGTATTTTTTCATCGAATGACACTTCAACCGAATGACAGTATACTACTATTCACTTGTATCGCCATCAGTTCCCAATTAGGCGATCGTATGCAAATTTTTATTAAGGAGATAATGTCTTCATTCACGGACAGCTATATCTTGATATCTCTCGACTCATATGTTTTCAGAAATTAGCAACTTTCACAAATTAAGACAAGTATAATAATTTTTAAATAGAGAAAAATAGTAAAGAAAATTCCACGGCCTGGACTCGAACCAGGGACTTCGGTTATAGGCACCAACGCTCTAACCACTAAGCTACCGCGGACATGGAAGCTGTCGCTATCAAACATGCCCTATGAGCATAGGTTAAAGCTCGGCTTCTTGTTCGCAAGCCAGGACTATCTTTACTATTAAATGGCGAATATCATTATAATAATAATTGGAAAATGTTCATTGGAGGATTTTTATATACGTTGGGGCGTATACCCAGAGGTCCCTGGTTCGAGTCCAGGCCGTGGAATTTTCTTTACTATTTTTTTCTATTTATTAATTAACATCGGAAAAAAATCCTCCAATGAACATTTTCCAATTATTATTATAATAATTTTGTTACAAAATATATAGTTTTTAAAATATAATTTTAAAATATAGCAATGTATCGGAGTACTAATTTTTAGCGGGTGAATGGTGGGAAAGTTGAAACTAACTAGTAAAATTTTATTTATTTTTAAGAGAATGAACAAGTTTAGCTAAAATTAAAGATTTATATAATTTTTAAAAAAGGTCCCACTCTTAAAAATAGCTAGAAAGTCGACGAATAATGTCTATTCTTCTGGACAGAAGTTGTGTTGATGGATAACTTTTTAATAAATGTTGCCAAGATCTTTAATCTGATCGATCTTATGTATTGTTTTTATTATTTTTATTCGAGTATCTAACTGTAATAATATTATAGCAAAATAATTTTTCTGTTTAAAATTTCAAAAAAGTTAACACGTCGTGCTTAGATCATGGATTCTTGTATCGCAAAGCCCGACCTCTGAAAAATAAACGAAATTCCCAGGGCATTAATTACGGTTGGGAGTGATGCCTTTTTGAAAGCATTTTCGAAATGAGGACGGGGCCATTGATTATGAATGAAGAAAATTTGGAACCGATAAAGTGGTGATGATTTTTCAGAGAGGAGCTGGTGAATGGGAGATGTGAGGATCGGTATTTGTACGTTGTTGGATATTTAATGAGCCAATAAAATTGGGAAGCGATTATTATTAGATCGATTTCGCGAACTGATCGCTATTTTATGGGCAGCACATTCGTCGTTTCTAGTAGCACTTTAATCAATGGCTAATTAGAATTATTATTGTGATAACTAATGTCTGCGTAAGTGATATGGTATGGTACTTTGGAGAGAAAATGAGCTACTTATCTTGCCCTATCCCCGCCATCCCTTGATATGATTGTGAAGCTTGAAAGGTCAATTTTTTTTCCAAGAATATAATAGGATCTTTAAAAATAAAAGAACAGCTGAGATTTAGCAAATAAACACTTAAAAATGTGTTTTGGTGCAGACGACTGTTTTTATTTTTATTGCTGTTTGTTTTCCTTTTATTTATACACGACGGAGTTTTACTTGGCTGCTTTAATAAAATCATCATCATCCTCATCATCATCATGGCAACGGAGGAAGAAAGGAAATTTTCATTGTCAAGGCAAACGTTGTCCGTTTGGATTTTTGCCGAGTTTCAACTCGTGGCAGCTTCGTAAGAAAGAGAAAGGAGTGAACATGTACGCAGAAAAGAAATGCTTCTCATTGGCCTTTCTGGAGGGGGTAGGAAAAAAAACAGTAACGAATAAAAGGATAATTTTTTTTTTTTTGTGAATGAATTCATCGAGTCATCCAGCCATTCACTCGTCATGCTCCATGAATGGAGCTTTCCATTAAACCGGAAGCACAAGTGTTGCGAGAATATCTGTGCTCATTGGCTTCAGTTTGCTCGTCTTCATTCGGGATTTTAAACTTGACAGAATCAGTGACACTTGGAAAACAGAAGAACATTCCAGAAACAGTGTCGACATGGGACACGACCGAAGCAACAGACAGAAATGGAGATTTTTTTTTAAAATAAGTTTTGACTTTTACTTTGACTAACTTCATAGGACGGGATAGTTGGTTCAGTTTCGTAAAACAAGTACGTCATTGCCACCATTACGATAAAGAGGATGCCAAATGCTAACCAACCCCGGACAGCAGAGGGCAGAGTAGGACGGAGCTCGGTGATTTTCACGCGGGGCCTTAGTTCGGTCCAATCCGGCAGCCTCGTCGTCGTGACGTGCTACAATCGGAGTGATGACGTGAATCGTTTGTAAACGTCTTCACCGACACCCCTTCCCTGCCAAATCCTCCCTTTTTCCAATTCGTTCATACTTTTGGGAAATTTTTTTTTCCTTTCCTCTCTTTCATTCATTCATTCATCCAGTTTTGTCTTGCTAGATTCCAGTGATGCAATGCCGCATTTGGGATCGTAGAGTAACTCGGGCTTAACAAATTTCGACGATTATGCTTTCAAAAAATTTTTTTTTGACTTAAAGTGTAATTGGAGGTTATCATTTATTATGAATTTATCAAATTTATCTGATATTGCTGTTAATATAGAGCAAAATAAGGGTTATCCATTTAGTGTCTTTTAATATTTCAGTAACTTAAGTTTCTCTGCATCTTAAGAGTTGTACTCGATTTTTCATCGAATTTTACTCGGAGAAAATCTGTTGGAATAAAAGGAAAGATTATTTTGAATACACAATTTATATCAAGATATTGCAGTTATTTAAACCCTTATTTAACCTTTTCTCAAATTTCAACCCATATTAAAAATCAATTAATACTCGCTAACTATAGCGCCTTCAGTGATTATTGGTGATTACATTAAAAACTTCTCTTAAACTTCACTCATTTTTTCCTCGTTAATTTCCTTCGAAGTCTTTGTTTGGCAAAAAAAACCTTTTTTTTTTTTAATCGAAAATCCTCCCAATTCATCTTTCTTTATGATCGCTCTGTTTTCAGTTGATTATCGCGTGGGGTTCCTTTTTTGTCGTCTTCCTTTTTTTTTTTTTAACTCCCGATGCTCACTTCCCTTATTCTCTCGTTTTCCTTCCCTTTTCGTCTCTTTATCCCGAAGCATGAAAACAAATCAGGATTTTCTAGTGATCCATCACAGGCCCTAATTGGTTGGAAAAAAGAAAGAGAAGGCGAAAGACTTTTTACCCCCCCCCCCCCCATCTCCTTTTTTTCCCCCATCGCTTTTCTGCCTTCGCTTGTTTGTATGTATGAAATTGCAATTGTAATAATCACGTTGATATTCGTGTCTTAATGACAGGTTGAGCAATGTAGAGATAAAACAATTTTAATTTTGGAGCTTATGATGTTTTAACCATCACCCTCATCATCATCATCATCATCATCACCCTTTGAGAAGCGAGGTCTGCATGAACGCAAATGAAATTTTCTATTTAATGGGGAATGTGAATGGAAATGAAATTACTCGTCTTTTTGATTTCTGGGTCTTCAGTGACAGAATAAAATTAAAATTATCTTTTAGCGGTTCGCGCCTTTCCGACACTTCAAAATTTAATTTTTCGGGTTTAATATTCGCTCGTTTATGAAATGAGGAGAGGAACTTGGGAAGAGAATTTCTTTTAAGTTTGCGGTCGAGTTGGAAAAAAAATTTTTTCAGGGGGAGGAGGGGTAAAGAAGTTAATGAAAATGAAAAAAAATATCTACATAAATAGTTTTCATTTTGACTAATATTTTTTAAATAACTAGATAATTTAAAAAAAAATTGATTGCGTAAAGCAACGCATGACATAATTTTGTGCAACAGTTCGCTATTAATATGTAATGAAGCACTTGTTCCAGCGAATGCATTTCTTACCGATTAAATCAATATAGAACAAAACAATTGCAATATATATACGAAAGAACGCCAAGTTATTATTGCATTTCTGCTTGAATAAATGAGAAGAATGCAAAAGTGCAAATGAAATGGATAGTTAATGTTTTCTTACCTATTTGAGGGACATCGTACTGTCTTCCCCCACGAGGCTGCCTAATAATCATTTGTTTATTAGACTTTGGTTGTTGCTGCTGCTGCGTTGACGAAGAAGGCGAATTGACGGTTCCCGAGCCGGATCGACCGGTGGCGCGGCTAACAGGTGGGGGTCCGGGTCCGCCTCGCTCAGCGGGCCGGTCTCGCTTGGCGGCCGCCGCGCTCCGTAGTAGACGGAGGAAGGCCCGCTGCTGCTCCTGCTCACTGTACGAGTCTATGGCATCGTCCGTGTAGTCGACGGCAGCTCTCGACGGTCCCACCGCCGACAACGCGGCTACCGTCGTCAGGGACACTACGACCGCGCACATACATAGTAGAGCCGGCCTCACCATCGCCGAACCCGTGATTTTTTGGGGTTGGTTGTTGTTGTTGTTGTTGTTATTTTTTTAATGTTTCTGCTTAGTTACTGGAGAAAATAAATTAGAAGAATAAAAAAGCCCAAACCGCGCAGGGAAGGAGTAAAAGGCAAAGTGAAGAGAAAACGAGGCGATTGGACTCTTTATATTTCTCTCTCTCTCTCTCCCTCCCAACGGAGTGAAGAGACTGTCGAGTCGAGTGGCCGGCAAGTCCAACCTCCGATCGGCGGCGGCGGCTTTCGCGCTCTGTCGACTGGCGGCGCAGAGTGTCGGCCGACTTTGCCTCGCCTTTTTCCCACCCACGCACTCTGTGTTTCGCGTAGCCCCCTTGGCTGCCACCGCTGCTGCTGCTGCAACAATCCTCCGCCTCCTCCTCCCTTTTCCCCTTGGTTGACTGTGCGCCCCTAGTCTGTCAACTCCGCCTTCCAAAGCGGCGGCGGCGACGACGAACGACGCTTCTGCCCCGTGTGGCGCTCGCTTTTTCACCGTTTCCAATCTCTTCTCACTCACCTAGGTGAGCTAGCGTATGTGTGTCTCTCTCCATCCCGGCGCTTCGAATTAAACAACGCTTACAATCGAGATACCTTAAACCACACCTGGAAGGTTTTTAAACCATTTCTCTCTTTTTCTTTATAAATCATTTTTTCCAAGGAAATTGCAATTTTTTTTAAGCGAAGAGGATGATGGGAAGAACTCCTCTCTTTCCTTTAAGTGATCAATTCATTTAAGTGTCATCGCCCACGCTCTCCTTTAGTTCTTTGCTTACTCTCCCCCCCCCCCCCCTTTGTTACCTTTGCAGGTTATGTCGATATGACGTCAGCGGTTGACACGCAAGGAATTTTAATTCTAACTCCCAATTGATTGATCCACTTACTGGTCGGATTGTATTTATAAATAATTTTAATGGAAGATAAAGGAAATGGTGTGAGTTCACATGCAAAGGAAAATTGGTATAAAGTCATCAAATTTCTATTTTATTACTTTTCTCTTTTTTTTTCCTCCCATAAAGCCGATGAACTGATATTAGATCGATAGACCTTCGCCTCCTTTTCTCACTCGTGCTTTCTTTTTCTTTTGTTTGTTTTATGCGCGTATAGAATCTTAATTATCAAGGAGTCTTGGATTGCTTGTTGCCTCGTTTCGAGAGAAAACGTTTGCTGCAGCCGCGCAACCACGTGGATTGCGTGGGCGGACGCCATCATCCTTTGCGGCAGAGTGAGTAACATCCGCGCTTTCTTGCTTTTTACCCCGCGCAACGCACTTACTCGTGAGCGCGAAGTGCCAGTTCGGTCGCTACGACTATTCATGTCGCATCACACACTTACACTCTATGGCAGCACCAGCTGCAACAATTCCTCATTCCATTCATTCATGGACACCAGCCATCTCTCGCACTTCTCCTCCTACCCCTCCCCCCCCATCTCTTTTCTATCCCCCTCCTCATCACCCCCCCCCTTTTTAGTGTTTCTCTCATCACGATATCTTCAACAATGCAATTTTCTCGACTTCAGCAATGGCTTGTTACTTCTTTTGCACCTTTTCCTCCGCTCTCTGGGCCTTAACCGAACAAAATGAAACGACTCGAACCTGAATCTCTACTGGAAATACCTAGAGAAAAGTTTTCCAATAGAAGGAATTCTTTTATTCCTCCCTTGTACCGGTGCTCTGGCAGTTTTCCCCAAGTGCGGATATACACTCGGCTGATTTCATGAAAACAATTAAGCATTTTTTTTCTCTAATAAATTTTCATTTTCTTTACACACCATTCAAATTGCTTTCCAGTAAAACGCGCACATTCTTCACCGCCCATTGGGTCATAAGTTTATTGCATGTCGCGGCACTTTCATTTCGTTTGAAACGGAAGATCGGAAACGATGATTCTTCCAATAACGTGATACACGTTTACTAGAAAGGATTCGGATTTCCAAGGAGAGCTGTCATTGGAAATTTGGTTTCGTCGAAATCGTCAGATAACGATCGACAGGTGAGCGAGAAAAGGAGCGAACGACAGGTATTGTAGCCATATCTGTTTTAAGATTGCCAATACAGTTCTTTCTAGAGGTAGGCACGTTTTATGAGAATAAGCTTAATTGCGCGGAGGTAGGCTTAGTATACAATCAGCTTTTTTAATAAAAAGTTATAAACTGAAAGATATTTCTAATGAAAACTGCGATGTCGGATGTCGTCAGTTCTTTTGATTGCGACATTTCTAGAATTTGCCGAGGGCGATTTGCCTCCTACTCACAATTATCGTTTAAGTTTTTAAAATTGTGCGTAGTTTGCAGACCTCTATTTTTTGTCGATAGAGAAAGTTTTTCTTTGTTGAAATCGATCATCAGTGACACTGGACTGATTCTCGGCGACGCTGCTCTTCACTAGCCACAGCCTCGACTAACAAATGCGAACGGTCGGGGTCTTGTTCTCCTTTAGGCGACGGGGAAACGAACCATTCTTTGTCGGCGAAAATAGTCCTCTTAGGAACAGTATTTACTGTCGGCACATTGACTGAGATGTTTTCCTTTCCTTCCTTCAATATATTAAACTAGTGATTTGAATATCAGGGTTTCAGTGCCTCTATTTTTTGATTAAAACCTCTAAAATATATGTTCAAAGTCGTTATTCGTGTATCGATGTAATATAAGCAGTAAATATATGTAGCAATTCTTAAACACTAGGCTCATTTTTCTATTATCTAAGCTCTTCTACGAAATGAATTGCAAATGTGTAGCTTTTAAGTTGTTAATCGGTAATTAACAACTTAACGTAAGTGTTTGCGTTAAGGTGTATAATGAAGTAAAATGTAATAGGAGTTGTATATATAGGCACCAAAAATGTCAGGAAACACTGTCCACGTTCTCTAAAGAAGCGAAGTAGCTTTCTGAAAATCCATTTTAGACATAGACATGCAATAAACAAAAGAAATAAACAAATCAATTATTACAGAAAATTTTGTAATTCTCTGTGTGGCAATATTGATCTGACTCAGCAAGAATTCGGAATAATTTATCTTTGCCGTGAATTATCAGAATTTAATAATTTCAAAAATAATTTCAGAATTAATCGATTTGTGATAAAACGAATGGAGAATTAAATTAAGTGCAGGTATCATCGGAGGTAGTGAAAATTTCAATTATCGTCATCTATATCAGATTAAATATCTAAATACCGGTATGTTTAATCAAAGCGGTCTTCCACAACATCGACTTTTAAATAAAAGTTGGAACACCGATTATGCACAATCTCAATCCATCTATTTGGTCTCATCTTTGGAATAAAAGTCTTTTGAAGAACCATTAAAAAAAAAACATGCACGAACACTATTTTTGCATCGAATGAACATCATCCGAGTGGTCATATATTACTTTGTGCCCGGCAGATATTGAAAAAAGTAATTGTTAGAAGAAAATATCTTTACTCACGGATAGGAGGGGTCTTATCTTCACATAATTTATGTAATTTTCACAAATAAAAACAAGTATAATATAGTTACATTATAATAATTTTTAAATATAAGTATTTTTAGCATATCCCTATAGGAAAAAAAGTCTCAAATCTTTTGTTAGTCGGGGCAGAGCAGAAATGGAGAGCTATATATTGGTTCCCACAACGATCTATCCAACGTTGTGGGAGTAGGTTTCTTTCAGAAGTCTGAAAATGGTGCCAATGGCATTCATTTGACACTACAGAACTTTCCCTTCACGAAAGGATAGGAATAGTGAACAGCGCTCAACTATCTCGCTCTGATATATAGCGAACTAGATGAGGGACATTCTTTTGTAGACAACCTGTAGATTTAAGTCCAGTAAACACTCGGTAAGGAAAACTGTGCATAGTCTGCATAGTTATTGCCTTTTATACAACGGGAAAAATTCAAAGTGTGATTATTTGGGTTACTTTAAGAAGCTTTTGTCCTTTGATGATTTTCGGAATGCCTCTTTGTTTCGAAGATACAAGGCGATAAAGATTTTCGACAAGAACAAAACTGATATAAGGTGAAAGAAGGCAAATGGATAGCTATTTCCCATAAAAATATTTATTTACTTGATGAAAAATAGGAAAGAAAAACGCCAGTTGCCAATTTTTCATCAATAATTTAAACATCTGAGGTATGGCGTAGGATAAAATCCTCAACGAACATACTTGAGTTATTCTTTAATTTATTTTTTACGAAATACATTTCAGCCATTTTCAGGTAAAATCTTGGGTGCAATACTGATATCTTTTAAGCGATGAGGCAAATTTCTTAAGAAATTCAATAATGAAGTTAAAATTGAAGTTTCAACAGCTGGTTTTTCTACTCTGTGGGATGGCTGGTGACATGAGGAGAAGCTACACCTGCCATCCACAGAGTACAAAACCAACTACTGAAAAACTTCACTTTAAACTGCGGAAATCTCATAAACAGTTCGTTATCCGAACAATGTCTATATGAACTTTTGTTTTCATCTCGCTGTAGGAAATTACCATCAGAAGTTTGTGACAGGGGTTTAGATACACCCTGAACGGTCTGTACAAACTTACAGCATGAGTTCCTTGTAGCCAGAGAACCAATATACAGGGAGATTCAGAAAGGTAGGTCAAGAATGAAATACCATGCACAGTTTGTAGCGGGGAACAATATTTTTCTATAAACATGGGTCCGGAAATGCATCCTTACAGAGATAATGCAACTTGTACGAGGTAGGAATGACATTACAGTAGGTGTTCAAAATGAGCCTCGATGCAAGAAATGGAGTTAGGTTAGGTTAGGAAAACGGTCTGGAAAACGCTGTTGGTAAATCCTTTCCGCTTCAGTAGCATTACCCTGTGCCTCGCCGTAGACGAGATGCATGTCCGCCAGCTCCGCATTAGTCAAGCGATGCATGTACGACAATGGAGTTACATGTTTCGTTTCCTCTCTTTTAAAGGAGAGAACACGAACAATTTACATGTTTAGATCCTAATTTACAGGGACCCTACCATTGCCGTCCGGGTAACGCACATCCATTCCTACCTCGTACAAGTTGCATTATCTCTGTAAGGATGCATTTCCGGACCCATGTTTATAGGGAAAATATTGTTCCCCGCTACAAACTGTACGTGGTATTTCATTCTTGACCGACCTTTCTGAATCACCTTGTATGTCCCATGAACATAGGGTCACAAACGCTTCCTTCTGGAGATACAACCGTCCGACGTTGTCCTATGATGGGTGGTGCAATTGTCACATCAACTCCGTTCAGCGTTACAAACTAGGTTTATTTCCGGCTTGTACAGTAACAGGACAGTCCAGACGTGCTAAAGTACATCCTCGAAATGACCTCCGTTAGATTCCACGCAGGCCTGCACACGTCGTTGCATTCACTGACGAACCCGTTGGAAAACACCGGGTGTGTTACGGATGACATCGCAATTGTCCACGATCCGCTGGCGAAGAGTATCAACATCTGGTACGGGGGTGGAATAAACAAGGGTTTTCAAGTGGCCCCACAAAAAAGTCGAAGGGATTCATATTCGGCGAACGTGCTGGCCACGGTATTGGTCCTCCACGGCCTATCCATCGGTTGTATCCCCAGAAGGAAGCGTTTGTGACTTTGTTCATGAGACATATATTGCTTCTCTGACTACAAGGAACTCATGCTGTAAGTTTGTACAGACCGTTCAGATGCACCATATAGAGCTTCCTTAATTTAATGTAAAAATCAAAAAATTTAAAATTTATAATGAAATAATAAAGCTGATGAGAGTCACTTTTTTTGTCCACAATTTTGTGATATCAAAATTCATGTTCAAATTGACGAATTCCTTCTAGACCTCAAAAGTTGAATACAATCAACCCAAATCTGTGGCTCTCATCATCTTTATTTTTTTACTGGCAAGCCAACTAGAATTAGAACATGATTTGGGTAAATGAGAACATGATATGGCTAGAACACGGTTAGTCAGTACACATGCAACTTATTGCAGCCCTTAATGAATACGCATGGGTCTATTCAATTTCTAAGTAATAAAGAAACATTTCCAAGTAATAAAACAACAGCAGAAGGTATAGGCGGACGGGGAGAAGAATAGGTAACAGGAAGAGACTTGAGCGCACTGGGAAACTGCCCCTCCAGGCTCTGCACATGCTTCATGTTCGACCCGTAGGTTCAGACTGGTTGGTTGGGTTGGTTTTTTTGGTAATAACGTCCTTTTCAACTGCCAAGGTCATTTCAGGATGGCGTTATAGGGGCCGCAAATTTTGCCTCGCAAGGGTTCTTTAACGTGCAGCCGGCAAACGACTACACGGGACCAACGACTTTACTTCCGTTCCGAAGGAAATGCGTGTTCTCAGAATTTTCCCCCTGAAAAAATCCTCGTCGTCCTCGGGCATCAGAGGCGATCACACAACCACTGAGCCACCGAGGCCGATAGGTCCAGACAAGGAATTAGTCCCTGATTTTATTTACTCGCTATCTGAATCTGAGTAAACAGTTGGTGGAAGCTTGAAAACAACAAAGAGTGACATCGGATGGCTTTATATTGCTTTACACATTGTTTATGGTTTTACACATTGTTCTATTGACAATTGTTTAAGCTTATATAACATTACTAGCAGAGGCACCCGGCGTTGCCCGGGATAATTATAGTTGCAAGTAAACAGAACAATCCCAAGAAGTTATATAATAATAACTCAAAATTTGTTTTCAGTAATTGTACAAATTCCTGCAGTAGACTTTCCCGTTGTTCAGACGTTTCCGACACCCAGATAACTTTTTCTTTTCTCTTCTCTTATTTATATACGGAGTATATGAGTAGCTCATAACCCGGTGTCGCCCTGGATTTTATTTAACCTCTTGTTGACCTGCCTGAGATTAAAATGATAACCATCTTCACCACCGGGAAACATCACTCGATACTTCAGACCCATCTTTCCTTCGAAGTTTCCCTTGTCCTTGAAGTAGAAGCTCTTATACCCTCCTGCTCTAGAAGACGTTCCCGTTGTTCAGATATATTTCCAACGCCCGGATAGCTTTTTGTCTTTGAACTGCAGAGTTTCTCTGAACAATACTCGTTCTTTCTCTATCCTTTCCAAACACATTATTAATTATTATTATTATTATTATTATTATTATTATTATTATTATTATTATAAATTATTAATTTTAATTCCTCAAGCATGGTCTAGAATACGAAGGTCCGAAGTCTCCATTGTTAATCCACCAATCACGAGTTTTAAGGACGGAAGGATGGGAAACTGAAGCAGACATTTCAACGATTAATGAAGAATAGATTATTAATTTTAATTTTTTTATTTTTACATTAAATTAAATATTTATATTGCATGTTTCATTCAAATACTACTTATAACACTTCCACTTAAAAGATATTATAAATTCCTCGGCAGATTTCATATCAATTCAGGCAGAGGGGTTACCTTCACAGTTTCAGATGTTATTGAAATTAACAGATATTAAAATTCAAGACAAAGTAAGAAACTCGTATTTCTTTCAAAGTAAGAATCTCGTGTAAAAAAAAAGAAGCATTCCTGCGCCCGGGGTGCCATTTCTCAAGTTTGATTTCCGGCAAAATATTAAAATGCTCTTTCTCTGAAACGGTTCAAGATATTTTGTTGCTGTTTGTTTTATTCGAAAGATAATAATGTGCTGATGAAATTTTTTTTACCAAAATTCCAATCCCGAAAATTATGAATTTTTCACTGTTGATCAGTGCCATAGAGTAAAATGTTTTCTTTGCCAGCTTGAAAAAGACTGAAAGATTTAAGATTGAGCAAAGTATCTCAAACTACCCATTTGAAAAAATTTTACCATACTTTATCAAAGATTCAGTTTTGAACTATAACCTTGCACATTATGCTAACTATAAAATTTCATGCAAAAGTGATGTTATTGGACAATGTGCTTGGCAAACAACCTCTTATGGCTAAATTTTAGCCGAGACAAATATTCCTTTGGATTGCAGCAATTTTTCTCTATTTTAGAAGTAGCAAAAGTTTTTAAAAAATCCACGATAATATTATTCACAAGATCTATCTACTTATATGAAATAAACAAGATAATTTTTTTTAAGTTATGATTTACTATTCGTTTATCGCGATAGTTTAATGCCTAAATGACTGGAATGAGAGGCAGCGAAATTGTGTGCGCATGTTAAGCTTGAATAAAATAATTCTTTATGAGGTTGGAGAATAATGATTTATAAGATTAAACTAAAATATGATTCAATTTTTTTTCCATAAAAAACTACTGTATAAATATAACTGCTTTCAATGGAATAAAGCTGTCGCTCGTTCCCCCCCCCCCGCCCCCTCAATCGATGAGCAGAATGGCGATCGCTCTTCTTCCTTTCCAACCTACAGATAAATAGGGAAAGCAGGTCACGGAAAGCTACGCTTGGAATCTATTTTGCATTTTTAAATACTGGGAGTTAACAATCTATTGTAAACATTTCAGTTTTTTTTTTTAGGAGGAGTCTTTACAGGTTAACACCGTAAAGATTCTCCTGAAAATATAAATGGTGCTTATATATATTTTTCCCCTTACATTTGCTTTCTTTTTGCAAGCTACGAGCTATTTTTAGATGCGTATTGATGCCTGAATTCTACCGTATGTCAATTTAAAAAGTTATAAAATTAAAAAAAAAAAAATAAGGCTAAACAAAACTAAAACAACATGTATGACGTTGGGAATTGGATGACGGACGTCAACAGTTTTCGCATCGTTTGCTGTTTCCTTGTTTTTCTGGATTTTTAAAAAAATTGAAATAAATTTATAAGTTTTATATGTTATTAACATGACATGAATTATTAACCTCGCCTGCTTAAGGTCATTTTGCCGTCTTGGAGATTGCGCTGTGGGGGTGAAGTTTACATATTTCTAGTGATTTACATTAACTTGACTAACGATCAAGTTTGATTATGCGACTAATAATCCGAGTTCATTTATTTATAAGTTTTAATAATTAGGAAGAAAGAAAATAATAAGAGGCTTTAAATTTTCGGCCTCTTCATTTTATGTCTGATCTTAATGAAGGAGGTTAAAGAACCACCGTAGCCTTGATTTCGAAACGGATGGAACGGTTTTTAAGAAGGAAAAAAAGTTAATGAAACATCTACAGGAGAGCAGATTAAGGAAAGGATTTTAAATTGATTTCTCAACATGCTTACATTGCTGTAATCTAATTTTTTGTTAATTGCTCTTGCTCTAAAGTTAATAATAAAAATCCTTAAATTTTATCTTTGAGAGAATTAATTCTTTTCCGATCACTTTTATATCTGAGCTGCTTTTTAATTTAACTTCCCAGGGGGCAAAATTATTTATAAAATATTAAGGATATAGAGATAATCCTTTGATCGATTCCTCTAATTAAATGTTTCATAAGTAAAAGTTAGCATTTTTACTGTTCACTAGATCAAACACGCCTCTGCACTGTGAGCTGTTTACATATTGTTTATGATGCTAAAAAAATAACTTAGTGAAATTGATAAAGCAGCACATTTGAACCTTTTCCTCATAGAATTAATATCAATAGATTCTTCAACGGTGGTTTAAACTTTGTCCTTTTCCAATGATTGACAAATTCAATAAGAACACCCTTCTAGTAGCTGTAGAGCCTCCTTTTTACATCCAATCCAACTTATTGACTTTACAAGATATTGAAAACATTCTGGTGAAAGTCTGTTCCATATTAAGACAACTGCGTCAACTAAATCCTATCGACTCGACTGTGGTGAAACTATGCTGTGAACAACTCTTCCAGTTCCTTCCATACATAGTCTATGCGGTTGAGATATGGTGATTGTAGCAATAGCAAGGTGCATTTACATTTCTTGCTCTTCAGAAGTCCTTACAGAAGACGTCGATCTCTGCCATAACGTATCGTTTTTGGACGGCAGTTACTTCTCTTACACCGGCAGTACGGTTCAGTTTCATTTACTGAACACTTTAGAGGTCTCGCCTTTTGAAATTTTAGTCATTTGTGCAGTATTTGAAATCATGGCTCCAGCAGAAAGGAAGTGAATTTTTTTATCCACTGTCAGAATGGCACTGTCGATCCTATTTGAAGTCTGGCGATAACTAAAAATCCTCGTAGACCATTTTCAGTTTATTCCATTACTGATCGCTCTGCAACCTTGTGCAGGAAATTACATTGCAATACTGATTTCGGAACGGAACAGAAAATTCGTCTTCACGAACATTGGATTATTTACCATTGGAAAAAAGTCTTGTGGTCGAACGAGCTACTTTACACCCAGTTTCATACCAATGATGAGTAGAGGGTGTGGCGGACTTAAAATGTAAGGGTCTGGAGATGGTACCTTGGATTTTGATGGTGTGGAATAGGTTCACAGATATATTGTTAGCTCAAAATGTTTACATAACATTGTTTACATCCTGCAATGTTACATTTCTTACCAATAAATCTTTTAATCTATTCTTCATAGATAGGCCCTTCGTCCAAAAAAAAATCGGCCTCGGTGGCTCAGTGATTGCGTGATCGCCTCTGATGCCCGAGGACGTGGGTTCGACCCCGGCCGAGGACGACGAGGATTTTTTCAGGGGGGAAATCCTGAGATCACGCACTTCCTTCGGAAGGGAAGTAAAGCCGTTGCTCCCGTGTAGTCGTTTTCCGGCTGCACGTTAAAGAACCCTTGCGAGGCAAAATTTGCGGCCCCTATAACGCTGTCCTGAAATGTCCATGGCAGTTGGAAAGGACGTTAATACCAAACAAACCAAACCAAACCAATCAATCGTCCAAGAAATCTGTTCAGGAGTGCTTTCAACGACTTCCAATATTTCCGGTTTACCCTCCTCCCCCTCAGAATCCAGATTTGAATCTTATACAGATTTGTATGATTTGAAGGCAAGCCTCCTGAATGTTTGATGTTCTCTAGATATAAATCCTTAGTTGCATCTTGTGATTCGGGCTAAAGGAGGTCCAGCGTGATATTTTCTTTCCTATTTTCATTAATAATATATTACGTCTGGAAAATACTTAATTCAGTCCTTCGAGCATACACAATCATTCCACGTTTGAAGACAATGAAATTATTCTACCGATCATTCTGCTGTGTTATCTCTGCACAGACTGAAACTTAGGACGTCATTCTACTAAATAAGCAAACGTCATTGCAACCCACGTGATTCTTAAATTTAGCTCAAGCAGGAATGAATTATGTTTCCAGGTGGATGTTACTATTAAAGTAATCAGTCTTTGTGCGTCATTAAGTTAGTATGGTTTCCATTTTAACAATTTTGTCTACCATCAGATAAAATTAGACGTGAAACGCATATTTTTGTAAATTTTTAAATAGAAAAATTCTGAATGACCATTTTGTGTCCATTCTTTAAAATAAACGAATCCTAAGATCTAATAAACACAATTTGGTTTACTCGTATTTAAGTTTTCATTAATTGTTTCAGTAGAATAGACTTGATAGTCATCTTTTAAAAACAAAATTAAGTCTCATAACTTTTAAGAAAATGGTGGAATCTTAATCTAATTAATGAATTATCAGTAGAGATGCAATCTCCATGTGCGGTATATGGAAAAAGCGGAGAAATCGTTCGTCAGTTCGCCCTCCTCAGCCTATCGGAAATGCCATTGTCTTGATGAGTCTTCTACCTCATCTTCCATTTACTTCTCCCCTTACACTTAATCTCTTCTTAAAGAACTGATGGAGTAATTGAGAGCGACTTAATGAACGACAGGGACACAAAAGTGGCGTCTTCATTTGCATTTCTCCCGGTTGGGACGCTTTTTGCCGAAGGCTCGTGTCTTTTGGGTAAGACCAAACCACCTTCCTAAACGTGATTTATTTACATATTAAAATGAATAGATGTAGGAAAAGAGCATTAAATTAGCTGTTACCGTAGCAAATGAAACAACATTCCTTTGAATAACTTATTAAGTTATAAGCATAATTAATCATGAGTTGAAAAGGCGCTAGAATTTAATGAACATCGTAAACAACGCAATTAGCTTAGGATAAAGGGCAATTCATATACTCGATCACTTCAAGCTGACGTAACTATTACTTCTGAGGAGTCTGGAATTAATAAGAGCGTTTTCTTTAGATTGTGTTAAACCTAGTTTTCAATTAAAAATTGCTTCGTGCGGAATTTCCTTTAGAAATCAAATTAAAACATAATCGAGAAACACCATTCACATGGTTTGCGTTAAAATTTTCATTCCATTTTTTAATTAAAATTGCCTTTCTTCCATTTTAAGCAGTATTTCTGTTCGAAATTCTAAATAAAAAGAAGTGAAGTATAAATTAGAAATGGAACGATAAGTTAATTTTCCACCGTAACACGGGCATCTTGATGGGAGATGAAACTCCATTTTTTTAATATATTTTTTCAGCTCCGAAGAGGGAGAGAGATCTGTATGTAGGGTGAGCAAGGACCTCACAGAAAAAAACGTTGAAGGATGTTCTCTGTTATGAGGTTTGGATAACAAGGAGATGATGATAACGCTCTTTTATTGGACAGTTTAAATTTGTAAGGACATATTAGTATCCTCGAGAGGATACAGGGTGTCTCAAAACTCCACGTACAAATTTTCAACTAGGAAAGCATCACTGGAAACTGATAGGTGGTACTGTATGCTAGCACTTCAGGTCGGCACCTAGGAGTTCCTCATTAAGGGTTGCGACGTTATTTGGAGAACATGCATCGCTATACGAACGCTGAGTTGGTAGATATGCACCTTTTGTACGGTTTAGCTGACAGTAATGGAATAGCCGCTGTACGAATGTATCGGAAAAGGTACTCAAACAGACATTTGCTACATCACCTGTCTGTATGTACCAAAACAGATGTTTGCGCATTAGAACCTGCGTGACATGGAACCTTGAGGGCGGTATCTCGACAAACCATGCGGCGTCGGTGTTAGGAATGCAACACTGCGAATGTAAGGAACTTTGCACACTTCTTGTGAAATCATATTCTATGATTGCCAATTTTATACTGTTAAGTTTCGCCTAATAAAGCGCTTTACACTTCTACCTATATTGCATTCTTACTGGGTCTCTTGTCTCGTCTAACCCCTAGGCACGATGTTCTCTGCCTCCCCTTAAAATTTTTACGTGAAGTTTTGAGGCACCTTGTGTTAATGTTTACCCCTTTTGCACCCTGCATGAACATCCCGTAAAGAAAATCTCATTAAGTAGCGGAAGGATGGAGCACTTATTGGTTTCACAATGTCCGTCTGTCCCTCATATTTTCTACACTTTTTGACGTAAAAGGTTGAAATTCGGAATGTAGCTTACCATAGCTAGGTCCTACTTCAGTTTTTAGTTTGAGTTACTTGGGTAGAATTAAAGGGGACAAAAGATCTACATGGTATTTATGTATGTGAAGTAGTGAATTCAGTATGCAGATTCCACTAGGCAAGATCTACATTATTATGAAGTTTGGGCCAAATTGTTCCAAGCAGTCACTTGGTCTTTAGAACTAGGGAGCATATGCCATGTGATATGTCATTTGATCGGAAATGATGAGAAACGAAAGAAGATAGATCTATTTTACATTTTCTAAATACTACATTCGAGAAAATTAATTTTTTGGTTAATAAAATTGGGGGGGGGGGGGGAGTTAAAAAGTGGAGATAAAGGGGTAAAAATAGATGACCTACTATTTTCCGCTACTTTCCTGTATCCTCCTCGGGGAGATTAATTTCTTGTTACTGTATAATATTAAATCGTACAAATTACTTAATGAAATAATTACGAAAAACCTAAGTAAAAAAGAATTAGCTGTGGTGTTGAAAAGTAAGGTTATCCCACCTCTAGAATATATAATTGCATAATAAAGTCGAACTTCTTTCTCTTTAGGAAAATTCTCTTCCATCACGAGCGTCTGCAACCAATTATAATAACCAGTATTATCAAATATAATTGATAATGCCATTCATAAAGAACTACACAGTGCATTCAGCGATATTTGCCAACCGATACTCTTTATAAAGTAGACGAAAAAGTCACCTATTTAAGATTCAATCGCCTATCATAATAATCTCTGTGTCGTAATAAGACTTTCGATTTAAGTTTGGACATCTGGAACCAGTTTTCACATACTACTAGAAATGTCACTGTGGCAAGTAACTTAACGAATTGTTCAAACATACGACGCATGTATTATTACTTATTTTGGAGAACCCAGCCTTGGAGGCGGACCCAAACAAGGTTAAATTCAATGGACTTAAATTCAGGGAAGGAAAAATAT
The DNA here is from genome assembly GCA_023313115.1 of Rhysida immarginata. Classification (NCBI taxonomy): domain Eukaryota; kingdom Metazoa; phylum Arthropoda; class Chilopoda; order Scolopendromorpha; family Scolopendridae; genus Rhysida; species Rhysida immarginata. The sequence continues at coordinate 1,481,021 of JAHWFO010026864.1, forward strand.
ACATAGTGAAAATAGTAATGTGGTAAGCTTTTATTTATATATACTGTAGTTGTCAGCCATAATGAAATGTGTAATTCGAAATTATAATTTTACTGAAACAGAGATGGTGTCTTTGTGGAGAAATGGACCAAAGTCCGAGATTGGACAACCTCCCGCGAAGATTTGAAACATATGGGCTGGTGTCTTTGCGATCAGTTAAATAATCTTGAATTATAGTTATGCACGGTCCACCGACGCCAAAGGTTTGAAAATCATATATCAGTTGTTCTCTTGATACGGTATCAAAGGCTTTCTTCATCCTCTTTCCACGCTTCATCCAGGCCGTTTTCCGTTTTCCTCTTCGTGTGATTTTTACGAAGCAAATTATTTGAGTTGCGCTCAATATCACTGATTTTTCGTTACAAAGTAACAAAACGCGAATGCTCATCCGGAAAAAAGTCTTAAAAATCGCGAATGCCTTTCAATTTTGAAATAGATTGCCATACTTTGGATACCCAGGCTCCGATGCGAACGATCAGATATTATTGCTTTTCAAACTATTCTCGCTTCACATTTTGTTTGAGTATGTGCTCTCATTTTTGCGCACCTGTCTACTTCAAATGCCAAAGATGAATTATTCGACCTGAATCTCTTCTAATGGCCCTGCTTTCATTGCTTTCATTCCTTCCCGAAGCATTTGAAATTTTGAGTCGCCTGCTTGGGAAGTCTGTCATCCGTCCGCAAGCTCTTCCATATAAATTCATCCGTTAGTACGTCCTTGACATTATGGTCTTGATGATTTACACCATAATATACGGGTGTTTCATGATAACTATTATTTTAAGGACTTTCATGCCTTTCTGAAAGAGGTGAAGAGATAAGTTCGGACATTTCTTTTTTAACAAACATGATAGCCCATATTTTTATAAGTAAGGTTAGCACACTTCTTAATTGTTGTCATACTTATAAAGAAATAGCAAATCACGTAGCTTCCATTGCAATAAATATTTTTACCTCTTAACTGAAATCCATGTTCATTTTGAAAAACAAAATTCTTCCTTGATTTTTTATACACAGGACAGATTTATTAGTTCGGGAAATTTAGATATTTACTTGTTTACTCAAACACAAGAGAAAATCCCTCGGTGTTTGTGACCTTGGCCGATGTGCCGTCATCGCAAGAACCGAGGGTCATTGCTCGAATTTATTTCGCGGAAAAATATTATCAACTTTGTTTCCACTTATTTCAACACTTTTCTCCTGCAGAAAAGCTTCAAAATAACTTACTATAGGGCGTCGGTTCAACATCCTCGCCAGGTACTGATGAAGAATATCCAACACAAAATGGTGGAATACTCCAATGTAACAACAATATTACTTGTTGAATTACATATTTAACTGAATGATAGACGAAATGGACGAATGATCTGAAGAATAAGACAGCACATTTAGCCAAGTGGTCAGTAATGCTCACCAATAATAAACGTTATAAAATAATGCATTTCACTATAAAGAGTGATCATTTTATTACACACTCCGCATTTGTTGGCTGAAGTGTTTGACACGCCGCTAGATGGCAATACAATGCTCCCGAAAGAGATAGCGCCTGGTTAGTTGAGTGAAAGACCTGCTAGAAGATTGCTATCTAGAATCTCTATCAAGTATACACTCCTACGCAAGGTATCATTGAATATGGTGAAGAGAGTTTCTCTAAGCTTAAAGCTGAGGGTGGATGTTTTGAGCAGCTACTATATCAAACCTATACTTGTGTCTATAAATTAAGGGATTTGCAGAATGGAATCCTCCCGCACATCCGATCAGCACCAAACTTGGTAAGGCTGTTCTCTAGGTCATGTTTCAATCATTAAACACAAAGGTGGCAACACCGCTGCGGACGGAACAATATACAAAGTGCATGGACATCCCTGACACAAAATCTTTTACCAACCTCCCTCAAGTTTTGTAAACTGTAGGCGACGTTTAGTAGACTGTGTGGTCCCCCCGCACAGAAACACATACAGCACATCGTGCTATCATGCTCAAACAGGATATCCAACAATGGTTGGGGGATGGCATCCCTTTCCTGGACCAATGTCTTTCACAGGTCCTGCCGTGTTTGCGGAGATGGTACTCGTGCCGCAACACGTCTTCCAAGAGCATCCTATGCGTGCTCTGCTCCATAGAGTTTGAGTTCGGGAAACATGCTGGCCAATCCATGCGCCGGATTTCTTCATGTCCCAGGTAGCCATCCACTATGCCAGCACGATGTGGACGGGCATTATCGTCCATGTAGAGGAAATCTGAACATACCACACGCCTGAAGAGATGAACATGTCGCAGAACCTATCCCGGTACACCAGGCCAGTTATTGCCCCTCTGTCGAAGACCTATAGCGGTGTACGGGAACCTATCATGATACATGAAATATTTATCTATACTTAGTATAAATCTAAGTCACTTCCCCGGTGTATGTGCCCGATAACCGTAAGAACTACTACATCAATTTTTATGAAATAAGTTTGTTTGTTAGGGGATTTATGTAGAAACTTTGTAGGCTAGGTGTTAATTCACAAAAATTGGTTTTATATTAAATTATTTACGTTAATTGCTCTCAAAATGCGTCAACATGGCTGCTCATCATCACGTGATAGGCGATCAAACCAATGGCTATCCAGTCGTCTTCGATCTTGGTAATCACGTGATTAAGGCGTATGAAACGTGCCTATTTCAAAGACGTAAAACACGTGCCGAATTTGTCTAAGGATTTCACATCAAATATTAAAAGTTTATTAAAAGGTTTGTATATTTTTATTTGGTCTATTTCTGTAGCCTATCTCTAGTTATTCGAAATTAAATCTGTAGTCTATTTAATTATTCAAAATTAAAGTATTCGATCCGCTCTAGGCTTAACCCTAACGACCGTTCTCATACCTATAACGATTTTGCCTTTGTCTTATTTCAACGGTTACGTGATACAATGTCTAATGCTTCGCATTTCATAATTTTCAAATGTTTTCGAATGTCGGATTGAAAAATGATTACATTGATTCAAATATCTTTATATTTAAAGTAATGCTGCTATCCGCCATTATTGTAATCATGAATTTTTTATTATTTGCAGAAATTTGCATAACAGTTTTTCATTATGCCAAGACAAAAACGAACGAGTTTACATTCGTTAACTCCCCGTGCAAAAAGAATGCGCTTTAGTCGCGAAAATGAAACGCCAGAAGAAAAAAATAAACGACTAACGATTCTGCTAACCTAATAAACTTAAAAATAATGAACAAAGTTGAAGGAAATGTAAAACAGTATTGTTCCATCAACACAGTTTTACAAACTGAAAATGCAGTACATTACCCTGTAGAATTTTTAAACCCATTACAACCTTCTGGTTTTCCACCTCATTTATTACAACTTAAAATTGGTGTTCCTATAATGTTACTTAGAAATTTAAATCCTCCAAAATTTTGTAATGGAACAAGGTTAATTGTGAAATCACTAAAAGATAATGTGATAGAAGGTTCAATTATTACTGGAAGTGGTCTTGGTGAAACAGTTTTAATTCCAAGAGTCCCTTTAATACCTACAGACTTACCTTTTCAGTTCAAACGCATTCAATTTCCAGTTAAACTTTGTTTTGCCGTAACAGTTAACAAATTTCAAGGCCAAACATTGAAAGTAGCTGGAGTAAATTTGCAAGAAGATTGTTTCTCAGATGGCCAACTGTATGTTGCCTGTTCTAGAGTTAGCGACCCTAGAAATTTATTCATTTGTAGTAAAGATGCAACAACATTAAATGTCGTTTATAAGGAAGTACTCAAGACTTACGTTTAGTCCAAAAACTTCCATTAATTTTTTGACATTAAATAAAGGTTTTTAAAATTTACCTATACTGTATTTTTATTTCATGATTTAAAAAGCCCAGGCAACGCCGGGCACGGGTTTGCTAGTTTCAAATAAAATGTAAAAGACACAAACATATTCCGCACATCACTTGATAGAGGAAGGCTCAAAGTTTTTAAAGCCCGCCTAGAAGCTTTTTTTCAATCTAACATAACCATGCTAGTCTCTTGCATATAGGAAAATGGCCCACACCGCCATAATGGTCAGTTAAATGATGTTAGCAGGGCTGGACCGTATCTCATGCTCTCTTCAGATGTGAACACGTCAAGAATCAGAGCATGACCTGTCCCCATTGTCCTTGTGTCCATGCTGTACGTTCGATGGACTAAGCCAACCATTCCCTACGGTATCACTGAGTCGACGGGACGCACCTCATCGGTCGTCAAGCATACAGGCCAACTGCGTGGAATCTCCTGTATACCGTTTGCCTGGAAACATTAATCCCAGTGGCCGCTGACAGCTCTCTGACAATATACCTGGCTGTACTTCGCCTGTTCCTGCGGGTAGATACAGCAAGGTAGCGGTCTTGTCTGTGCGTGGTGACCCTGACTAAAGTGTCTGTGGATGTTTCCATCCTGTCGGAACCGTATCCACAGTTTTGAAATGACACTAGTCCACACGTTCGACGCCCAAGATACTTCAACCTGGGATTGGTCTGCTTTCAGTCGTCCAATTATTCGTTCTCTCTTTTCACTCTCTAAATGAACACGATGAACCACTAGCAACAATTATCGAATGCTTAATTGCCAACAAAAGCAAAAAAACATGTTCTTTGTTCTTTAAGGCACGTGCACTATGACCTTGTGTCATAAGGCCAATGAGGTAAGTGTGCTCCGTCACCAGTGTTGTTACCATCGTGTATTTAATGTGTATTTAATGATGGAATGTTGTTCACAGGACATATAGAATGGCCTTACCAAGTTTGGTGTTGATCGAATGTGCGGAAGGGTATCATTCTGCAAATCCCTTAATTTATGGACACCAGTGTATATCCAAAGTAGGTATTACTTTTTTATTATTAAACAGATAATAAATAAAAAATGAATGCCGGGTTGGGGGATCAAATGATCATCTTGTGAAAGTGCCAATTAAATGAGGCCATTAAAAATCGCAGCTAACCAATGTAGCTCAATTCAAGCCAACTTAAGCCAAAGCAAAAAAGCCACTGTAAACCGAAATAGAGTTTTCATAGATGGAATGGAGGGGCAGTCTAGTTTATTTAAAATAGTTTTAAATTTTTATTTCTGCAGTCCTCGTCGTTATTGATTAAAAATGTATAAAATTTGAAGTGGATTAAGAAGAAACACAGGGACTGGTTGTCGAGTCGTCTCTGGATACTCGAATTTTGGTCCAATTATATTTTTCAAGAGATAATGGTTGGTGTTTCTTTTTAATGTTTTTTATGATATGTTTTTGAAACTCGAGAAAGAAATCGATAAAAAAGTTTCAATTTTAAAAAAATAATAATAAAGCATGGTATTATTAAATCTAAAACTGTATTATTTTTTTCCAAGCGTGTAGGTTTAAACAGAATTATTTACAAAACTTTCTAGACATTCACGAGACATTTAATTAAATATTTAACTTATTTGGAATTGGCTTTAATGATTGAAAAATGTAAAATAAAATTGTACAAGAGGCATCATTTAAAATGAATCCATATAGAGGTCAGATTTTATTCATTTACCTCTAAGAGAAAAAAAAAATGACGCGACTTAAAACTAGTAAGATGAACTGATTGTGGATAAAATAGATAATAAAGAAAACGAAATTACAACTACCCACAACAATTTTTAATGCCTTCCATGTAGGAGAAAGTTTCCAAACTGTACCGCTTAAGATTTGATTTCAAGGAAATAACGAGGGGAGTCAAGCTAAGGATAGTTAGTCTCCACCCTTCTCAGTGCACTTGCACCACTTATCTGGAAGTGCCTGGATTCTAGCAGAATAAAAAGTCTTGTCATGTCCTCGCAACCTTTCTTCACGTTGTCACATGTCTTCGATCGACGACCACGCAGATGTTTTATATATGATCCAAAAAAAAAAAAGGTCGAAATCACACGATATCAGATCTGGCGAATAAGGATATGACAATAACTCAAACTGAAGTTTCTCCAGAAAAGCCTTAGTGTTCCTAGCAGGGTGCGAGCGGTCATTTTCTTGCATCAAAAAGATACCTTGAGACAGCAGTCTCCACCGCTTGGATTGTTTATACTCCGTCTCTCTATATCTATAGAAAAACTCACGTGACTAAAGTAATCTTTCTGCAACTGCAAATAAATGCGACTAACTATACTGTCCGCCACAAAAGAAAAAGGAAACAGGCGCATGCGAAATTTAAGTGCTTATCGATTGTAGATGTCTGCTTCATTCAGAGTTTCTGAACCATGGCGGCCTCCTCCTTACCTGTTAAGTCTGTTTGCTCAAGAACAAATTTAAAACGTCAAACTAAAACTTGCATTTATGCTGCTTTTAACTTACAAAATATAGCAATGATACAATAATAAGAGAACAGCAATGTAATCGAAGTATCGTATTCAACCTATCGATTAATCGAGTGCGAAATAGGTTTCGTTTTTAACCAAAGGAATGCCATGAATAAGTAATGTTCCTTTTCTTGTCCGTTTCTGATTAGTTGAATGAGTTATTTTTTCATTTACGCGTGCGCCACTTCCTTTTTCTTTCGTGCCGGGCAGTATAGTGACGTTATGAGTTTGATCTTTGCTTGAAGTTTGAAGTCAGCTTTTGCGTTCGGTGCTATAAAAATGGCTGAAGCTTTTCAAATTCCATTTCAGATATAAAAAATAACAAAACCACTTTTTTGGAAGAAAAGCATGAAGACAAAAAAGTCTGGGACATGTAAAATGACTACTTTTTAAGGAGGCCACTTTTGTCACATGAGTTTCTCTACCGATATAGAGATGGAGTAGAGTAGGCTTGATCCCACAAGTCTTAGTAACTTGCAGTCCTTTCGGTATGAAGGCTTGGTGCAAATCCAGACTCCATATTACTAGTTTTCTAACTTAAAGAGAAAAGCCGCCGGAAAACATTGAAACCGTGGGCAATCTGATTTGGCAAAATGGACGTAGAAAATAGCGTCAGAGGCGTCCATCAACCACGGTTCTGTCTTATGTAATGACGTGAAGAAAGCGTTGCACTAGTGGTTGCAAGAACAAAACTTTTTATTCTCTTTTAATCTTAATCAAGTGCATTAAGAAAGGTAGAGACTATATTGAGAAATAACCTTAAATTTTGTTAAGGTTTTTTTCTATTTTGCATCTTTAAAACTCCTAAAAGACTTCCGTATGTGCTCTTAATATCGCGCCATAGAAAATAGAATGTTAATATGAATGCTTTCATATTTTAAAATAAGATCCATAAGGTTTATTTGTATAACTGAACCTCTGTTGCCTTATTTTAACAAAGAAATTTTTAAATCGCATTTCAAAAAAAGGCATTAACTCACGAAATTGGTCCGGTTCGAAGTACCAAAAATTTTAACTTTAACCGCCATTTTGGCCATGTTCTCGAAGAGATAGCACATGCATACCTATTATAACTTTTACTTATTTTTGATGCTCTGTTCGAATCTGAAGTCAAAATAAAAACAATTCTAAAAAAATTGGCAACAGAACCACCGCGAATGCAGTAAACGATGCTTTTGGTTAACATCGTTCTGGCAATGTAGTACTACGCTTTCTCAACTGGTTGCTTTTACCATTTAGCAAGCTGTACTTGCAATGGCTAAATTGCTCAAGTGTCTCTCAAAACGGAGCGAAATGTTTGACTCTATTAAATTAGCACGCTCCTTCTTCTCAAAATCTACATCAAATTTAGTTGTGCGCATGAGGAGCGCTAATCATTTGCTAAAACAGTTCAATGTACGCAGTCAAGTAGCAACAATTCTCCCGAAAATTTGGGTATAAAACAATATTGACCTTTTTTCATTAAAAAAAATTAATGAATGTCCTTAGATAGTCTATGAACTACCCATATATTTCTTGCCGAGTTTTTTTGTTGAAGAGAAGTACGTCATAAATTTCTTTTGACGAGAGTGTCTGTTATGTTTATTCAGACAGCACAGTGGAACTATACCTTAGATAAGTGGCATTAGCCCTATATCATTTAACAAAAAGTTTGATGAGAAAATGCATATAGGGTAAGTTGCCCAATTATTGCCACTTTTTAACGAAAACATTACCTTTCTATGAAACGTGACATGCGATAGGAACGAAAATATTTGTATACATTAGTTCCATATCTTGTTAATGCAGTCTACTATTCAATTACAACTAGCCGCTTATGTTTTGTTTTTATGTAGATTTAAAAACAGTGCTTCGTGATCAGTCACGCTGTCTTAAACAAACTGTTAAGAAAGTGGTTTTCGAAAAAGACACAAGTGAATATAATGTTAAATTATCAGGTATTATCATATGATATTGTTCAGTAAGATGTGAGGTAACATAAGCCATGAAAGAAAAAAATTACGTAGAATTATTTATAAATAAGTGAGGGTGGCAACTACTGGCAAAGAAAAAGTGTTTTTGTCCTACAATTGCTACTCTACTTTCATCTTAAAAATAAATTTAAATTGATGGAATCAAATTTGATTTTGTTTAGAAATAGCACTAGGAGGAGGATTACTTACTGATGCAGAAATGTTTTTAATTCAAGCATAAATATTCTTTACGCCTAAATCTTTTCTTACAATTACACTCGTATGAATAAAACCTAAACTTTACCTGGGTGGCAAATACTGGGCAAAATGTGACAACAATTGGCATTATTAATTTATTATTTTCATATCTAATTTTCAAATACACAATAGTAATAAATTGAAAATTTTTTCTCGTAACATCTTCTCCAAACCTTCCTTTATGTCCTGCGTTGAATATTTTAAACGCAAACTTAATCGCAGTAGCACTTAAGAATCAAAAGGACAAATTTTATCCTTAAAGTGAGCCTTTAGTCAAAAATTTTTTTTTGATATTTTATACATCTCAGTCTAAAAACACTAGTCCGCGTGGAAAAAATTCAATATCTACCTTTATTTATTAATAAACAACATTTTTAGACGAAAAATTATAGCCCATGGAGGCCGCCGTCTTTCCCCGAATGCGCAAAGGAACACGGGAATTATTTGATGTCATGTATGGCCTGCGCAAAACAAGGCCAACTATAGATGAGAACGCGCAGCTGCAACAGGCGATCCAGCTTTAAGAAACGTGGTTTACTGCATTGCTTATGGCTGTAATACTAGGTCTACGACAAATAAAACTTGCAGCTGGCATAAGTTGCAGCTAAAAAATCAACAACTGTTGAAGCAATGGTTGCATAATATCAACAGGAAAAATTGTCCAGTAAATGAAATAGTCAGGATGTGTTCGGATCATTTTACTGAATCCTGTTATGAGAGAGATTTCAAGGGAGAATTGTTAAGCGCCGCAAGAAGCGAAGTAGGCCGCCGTCCTCGTCTCCTGAAGCCGGACCCGATACCGACGGTTTTCGTTCATCGGCAACCTGAACAAACACCAAGGAGAATACTATCCAAACAGCTCCAGAAATACAAAGACCGATTTGAAGTAAGTTTAAAATTCAAAATGAAATGTCAGTATTTCTTATATACATTACGGTAAACGGAACGAGGTTAAAATACATCGCCGAACTTGATCGCATTAGGCTTAACACGTGACTGATAAAATAGATTACTGTTAACCTTTACGCAGTTGGCGATGTTACTTAATTTTTACAAAAACATAGAAAAAACTGTGTAATTCTTAATATTTATAATCCATTGAACGTTGAATATGGTTACTGTAAAACTAAAGGCGACCTAAAAACTAGAATGTAAACGGTTTCACTGGTCTGGCTTCCATTTCTCCCTTCCTCTGCCTCTGCTCAACCATAGCCTAATGATGGAGAGCCTCCCTTCCATCATTAGGCTATGGCTCAACCTCGTTAAAGCTGTATCGCCTGCTACAGTTGCGCCAAAGAACGTTAAGGAAAAGAATGAAAGCTCTACTTGATTTAGTATAAGTTTGTAGATCCTAGCGCCGCCACAGCCTGGCGGGAAAGTGGTATGCAGAGAAGCTCTCGCTCATGTCAAAGAGGGCAGCAAATGCTTTGTTATGCCTGCATTCATTTTAGTGTTTTTATTTAGTTTTAAAATGCTAAATTAAATTATTGTTTATTTATTTTCTCATTTATTTACTGACACGGTTTATTATATTGAAAGTATAATTATTTTCTTCCATAATATTATTTTATAATGAAATCTTGTAATTTTTTTAAAATTCTATAATCTTATATAATAAAGTTAGTATCCGCCGTGTGTGTGTGCCAATAAAGGTTTTCATTGGTCCAGATAACAATGTAATCATCATTGTTTCCATCTTGGATTTTAAGAATCAGTATTTTTTCGTTTGTTGAGCATAGTTCTCGATGAATACTGTGGACGCACGTTCAAACTAATGATGCCAACAATGAAGTCTTTATTGTTGCTGATATCATTGCATTAAAGCTCATTTCTTGTAGGCTAAGATTAAATATGCATTTAAGATATTTATTTTAATAACTTTCTGTTGAAATTCTACTGCCAAAGAAAGTCCCTATAATTTTCAGCTTTTTTTAATGTTCAGAATTATTTTCTTATACTTTACTGAATGGCTACCAGACATAGGTGCACGATGATAAGTGTGGACTTTATTTTCTTTAGACATGTGCCTGTGTTATCGCGCTCATAGAAGGCTCGATCCAGTCTTTATTGTTGTTGACATCATTGCATAAAATTCTTTAGTCGTGTCAGGTGTATTTGATGTGCTGTGCTTTTTTGTATTTGATGTGTGGAGGGAGATTGGAAATTGTAAGTGTTTTAAATTTTTTTATTAGAATTTATAAATTTAAATTAAAAGCGTTTATTTCTACCACGTGTTTATTGTGACCACGTGTTTCTATTAGACATCATTTTAAGAGTTTATCAGATTTTATTTCTGTAGCAAAATGAATTTCGAAAACAGCATATTAAATTAAATTTGCATTTAAGAATTTTATCGCATTTGCATTACATTTGCAATTTTAAAATTTTTGAGTTTAAGAATTAAGAATTTTTGGAAATGCCTCCAAAGAAAAGAAGATGCAAGACTGAAGATCAAAGGTGCTACAATGGGGAAGGCACGCAACATGCAGGACACCAGAACCAGGAACTGGAAGACATTTTGCCAGCAATCAACGAAGGAAGACTACGAGAAAACAAAAGATTACGTGAAGCCAATCGAAGAGCATCAATGACGGAGACAGAAAAGGAAAGAGTACGAGTGCATAAGAGAGTTCATGACGCACAACGAAGAGCCTCAATGACTGAAACTGAAAGAGAAAGAATACGGGAAAATGGCAGAAAGCTTGAGGCAAATCGCCGTGCATTCATGAACGAATCTCAACGAACAGAAGAGCAAATATCACGAAGAGCAAATATCAAGATTGCACTTGCCGTTGCATCCAGTGGAATTGCAGCACTACTTCTGATGGGTGGACGAACGGTGCACTCACGGTTCAAGCTTCCTTTGAAACTTACAGAGAGTTCCACATGTGCCATCAAAAAGCAGTCCCATTTAGCATATTTGATTCAACATACAGATCTAATAGTATGGGACGAAGCAACAATGTCACATCGCTATGCCCTTGAAGCTATCGACAGAAGTCTGCAAGACATAATGGACAATGAACAACCATTTGGAGGCAAAGTGATGTTGCTAACAAGGGACTTTCGGCAAGTTCTTCCAGTTGTTCCTCGAGCATCTGATGGACAAATTGTTGGTTCGTGCTTGAAACGTTCAGCACTTTGGTGCCACTTCAAGCAACTCAAACTAACCATCAACATGCGTCTGTGTATGGCTGAAGCAACTGATGCCACAAGTGCAAAAAAGACACAAGAGTTTGCAAGTTTTCTGCTCGAAATTGGCGAAGGACGACATTCAGTGAATGAATCTCTGGGTCCAAACTACTTCTGCCTTCCAAAGGAGTTTGTACTGACGCCTGCAGAGGGTCAAACAAATCAACAAGCAGTCATTCAGCATGTATACGGTGACATGGAGCAGAGACTTTCAGAAGATGATTATTTCTGTGACCGAACCATTCTTGCTCCATTAAATATAGATGTAAATGAGATCAACGATGAGGTCATGCAGAAGCTTCTGGGTGAACAATATGTCTATCGTTCCATTGATGGTGTCCATGAAAAAGAAGGACTAGATGAGACACTCTATCAACAAGAACTGCTCAATGGAATGAATCCGACAGGCATGCCTCCGCATCTACTGACATTGTGTGTTTCTGTACCAATCATCCTAATTCGAAACATAAATGGAGAGCAGGGTTTGTGCAATGGAACTCGCCTAAAAGTATGTCGGCTAACTAGAAGTTGTATTGACGCTAAGATTCTCACTGGAGCACGAAAGGGAGGACGCGTATTCATTCCCCGTATCACACTCATCAGTGAAAACGAGCGCATGCCTTTCATGCTGAAACGTCGACAGTTCCCAGTCCAAGTTGCATTTGCCATGACAATCAATAAAGCACAAGGGCAATCGGTCCAGCGTTTGGGAATCTATCTGCGCCATGAAGTATTTACTCATGGCCACATGTATGTAGCTCTCTCACGATGTACCTCCAAACAGCATGTAAAAGTTGTGATCTCTGATCCTTAACTGGAAGACAACAAAGGAACTTTTATCAAAAACATTGTATTTAAGGACGTCCTTGATGCCTAACATCATAATTAATCCTTGCGGCTTGGTTACGACCCCGGCTGGGCGGGGCCCGGTAAGCTTGTTTTTAATATATTTTAAAAAGAAAGCAAATATTTTAACATGAGTTTTATTCACTTACTTTTTTAAAAGTGATTTAAAAGCAGACACCACAAAAAATTAGACCGTGGAAAAGATGTTGAACATAATTTTTTTAATAAAAAAATAAAATAAAGTCAATTGCAGTCAATGCATTCATTTTTTTCAAGAATTTTTTTTGGCTGAAAAACCTGCAACGTATGCATCCGAATTTGTTTCAAATAAATTTGGATTTTCAGTGTCTAGAGTTATTGGATCTGAGTCAAAAGAAGACTTTGCAACTGCTTCGAATTCAAGTAGGCGATAAAAGTTCATCGTTATCCTTTTCACAGTTTCCTACTGACCAGGATAAAATAACATTTGTGGCCATAAGTTAATTTGCTTGGCAATTGTTTTACCCTTAGCAACACACGCGCAAGATATGTGATAAGCTGAGGCCGCGCTGAAATGCATTGTTATAGCAGCACAAACAATCAAAAAACGTATAAGGATAAGAAGTGAAGGCTGTGTTTATATCACGTGATAAAAGCTGCCCGATCATCAAACGGGGGCTTCTCTGCAACACACATTTCCCGCCAGACTTGGGCGGCGCCACTTACGTCTACGCGAGCCTTTCCTTCTTATCCTTATACGTTCTTTGGTTGCGCGATCTCATCCAAAGTATATAACCACCAAGGTTATTAGAATAATAAGGTTGCGCGCTCAGAGCAGATCTCGCAACTTCTCGCACAATCTCAAAAAGATCTCGGCGTGCTGTGACGTCATCCAGAGGCGAAGTGGCGCGATTAGCAAATGAATCAACGCGAATTTTGGTTTGATTGAGGCATTATTAGCTACTTTCGTGGAACTCATGAAAGCTATTTCGGAATAAAATTGTTGCTCGTACTGCCTATATCGTGATGAAGTGAATATAGAGTAATTAAACTTGAAATTTTATTGTTCAAACGGTTTGCAACTGTGCAATAGCGTGTTGCCAGAATGAAAGAGAGGTGGAAGCATTTCGTTCTTCTCTTTTCCCAAGGACTCTTTTGCTATAACCCTAAACAATGAATTCATTTTATTACGCATCTAATTTTTATAGTTTCTGTTAGAGATTGTTGAACTGTATTATTAACACAGACAGTTTACGTTCCTCGTACTTATTGTTTCACTTGCATACTGTTGAGAAATCCTAATTGTTACAATACATTTTTTTCTTGGTAATGTTCTAAATAAAAACATCTCTTTTTCTCTAAAATGGCAAACATCAAATGTGTAGACCCAGTTTCTTCCTGCTCAAAACCCACGTTCTCTGCTTAAAACCCTAACAGTTTCTTTTAAATTTGACTATTCGAGAATTCTCTTGTCGATGAAAGCTTACTCGATCAATTGTCATTTAATCTGTCGATTCAGACTTATTCATATAGACAGGAATAGATGAGACTCCTCATATGTTCCTGATATAACTTTATTTACTGTAAAATCAAAATTCCAATAATTTCATCGTTTTATTTTAATATTCAGAAATTACATTTCATGCCATTATTTAATATTCAATTAATTTCTGACCATTATTATGTAAAATTGAATTCATACTTTGTGTTTACAATATACCGTCGTGATCGTATCGTTTTCTGTTGAATCGCTTCATTCCCTTCCGCGCCGCTTGCCTCTGGATGACGTCATCCGCTTTGCTTGAATTCGACCAATCGTACGGAAACTTCCTGAGCGCGCAACCTTATTATTCTAATAACCTTGTATAACCACTTTGGCTGGCGAGCGCCAGTCGCGGATAAGCGTCGCTTCGCATGACGTCACGAAATAGAAACCGGTAATTGACGTCGCTTTAGATATTACGTAAAATCGAAAACACTAGTGGAAAATTTAAAATAATTTCATTTTATTTGAGCCTGTACTTTTTAAATTACTCATATTAAGTAACTATTGACTTAAGGACTTAACTATCTAAACGATTTAATTAATTAAACAGAATAAACGACTTACTTCAAGTGAAATTTAAAAAGTTATTTAACGCCGGGTGCCTCTGCTAGTGAAATACAAAATCGGGCTTGGTTGCTTATAAAACAAGAAATAAACAGAGCCTAATGAAAACCAGAAAAACCAGGCTATGGTAAACACTCACATTAAGTTGGGAATATTATATTTATTTACACACTTTATTAATGTATGGATAATTTGTTTATCAATAGTGGAAATTTCTATTTTTTTCGCCAACGTCGGAATTTTGAATTCTACTGACTGATTTCTGGTGATAGTTTTGCAATTCCTTCTTTGGCTCGTTTTAAAATCTCACGCTTCTCATAACGTTTATGTCGATTTGATAGTTTAGGTGATGTTGTTGATGGTATATGCGTTATGTTTTCTCCGATATTGGCAGCGTTTGCTCTTGTATCTGATGATATTTCAGGATTTAGTGATGGTACTGCTCCCTTCATCAACCTTTTCACTTGTGGGAGATCTAATAGTTCATTCTTAGCCAACAAGGAGAAACTGTTTTTCCTTGTTGGCTAAGGTTCATTTTTCAAATCATGTTCATAGTGTGAAGGTTTGAAATGGGCTGAACAGATTTTGATATAATTTGGATTTAGTCTGTAAGCTCTTTTACAGAACGCTATCCATGCTTTCTTAATGGATGCATCTTTTGGAATTGAATGATAAATTATGTTTATTGTTTTTCTCGTACAGTGGTTAAAATAATTAAGTTGACACCAAGCTGAAAATAAAAAATCTTTGTCATGCTCGCAGAAACAATTCAAAAATCGTGTCTATTTATTTGTGTGTCTAGTTTACATATCTGGGGTTTCAAGTGCAAACATTTCATACATTTAAAAATAAAATTTCTTTTATACATTGTATCATATTAACTAACTCAAAAAATTAAGTTGACAGAGACAATTTGCCAAATCAATCCGTAAAAGTATTGAGTGTTGTTATAAATTAATAACTTGTATGCCCATCCTTGGCTTTGATTACAGCTTGTAATCTCTTTGGAACACTTTGAACAAGTTCTTGTAGGGTATTTATGGGGAGTTTCCCCTACTCTTCCTGTAGCGCAGCTTGGAACTCGGCTTTACATTTCCTTTTTTCTTGTGGAATTGATCTGTCAAGCAAATCCCATACATGTTCAATAGGATTTAAATCTGGAGAGTTCCCTGGCATTCCAATACGTGTATCTTCTTTGTTTGCAAATATTTTATTACTAACCTCGATGCGTGTTTCGGATCGTTATCCCTTTGAAAGATGAAATTTCTTCTCAATTTTAATTTACTTGCTGATTGTACTAAATTTCTTTCCAGAATATCCTTGTAACCTTTCGCATTCATCGTCGCTTCGCTAAAGTCGAGATTACCAGTTCTGTTGAAAGAGAAACATCCCCACATTATAACAGATCCTCCACCATGTTTCATAGTGGGCTTCAGATATTTCATATTGAGAGCTGTTCCTCTGGGTCGCCGCACATATATTCTTCTTTTCTGGCCAAATAATTCAAATTTGGACTCATCCGACCAAATGATGTTTTTCCAAAACTCGAAAGGTTTCTCGGAATATTTCTTTGCAAATTCCAATCTTTTCTTCATTTGTTGTTTCGACAATTTTGGCTTGCTTCTTGCAATTCTTCCATTCAATCCTACTTCTTTTAATCTATTTCTGATAATTTGAGTTGAAGGAACGTCTTTATCATTAAAAAACACATCTTTCTTTATGTCTTCGGTAGTTGTCCTGGGATTTATTACAGTCTTTTTCTTTATCAGTCTGTCTTGTCTTGCAGTAGTCATTCTTTTCCGTCCACGACCAGGCCAAGTTGACACAGTTCCATGTTTTGAAAATTTCTTTAGGATCTTCCTCACACCTTCTGCTGAAATGTCATGTTTTTTAGCAACTTTTCTCAAGGATTTCATTACATGTATTTCATAATCCTTTATCTCCTCCATACGTTTCACTTCCGATAACTCCTTATTTCGAGGCATGGTTGTAGCCTATTCAGTGCAAAGAGCGTTTCTGATACTAATTAACATATTCATTTGTGATTTACCTGACGGACGAGTCCGTTTTACGCAAAAAGGTAACAAGTCATATTGGATAAAACGCTAGAAATTAAGGTGTGAACTTAATTTTTTGAGTGCTCAAATGTGCCACTAGGTAGAAAAATTTTTTTATTTCCTAATGTATGGGATGGTTTTACTTGAAACCCCAGATATGTAAACTAAACACACAAGTAAATATAATATTAAATGATAGACACGATTTCTGAATTGTTTCTGTGAGCATGACAAAGATTTTTATTTTTAGCTCTTTGTCAACTTAATTATTTTAACCACTGTATGATTTGAACAAGTGGCAACTGAGCAAGAGGATGTATTTTTTGATATTTTCACATAATTTTTACTATACGAATTATTTATTTCTCGAAAAACTTGCGATTCACAGTTCACGACTATCGATTTAAAAAAAATTATTCTAATTAATGGAAAATTAAGACTAAAATGAGGTATTTACGGTTTTATAAAGATTAAAAAAGGTTGAATTTGATGAGGAAATGTAAAAGAATCTCCGATTTTCCCCGTTCAGTTAATGAAACTCGCATAGTTCCCGTCGTCTGCTGTCGCCTGGTTTCTGTTTGATGACGTATTGCGCAGACGGCATTAAAAAAAACGCATCGCGCATCCCCAAGTGCTTACCCCCTGGTTCTCATCTATAGTTGGCCTTGTTTTGCGCAGGTCATACCTGACGTAACATAATTCCCGTGTTTCTTTGCGAATTCGGGGAAAGATGGCAGCCTCCATGGGCTATAATTTTTTGTCTAAAAATGCTGTTTATTAATAAATAAAGGTAGATATTAAATTTTCTCCACGCGGACTAGTGTTTCCAGACTTAGATGTATAAAATATCAAAAAAAAAAATTTTGACTAAAGGTTCACTTTAAAGGTGGCAACAAAGTTTAAGGATAAAGTTGACTGGGAAAAAAATGAATTTTACGAACTTCACTGAAGATATCCACACAGGTAAATTGCACAAAAATAAAGATAACCGCCGTTCTTATTAAAAACTTTCTTGCAGGCGATTCCGAAGCTGATGAAACTTCACAAGCATCAATTGCCAGGGAGGTGTCCTTAGGAATAGAAAAAGAAATAACCAAAAGTGAAAGAGCTTGAAAAATATTATTCCTATAAATAATTCAATCAGTTCACGTAGCGTCCGTTACAATATGTACAGTAATTCTAAACGGGCATATCGAATAATTCGAATTTACTTCTAGACCACAATACGCACTAAACTAACATAAGGAGAAAAATAAATTTACCTAAAAAGGAAGCTGTTACATTAAAATTTAGAGAAAAACTGATAGGCACTTTTCTTTTTAAACTCCGATAACATCTAAGTAAAGAATATTTCCTGGCCTGGGCTCTAACCAGAAAACTTCGGGTTACGTCCTTTATTCAATTATTCATATTCGGAGGAATGGCGTGAAAAAACTTATCCTTGCGAACACAGAACCGCCATTTAATATAATATTATCGCCATTTAATAGTAAATTAGCCCTGGCTTGCGAACACAGAACCGCGCTTAAACGTACACCTATATGACATGTTTGATAGCGAAATGCTTCCAAATGCTTTCATGATTACAGCACGGTAATCCGAAGGTCCTTGGTTCGAATCCAGTCCGTGACATACTATTTACTATATGTAATTATTAACATCCAGAGGTATGTCATGAAAAAAAATTCTTCCTTGACTGATTTTTTATTTATTATCCGATAATATCACTGTCTTGAATAAACGATCGAAAAAAACCATGAAGTAAATTCTCTACATCGACAGTGGCTTAAAACAAATTCCAAAGGTCGCTGTGCTCGAAGATACTCCTTTAGGGAATTCGAAGAAGAAATTCGGTCGCTTCACATTTAGGCACGCTGAGGGAGACGGCTTCTAAGGAATTGTTCGAATTTAAAGTTAATAGATTTAACGGTATTAAGATTTTTTCACAAAATTACATTGAATATCAAAGGCTTGAGCACAACAGTTCAGGTTTAATTTCATTGCAGAAAGGAGATGCCGCCAATAAATATCGTCCCTTTGTAAGTAGGACGTTTGATGTAGTTTACTGCGATATTCATTAGTTTCCATTAGTTGTTGAGGCAGGGAGGTTATCCAGAGAGAAGTGTCATCTTTTCATGAACTAAAGGAGGAACCGTCTACCGGTATTATACTCTGCGTAAAATGTTTCGAACGGAGGAAGCGGGCTTTCGGAGAATCATGTGCTGTAAGTGCACGAAAATAATCAGACACCACTTATAAATTACAGGTATATACTGGACGTCTCCTAATTACATGAAATCTGACTTGCGCGTTGGAACCCATGCTCTCACGTCAACAGCTGACGTGATCAATATAATGGTAATCTTGCTCGTGTAACGTTGTCATAGATGAAGGATAGCTAAACGAAGGGAACTTTGAGAGAAGAATAATAATCGGATGTCACATTGCGGGCATATCTATTCGTGAAATTTCGGGAAAATTATCACAGCCACGTTAAATGGAACACTAATAAGCATTGGAACAGGCAAGCTCCACGTCGGACGATTCACAAAACTCACTGAACGCGACCGACGGGTGTTAAGGCGCAAGGTTCATCAAACCGCAACAAGAAATCATTCCAGATTCAATAGGAGTCGTGTGGATTTCAGCAACTTGCGAAATTACTGCATGAATTCGGGATTCACGCACACAAATCAAACATTTCGCCAAACAACATTTTGCCAGACTTCAGTGGTGAGGCCGTCGAAGAATGAAAATCTTTCTGACTACCATGAGTTTCCGTCCGGCAGTATTACTCAGACATGAATGTCAATCACCTTCCGTTGCTCGCACAGAGCTTTGACCATAATCCAATCGGACATTTATGGGACGAGTTGGAGCTTCGAGTAAGGGCCACATCCGAAATTCACTACTGACATGGCTAAGTTCTTGCAGAAAGAATTGACCCAAGCTGCTTATGGGAATCTTGTAGAAATATGTGCCCGGAAGGGTGACCAATGTAATTTCAGTACGCGGAGGTTCAACAAGATATTAAATAAAATGTCACCTTTCCCGTATCTATGTACTGTGCCCGTTCCATTATTGTAGGATAGTGTAAGTGACACCATTGGAGGCAAGAATACAAAATACAGCTACGAGAATACGCTTGCGAGAACGTTTTAAATCACGTTCGGCAATCGCGAAGCCTCATTTCTCAAATTTCTTTGTTTTTGGTAGGATTTATGAGAACAAGCCTGACTGCATACTGCCTTTGGTAACTCTCCTCAACGTTTTGCAAAGAATGATGTAGACTGAAAGATGCTTACGAATAAGCGAAATGTACATATAAGGCATTAAAAATGATTGTGGACAACAGGCAATTTCGTATTTTTTCATTTGAGATGCAAAGAGTGGGTGGGGGTTTGAGAATTTCGAATCTGATCGTCAGATCTGGGATAACCCACTTGATGAACCCGTATTGAATAAAGAGGAAGTTGGAATAACAGGGCGGGCCAAAGAAAAAAGAAAGGCAAGAAAGAGAGACGGAAAGGTTATAGAGGGGAAGGAGTAAGAAAAGTTCTTCTTTTTTTTTTTTTTTTTTTTTTTTTTTTTTTTTTAGCTTAATTGGATGAAGGGAAGGGATGAAAATAGCTGAGGGTTGCTTTTGAAGAACAATTTTTTCCCTTAATTTTTTCCCCTTGTAAACATGCAAAAGGAATGGTTGGGTACAGCTTGTAGGCAAAATGTAATTGCCACAGAACTCCTTTTCTCCTCACCCTCCCCATCCCTCTCTCCCACGGCTTGTCTATTTTTTACCTTAATTGCCATTCGAAAAAGAATCTCAACACTCTCCATTATGTTTGACAGCGCCGAAAAAAGTGGAAGCCTCGCCTTCTCCATTAACATAGTGAAATTTCTACTCGCAAGAGAATACCAACAGAAATGAAGGGAGAGCAAAGGGAATGAGGGCAACAGATGCACTCTTGTCTACCCAATGAATAGGAGTAGAATGGAAAAGGAAAAAAATCTATTTTAGGTGTCGTGTCTTGTTGTTAATTTTAGTAAATTCAAGTTCTTGATTACAGGTTTGAAGTTATTTTGATTTATATAGGATAATTCTCAAGGAGTGTAGGGGTGGTCATGTTAAATGATAACTGGTATATTAAGACTAATAAATCCTATATCACTTCTGTTACAGATCAAACTAAAAGAGAGTGCATTAGTAAATCTATACATGTAGTTACCATTATAAACGCAAAATACAGTCCATTAACAATAGACAATCATTTGTTTGCTGAGAAAGTCAAATGCAATTATTCCAACAAATAGATTGGTCATGGAGGGCCCATCGCTTGGCCTCCGAGGTCTCTCTGATCTAAATCATTTAGATTTTTACCTTTGGGGTAACCTAAAATAGCTACTCTACAGCACAGACATCAATGCCCGTGGAGAATTACTCCAGTTACAGATAATTGATGCGGCCAATCAAATTCTCAATAACGTTGCCATAGCTCGTGTGTATGATTAGATGATTCGCAGGTGTCGTTCTTGTATTCAGGCTCAAGGGGTACATTTTGAGCGTTTGTTACACTAAATCGTATATATTCTTATACTTTTAAATTAAATATTAATTATACGTTCATAACATATGTTTTGTTACCTAATTGCTACAATACTAATAAAAGTTGATATGTTGCATTTCTGTACCTATTTGGAATACGACCAGTGTTCATAAGATGATTTTTGCTCAACCTGACTTTCACAACAAGCTATCATACTTCGTTATATTCATTGTGAATCACCCTATGAATTGATACGGATTTTGAATAAGCATATTTAATACAGGGTGACTCACAATGAGTGTAACAAGAAATTGGGTAATATGGAATTGGATATGTATATTTAATACAGGGGGATCCAGAAACCCTAGCACAGTCTTTTATTTCCAAAATCGACAGGAAAATTAAACGTCCGAATACACCAATCTGAAATGGATATATGGACCTATACTATCTACTCAAAAGTAATTGAACACTTTCGATTTTAGACGTTTTTTCGAATATCTAGAAAAATACCTGTCGAATTATCCTGAAACTCCAGGGATGTAAAGAGCATGTTACACCCCATATATTTCAGCGAAGATGTTGTCCCGAAGGCTTATAGGAGACCAGCAACAAATTGAACAAAAAAAATAATGTTTGGGATCACCCTGTAAAAACTAATGCTTGAAATGCGTTCTAACTGTAGCAAATGATTATGAGGCTTCTTTTACTTATCTGCATTCAGTTGTACAAGAATAGCACGTATATTCATGGAGATATAAAGTTTTTCTTCCGTAAGTTTTTTGTTTATAACATGCAGGTTTTTCAACCCAATGCAATATCATTATCAGGAAACTTGACAAACTACAGCAGAGACAACATCCTGCAATCAGAATACAAAAATATTGAATATTTGATGAAATATGAGCAATTTTACTAAATGATGCTTAACTGTGCATGCGCAAGCGTTACCAAAATGTCTTTTCATAATTCATTAGGCAAATGTATAGAACTACTCTTATAAAAAGCCCAAGCAAATATCTTGAAAATCGGAAAGATATCGCTGATAGAATGAGTTGAAATTCAGTTGTTCTCAAAAATAAACAAAACTATAAGGGGTTTTCTCCAAATTTTTATTTTTGGATCGGACACCAGTATTAACTTATTGTATGCAAGTTTGGGTCATGCTCAGGATTTTTGCATTATTTGAAGAATCCATAAATTGCACGAAGGCTGGGTTGCAGGCTCTTAACAAACGCTGGTGACTGTTTCATTATCAGTAGCGATTTTAAGGTGATACTACATGGTTTATCACTCATATTTCCCGCATCTTTGAATTTAGACAGGAGGAACGCAAAGATGTTTACAGAAATCGGCGTTTGTCTGGATGGAGACGGTTGAAATCATCTGCTGACTCGACTGCTTCTTTCACGAGAAAGCAGGATCAATTAGCTCTTGCCTTGTTAGTGTCCTGCAACGAAATTGGGAACATTTCAATTTCAAATTGCCATCATAACTTCAGTGACGATGGCATTCGTGACGGATAGGCGAGATCCGAAAGTAAAATGAATTTCTAGAACATTCTCTTGTTGTTTATTATATCATAAGAGCTACTTTCCATTTGAAAAAGCAAATGACCTCCATCTAATATGGTGGATTTCAAGATGGCAGTTAAGTTCGTCATGTACCTCAAAATGTAGGACCCCCATATCCATTTTAGACTGAAGTACTCAGATGTTTAATTTTCATGTCGGTTTTGAAAATAACTGTGAAATAGTTGAAGGATGAATTTTTTTACGCCATACTTCCAGATGTTAATAATAAAACTAGAGAAAACAGTAAAGAAAGTTCCATGCCTGGACTCGAACCAGGGACTTTCGCATTACTATCCCGATGCTTTAACACTAAGCTATCATGGACATTTTCCTATCCTACGGTGTTTGTTAAAACGCAATTCTTTGCTCGCAGAAGAACGGTCTTTACTATTAACGTAAATGGCGAAACAACAATAACTGGAAAATGGTTCACGAAGGTTTATGGTATAGGAAAATGGTTCTCTATTTTAATTATAAACATCGGAGGTATTGCGTAAAAAAAAACTCCACCTTGAACAATTTTCCAGTTATTATTACAGGGTGGAGGCATTAATTACAGATTTTATATCTGTAGAATCACTAAAGGGGCACATTATTGAGCATGGCAAAAAAAAAATTGGCGAGTTGCTCTATATGCTTGTAAAGTTTCGTGATATGTTAAATAATGCCCTTTTAGTGCCTCTACAGATATAAAATCTGTAATCATTGAAACAAGTCTGTCAATTTGAGCAAAAGATCGGTGATACGAGCCAAGTAATGGCAGATCAGCCGGTAATAGCAGCACAAACACCAAATCCATCATACAAATAAGTCACAAGGCGTTAAGTTAGGGGAGCGTGGAGGCCACGGCAGCTTTCTTGATCATCGTTTCCGACACGACCGCTCCTCAATTTTGCAGCAGTAGCCCTCTAGCGAACGGACGCAAACGGAAACATAAATTTGCCGGACAATTTTCAAAAAAACTTGGCGAGTTGCTCTATGTATTTGCAAAGTTTCATTATGATGTATTAAATAATACACCTACAATAAAATCATGAAACCCGGGCAATCATTTGTGTACACCCTGTATTATTACGACACCACCCGTGAAAAAATCATGGGACTACAACAAATTTAGACAAATTTCAGAATTCAAATACTTACCCAATTTAGATTTAAATTAAAAATAAATTTGACGTGTTCTTGGTGCTCACAAAAAATTTACGCTAAATTCGAGTATATTCAGTACACTCGTAATCATTATTGCTAGACTCGCCATTATAAAAATGTTACCCAGGAGCCGCATTTTAACTTAAGCCAATAGGACATATTAATACCGAAATCCTTCAATGTCCACGACGGCTTAGTAATTAAAGCATCGGGACAGTACCCCTATGATCCTGGTACGAGTCTAGGCCATGGAATTTTCTTTACTATTTTCTTTATTTTAATAAAAAATATACTAGGATTTCTGGATTACCTTGTATTTTTGCCGAAAAAATTCAAGTGAGGAAATAAAATTATTATTTTTTTAATTAATTAGCTAAATAATATTTTATCTAAATCTACCACTCGCAATTCATTCATGTCATGAAGAAGCAATCGCGGGACATTAAAAACCTTGTCACCTTTCATCGCTCCTTTCATTACAAAGTTGTATAATAATAATAATAATGATGATGATGATAATGTTAATTCTAAAAGAGTCCATTATTAGGATTTAATTTTTCATAGGTGTTGTCGTTAGGGAGGGGTTATTGAAGCAGTGTGGAACACGCGAAAAGACAGTGATAATGAAGACGAGAGAATAGATAGAAGGGAGAGAGTTTTTTTTTTATTTTTATTTTTATTCCAGAGGCTGGTCACGCGCCACGAGCAGCCGTTCCTGATTGCCATTGGCTCGTTACCCGAGCCGACAACGTCCTCTTAACTACTTACGACCGACTCCTTCGTCCTTTTTTTTCTTTTTTTTTTTTTTACAACCCACCTGATGGGAATACATCTCGCTCTTTAACGAGTTTCAACATTCGCTCATCCTCCGCCTCTGCACTCTTCTTTCACGCTTTTGTTATAACTTCGTTTCGCGATCTTCCACTCCCGTTTGTGTCTTTCCACATGCGTCTTCATACAAGTAATTTATTTTATTTAAAGATCATGTTCACGCTCACTATGTTGGTAAAATGAATGAAAAATGACGAAAAAAAAAATCGCAGTTAAACTCACTCATTACATTTGTGTGTGTGTGTGTGAGAGAGAGAGAGAGAGAGAGAGAGAGAGAGAGAGAGAGAGAGAGAGACTCGTTACACTTGTATCTCTCTTAAAAAGATTGTGTAGGTATATAAATAGTTAAAGGAGAAATAGTTTGAAGTGACTCTGGAGGCGATTTAGCATTCCATTAACGTAATAATTTCCATTTGTGAAAATATCGATCGTTGCGTTCCTGAGTTTCATTCAGGTCTTCACATGTCCAAAATAGATCTCCCCCTAAGCAAAAGTGTTAATCTCATCTAAATTTTGAATGGAAAAGATTAATGGCAGATTTGTAAATTTCATGGCACGAAAGGTTGGACTTGCGTGTCGATAGGAGATTGTAGTTGATGTAAACTTAAAATCGGAGACAAAATTAATTAGCTGTTAAGTGATTAATTCTATTAACTACAAATATTGTTAAATTTTAAAAACATATAAAGACAGAATTGTCTTTCAATTATCAGCGTTGTATTAGAATAGTGTTATTTAAGGTGATTCTCGCAAACGCAAACCTTAAAGGATGTAGAGAGCACATCACCACAATAGGTGCTGGCAATGACTGCCAAATTTCTAGTACACTGTCTCGTTGGATGTTCCCAAAACAAAAATGTAGGTTCGAAAGGTCGGGCGATCTCGAAGGCCATACATTTTTGGAAATGACACGTACTTGAAAAAAAAACCCAAAAAAACCCCTCGTTTGTTGCCACTGATCAGGTGATATGTCTCCCAACTTGATGAAAATAAACCACGGCCTATAGATATCATGGTCATCGAGCTCCATTGTTAAAATGAAGCTAAAGTTTCTAGTTCCCGGTAGGGCGGGAACTCTATTGAAAAGTGGCGCTGCACGTACAATCGGTCCAACTGCGCCTGCAGCGCCGCCCTATCGGCGGATAGAAACTTTACTTTCATATTCAGTTTCAGTGAAAATCTCTATCGCAGGTTGCGGTCGGCCTTAGTGCGATCTATGCGGCACCTGGCGCTATCCGTTTTCCTTAGCTTCTCGAAACAATGGAAAATGGCCGAAGCTCGATGACCATGAATATCTATAGACCGTGAAATAAACCCATCTTGTGTGAAGCTGTTCAACAAATTCTGCAAAACTCTTGATATAACGATTGGTATTTAGAGTCTTGGAAGAAAATGAGATTAATTCTACCACCTATAAGGAAATTCCAGCACCTACCGTGACGTTTTGTTCTCTACATCGTTCAATGTAATCGTCGTTTAATTTTTTGATTTTTTTGTTGCATATGAAAACTTTGTCGAAAATTTTACAGTTTTTGATTGGTAGCAATAGTAGTAGTAATCCATCATGTCATAGCAATGTATCTAATCGAAAATTCATGATATTGACATTTTCCCTGTCCAAAGACAGAGTTTATTTAAAACAATCACAGTTCAATTACCGAGTCTATGTAATCAAAGCTTATAATCAATTTCCGACATCAGCAACGGTTGATTACATAGATTTTAATTAGCATTCTAAATTTCTTCATTAAGTAAATGTTAATTATCATGTATTCCAATTCAATTGAAGGGCCCAGAGTCAAAATACCTAAATCACATTCGGAGATTTTTTCGGATAATTATTGAATCATGCGGTGCTTCAAAGATGACCATACTGAAGAAGAACACGCGGAAAGCTAGCTCAAAAATGAGCTAGTTAGATAATTAGATAATTTTGGCTCAACATAAAAATAACATTGTAAAAGGGAACGATTAGTAAAAATGCAAAAGCGGCAAATCTGAAAATTTGGAACTATGCTTTTCTGGCTCTATCCCTTCAATTAAGCAATTTTTTTGGCCACAAGTTATTAATATTTGAAATCCGAATGCATCCCAAGTATTAAATTAAAGTATGTATGCATCTTGATATACTCAGTAAGATGTTGAAGCACTTGTACGCCCTTGGAAGACCAGGCATTCACCAGACATCCTCTTAATTCTCCAACTTGTCGTATCAACATGTCCTAAACATTCTCTGTGGGATTGAGATTTTGGGCTCTGGAACGGCCAAGGTAAATGATTGAAGTCATCTTCGTGCTCGCTAACCATTGCTGAACTAATCGTGCACAATCAGTAGCATCGTCGTCCATAAAGAAGCCGTCACATGCAAAATAAAAATTCAGCATTGCAGGATGGATTTGGTTGGCAACAATGTTTATCAATGTTCACCTTCTCTGAATATTAGGGGCCCAGTTCCAAACAACCACATATCATGACCCACGACCACAATTGCTGGATACATTGAATTGTCTCGATAAGGGTTGCTAGATCCATTGTTTCATGGAGCTCCCGCAAACTACCTACCGTTGGCACAAAATGTGTATCGCGATTTGTCTAAACCACATAACCTTCTGCCAGACTTCTCTTCTCCAGTTACGACATTCCCGACACAATTTTCCTGTTCTTCGCGGTAATCGAAGTTATATGTATAAGCAAGGTAGTCCCGATTTGAATCCGCTTCAATTCCCAACGCATGCATTTGGGAATAAGGGTCGGGAACCGTATTGGTTAAAATAATTTGCCACTTGTTACACAGTGGATATACTGTTTCTCCGTAAAAGTTGCTTTAAATGATGGCGGTCTTGCTCATGATTGGTTGTCTTTGAGCTACAGTAGTATTGCCAATTTTAGACAAAAAATATAGATCATATTTCTAATGGTTGATACTCTGATAGATATCGCACCTTTCGAGAATCCACTCATGCTCCAGCTAGACTAGCATCAACAACGAATCGCTTTTCAAAGTCATTTAGATCCCATGCCGATCAAGTTCTACTATTAGTTTCGCACAACTTCTTCAGTAAGTACACCCTGCCGCAAAAAGGACTCCCTGATTTTAAGAGTAAATATCTTGGAGATCGATAGAAAAATGAAACAAGTGGTATGTACATTTCAAAAGCTGTAACAATCCGATACAGAAGTTTCAAATTTAGTATGTGCTCCCTACCTGTCGGCAACATTTGTAACTAAAGTTGCAACTTCCGTATCAGATTTCTACGGTTTCATTCTTCTATCGAAATAAACATACTTGTTTCATTCTTCTATAGATCTGTTTCCGAGATATTTACTCTTAAAATCATAAAGTCCTTTGTGGGACATCCTGTACACAATTGAATCACATGGACTTCGCACGAGTGACATGGCAGTTAGCTCCAACCCTTGGCAACGCGCCATCTTGGTTCCATACATGTCGTTGTTAAGCATTACATATGCTGATTCGGACCTAGTTTGGCTACACAAGTGATCAGAATGTCTGAAATAAAACTATATTTTATTGCTACGTTTCTTATGACGACCCAAAATTAATTTCAAAAGGAGAAAATGATTTAAACTCTTCCTACCAACGGCTGTGTGGAACTAATATGGCGAATCACTAAGGAAGTGACGTCTCTTCGTGCGAAGTCCATGACTTTAAACTTGCGTTTCACGATGTTTAATTCATTGGCCAGTGTGGGTGGTTTCCCTTCTATCCTGTCCTCTTGGCAGATAAGCTTGCAAGACACTAAAGTCTGTCGAATTAAACCAATGCAGGATTCATGAAACCAAGTCTAAAAATTCAGACCTCTTAAGAATTTCAAATTTTCTTCTAATAGAAATCGCAATATAAGATATTTTTCCAACAAACCATTTTATTGGACTGTTGGGCCGGATAGGGACACGCGAATTGTCACTTAACAAATGGAAAAAAATATAATTGAGAAGGAGTCTTTATAACAACTTTTATTATAATATTAATAGCAATTAAATACAGATGTTGTTGATGAATTTTACTTATAAACATCCACTGAATCTTGCAGTAAGAACGCATACGTTAAAAAAAGTTCAATCCTTTAACAAACCTTTGTAAATCCGATTTTTGAAAGATATAGAACATTACAAAGAAAAAAAATTTTGATCAGAAAAGAAGCTGTGCAACTACCTTTCCCCCAAAAGACAACTGCAATCATTTCAGTAAGAGGAATTTTTAAACTCTTTGGAAATGCACTAGCTAAATATCATTAAGATATATTGCTTCCTTCTTCCTCAAGGAAGGGAACTGAAAGGAATAATCCAAGAAGCGTTATTCACCACTGGCGTAACCAAAAATGCTCATTATAGAAATGAATATGTAGACTATGTCCAGGTAGAGTTGCAAGGCCCCCACTATATATTCCTCAGGAGAAAGTTCTTCTCGGCGCCCTCCCATTATTTGCTGAGTGTCGTAAGCCAAGAACAAGCAAAAGAGGAGAGCCATTAGACACGAATATATTAAATGAACGAGTCTAGCTCTCCAGAAAATGAGCACTATGCCAAAAATCAACATCACTATTGAGAAAACGAAAAGAAAAGCGCTACACAAGGTGAAGTCGATTTTTGTTTGCATGGCAAACAAACTTATCCCCAGGCACACGATGGCGCAGATTCCCATGGAATAGAGAACGATCTTGGTGTCGTAGATGCTCGATATCATGGCCGTCATGTAAGACATGGCCAACGTAAATATTATGAGCATGATAAAGTTGAATGGGTACTGGCGCCTGACAGAACGACAGCAAATGAGCGTGATGTACGTCACGATGAAAACCACAAACGAGACATAAAGTAGCCAAATGTTGGCCTGAACAAATCGCTTCGTGTTCTCTTCGAAGACGAACCAAGCGATGAACCCCGTGGTCACTAATAATTGGGCCATGAGAATCATATAAACTTTCCGAATGAAAGCCGCTCTTACCTCTTTGTCTGAAAACGAACTCACGAAAATGGTCTCAGTCACTATGACCGTGGTCTGGGCGCCCGGGTTAGTCTCGCTCTTGGGGTACACATAGTAGGGCGGGGGACCGGGATACGGAGGTGGCTGAGAGTACGGTGGAGGTGCACTAGAATTAGTGGTTTGATATTCTGGAGCGGGTACATTTTCTCTAGGCGTAGTCGCTGGTCCATACGATACTATTGTGATAGTCTCAACTGGTTGAAGGGAAGGGTAACCAGAACGCCGAGGACTTCCTGGTTGATCCGGATCTACCTGATTGGACATGTATAATCTGAAATCGTAAACACTTTGCTGTTACAGCAAACTTCGTTCTACACTTACTAACAAATGAACAATAAAATTTTTTAAGTAGGCTAATTTAAGATAGTGTTGATTTAACAATAGGCAATAAACTATTCCTTCTTTGTCGTAGGATCCCTCCTTGAATCGCTACTTCCAGACGCTTCTTAATCGGGATCCGAGTCAAGGTGAGAATTTATTGGGTGGGCGGTGAAGAGGTGGTAAGCATCACGTGATGACCTCAACACACAAACATCACACCAACGTCTCTCCTTTTGTTCTCTCGCCTTCAAACGTCCACGCCCACAACTTCTCGGATCCCTAAGGAAATGAATTTGATGTTGGCCACTAAATTATCGTTTTCCAAAAGGTAATTATTTTCTTTTGCAATCGTCTTATTTTTTTCTTTAGAAATGTAGAACCTGAAAAATTGCAGAAAATTAAATTAATCAATGCAGAGCTTTATCTTTCTTAATGCTATGGCAAAAATAATATTTTACAGATTTAAACAGATGTAGATATTCAAGTGTATAGTTCTCAAAAAATGTTCCATTTCTTCTGCGTGGTAATTACAAATATGATGAGCATTGTTATCAATTGTTATTAGGTTAAACAAGAAAATGATCCCCCCAAGGAAGAAATATTAATAGAAAAATGGAAGGAAAAATTCCGCGAACTGGTTTGTTTTCTTTACCTTATGTTTAGATATTAACTCCAGTTTCAATTATTAATTCCCCCAAGGAAAGTTTGTAGGAAAATTGCAGACCCTCAGAGTAGGATGTTTTAGTGGACATTAAAATTAAGATCTGTTTCAAATTAATGCGGACACTTTAGCTTTCAAGTTTTAATTTTATCTATTTTTGGAATAACATAATTTGAATGTTATCTTTATTTAAATGCGAACAGAATTCCTTAAGTAAACAAATTTTAAAAAAAACACAAAAAAGCAACATTTCAAAAAAAAAAGAACGGAGACAACATTTGACTTCTATAAACAGAGACACTAGTACAGATGGACCCTCGTTATAACGATCTCCTCGATGTAACGAATTATTTTTGAAGTCCCAGCAAATTGTAACGGATTTAATGTTTAAAAAAAAAACAAACAAAAAAAA
>JAHWFO010026864.1:1512382-1574481 GCA_023313115.1 Rhysida immarginata
TAATCGTAATAGATTTAATTTGATGGTATAACCCCAGAATTGTATCCCATATAAGTGAAGATATTAGTGTGTAATATAGAAGAAATACGATCTTTTTTGGAAGAAGTGGAGGCGAGAAAACATGCCTAAATGTTGGTTTAACGAGGATGCGAGGATATTTATATGGGAGTCCCATGAAAGGTTGTGTGAGAGATTGATACTAGAAATTTAATATTTTTAGAAGGTTTAAGGATCAGGTCATTGTAAATTAAGGAGAAGTTAAGGAGATCTAATTTTTTGTTACGTTGATGAAAAATGATATAGGTAGATTCCTCGATATTTAAATGTAAGCTATTTAATTTGTTCCAGTTTGAAAGGTTGTTGAGCATACGGTTAATAGTGTGTTGGATTAGTGGTTTATAAACATGTTGAAGAGTAGTGGTGATAAGACAGAACCTTGAGGGACACCGGTATTTTGCACCATCTTATTAACAAATCATGAAGTGTCTCATGAAACCTCATTATTTTGTCTCTTGTATTGCGCTTTTGGAGTCTCCCGTAGAAGTGTCCAGCAGTAGTCCGCTAACATTTTTATTCATTTAGCCGCTGTATTTCTTTTCAATTTGAGCTATATCCTGGTGGAACCTTTCTCCATGTTCATCAGAACCTAATACCACGCTTTCAGAACTAATGTTTTAAAACGCAATGTACTATTTTCACTTTAACGGCAACCATTCCCCCCCCCCTCAAAAAATAGTACGTGATATAGCAATTTAATTACTACATTTGGAATTAGTAGTGTGAAATTTATAAGAATAAACATTATTTTTAAAAGGAGGATTTTGATGCCGATCGGTGTAATCCTAACTGTTCGTTGTAACGGATTTTCACAAAACTCGGGAGAGAGAAATCATTTTTTGCGCTGCCAATGATCACGTGATTTCAGAAGGAAAAAAAACAAACAGGAAAGTGGCTTTCATTCTATTTGAATACCACTTTCCCATTAGTGTGGACATTGCAAATATGGCTAGTGAAAGAAAAATTTACTACCGATTTTAAACTCAGAATGCGTAGAGAATGGTGAAAAGAAAGGTTTTGGTGCAACTATCTTTCTCCAAATAGAAAGAAAAAATAAAATGATTTTTAATCCTATATTGCAGCAGATAAGTTTATGGTGGCTCCTGAATTAACTGCATGATGCAGATATTTTGGAAAATGCGATGCAGCTTCAAGACTTAAATTTTGATGATTCTTCGTATTGATGATGAAAACGAAGTGACATTTTCTGTTGTTTCTAATAAACACGCTTTGTCAGCAATTGGAACCTTAAAACAATTATTGCAACAACTGCTTGCAAAAGTTAATACAAAAACAGCATACAGCTGTATTGTCGATTTTTTATTTTTTTTAATCCCGGTTATAACGAACTATTTTTTGATCCCTAGCTGTTTGTTATAACGAGGGTCCACCTTTATTCTCAATGTACTCGGTACGAATAAGATTACCCATAGCAAATATAAGAATCGT
Organism: Rhysida immarginata; assembly: GCA_023313115.1. Lineage (NCBI taxonomy): Eukaryota > Metazoa > Arthropoda > Chilopoda > Scolopendromorpha > Scolopendridae > Rhysida > Rhysida immarginata. Next base: position 1,513,889 of record JAHWFO010026864.1, read on the forward strand.
AACTTTCTGGGAAACATTCTGGTATTGAGAGTTAAATAAGAACTTATTTACTCTTATTACAAAACAAGATTAAATTATAATTGCACAAATATTTGTATTACTGTCTAAACTTGGAGAGATGAGAAGCACGCTTCAAAGAATTTTAAAAGCTAAGAGAAGGATTCTTTAAACGGATATGCATCAATTTTTCATTTTACGTAAAGCCATTCGATAAAGTAAATCTCTTTAGGTAGACATTAATAATTAGTTAAGAATGTGCATGCTTACATGTCTTTAATAAACCACTGCCTCATAGAAAAGTTTGTTTTCGGTTTGCTTACCATTTCCCTTTCGTTTGCGGTCTAGTTCATTTTTAATAAATGTTACATATAAATATTGAAACTGAACTTATTTAACCATTGCTGTTGAGTAGTGATTACAAATGAGATGATTAAATTTTTGAGTAGTAGAAGTAACTTTCTAAAAGTTTCAAAGACCGTTTTCCCATTTTAAGATAAGACAAGAATATAACTCGTAAAACGATTTTCAAATATGCTGAAAAGAAGAATATAAAAATTTGTTGTTTAATATTACTGTAATATTTTTATATACAGCAATGGCGAAAACTGCATGTAAATTTACGTATTCGATTGCAGCGCTCACACGAATCTTTCCAAACGCGCGCGAAATGAGAATGAAATCCTCGCACGTCGAAATGTTTTAAACTACTGGGTCTATGTTCTTTCCACTGCTAGATCAAAGTTATCATAAACGTCAAGAGAGAAAAACCATTGTTTCAAAGCATTGCCGGGTAAAATCTTTTAAGCATTCCAAGGATCTTTAGCTCTGACGCAGATGTAATTTTAATATCTCACTTTTACTTCCACTTGGTTTAAATAAACAGTGGAAATACCTTTGATTCTATATGCATTCACGTCATTTTAAAATATAGGCCTAACTTCAATTAGCCATTTTAACAATAAGCCTAATATTAATTAGCCATTTTAACAATAGGCCTAACATTAATTAGCTAATTTTCACAATAGGCCTAACATTAGTCATTTTAACTGTAGGCCTAACATAAATTAGCCATTTTTAACTATAAGCATAACAAATTAGCCATTTTTCACAATAGGCCTAACAATATTTAGTCATTTTAACTGTAGGCCTAACATAAATTAGCCATTTTTAACAACAGGCCTAACATTAATTAGCCATTTTTAAAAATAGGCCTAAGATTAATTAGCCATTTTGAACTATAGGCCTAACATTATTTAGTCATTTTAACTCTAGGCCTAACATAAATTAGCCATTTTTTACAATAGGCCTAACTTTAATTAGCCATTTTTAACTATAAGCCTAACATTAATCAGCCATTTTTAACAACAGGCCTAACATTATTTAGTCATTTTAACTATAGGCCTAACGTTATTCAGCCATTTTTAACCATCGCCCTAACATTAATTAACACATTTAACAATAGGCCTAACAGCACTGAATTTTAAAATGAAATGAGCACGTGCATCAAGAAAGCTTCATAACGGGCACGTGCTCCAGGCTGCCATCAACAATGCTTAAATGATAAACAAACAGTAACACTGTATTCACTTATGACTCGTCGGTAGGATTCGATTGACATATTACATGCCCTAAGTTCATATTCTTAACATTAGTGCACGTGCTTGAAGGGGTCCACGAGAGCTCATCAAAAGTTGATATATCGCTGTTAAGTTCTTCCATTTTCACGTTTTCGTGCAAACGATGGCTGGCCAGGCACATAAAGGTACTGATCATGCTTGTATTCTTATATATAGCTTTAGCTAAAGCTCGTAATAAGAGGTCATTGAAGTACTTTTTGGGGGTCATTTTCTCGGACGTAGCATTTCGAAAATCGAAAAGAATGTCATATTCGTCTTGTGTTCGTTATTCCCGTTCGAATGACATATTACATGCCTTATATTGCCAATAAAAAAATTTAATGGTGGGGTTTGGGTCTCAATAGTCACGTGACTGTTAGACAGATTTCGACGACAAACTAATCAGGTGAGCTCAGGAAAGGTCTCTATCGAACAGCGAAAAAAGAACTTGAAAAAGTTAAAGCATTCTCGAGAAATCGTCGGACATACAGACGGACGGACGGACAGACAGACAGACAGACAGACAGACAGACAGACAGACAGACAAACAGAGCGAAACCAATATATGCTTTTCAGCATATAATAAGGTGGACAGTCAAGCTAAAGGTATGAATTCGTCATGAGGAGTCTGAACATAGCGCACTCTCTTGTGAATACTTTTGATTGATTTTGAAGTTGAAGAAAAACACTCAAATTTTGACAAGAACAATTTCCTTCTGGGAGAAAATGCAACTGCTATAGATGGTGGTAGTTGCAGTGCCTCCGGCAAATAAGGTTGGATAGGCTGAGCAAGATCGTTCTTACAGACATTAGAAGATGTGCGATAACTAATACAACCTCAACATCCTCACAGATCATGCAGTGCATGCGGCCATTTCTAGCAAGAGCAGTATCCTACAGGACCATCCGGAGACGTCTGAATTAAAGCGGACCACAGGCACGAGTTTTTCTTTTGCTGGCTTAATATGCAAACTCGGCCGATTCGAAAACGGAGGGGTCGGCTGGAAGCTTATGCCAAGGAGGAAGTGTGGTCAGTCATCAGTTTCTTACACGCTAAAGGTAAGAACCCAACAGAAAAGGTTTACAACTGGGTTGAAGAAATTAAAGAAATGCGTCTAACCATCCTGTTGCGCCGCCGAAACGCTGAGCCCTTGGACAATCGGATTCGGCCAGTAATGTTGTATCACAATTGATGAAATTGCGTCTGAAGAAAGGGTAGTCGTCGATTCAAGACATATGACGACGTGAAGAAACCGGTGCATAAGTAGTTTTGACAAGGCAAACCTTTTATTCTGTTCGAATCCAAGCGCTTCTAGGCAGGTGGCTTAAGTGCATTGAGAAGGTTGCAGTTTGCATCGAGGAATGTCATTATTACTTTTAAGTTTTTCTAATAAATCCCATTTTCTAACTTTATCTTGACTTCGTCTCGTAATATATTAAGGGGCCAAAATGTAGGAGGGTCACTCAAAAAGTAATGCACAATATTTTTCTAAAATGTACTTTTAATTCTACACCTTTGCATTTTATGGAGGCCATAGATATATATTTCCCGCTTATATTCAAATGTAGTTTTAGTTACTTCCCGCCATGATAGCATTCCTTCAAGATGCCTGCTCTACTGGATATTCGTCCGAAGCAACGTGATGTGATCGAGTTCCTTTGCTGTGAGAACGAGACAGTGGGAAATATTCATAGAAGGTTGAAAAATGTGTATGGAGATGCAGCTGTCGATCGCAGTACTCTTAGTCGGTGGGTAAGCAGATTATCAGGAGAAAGAGGCCACGCCAATATTCGGGATTCTCCTCGCAGCGGGAAGGCTATGCACTGCACAAAGCCTTGACAATGTGCAACATGTTACAGTACAATGAGTTGTATTCGACCACATCGGGAGAAGCAGGATGTTCTGCTACTGCACGACAACGCAAGGCCACATGTCACAAAACCACAGAGGAGATCAGAAAACTTGGATGAAGAATACTGAACCTGGCACCATGCGACTACCACCTCTTGGGTAAACTGAAGGAATCCCTTCGCGGAACGAAGTTTGAAGATGACGACTCTCTCGTGCACGTTACTAAATACTGGCTCCAACGTGCTGGTCGAGACTTTTACCGTGCCCTCGTTCCAAGGTGGCGTAAGGCAGTTGAAAGGGACGGGGAATATGTGGAAAAATGGCACGTTGTTCCTAAAGGATGTATCTATGACCTCCATAAGTTGTAAGAGTGTAGAATAAAAAATAAAATTTAAAAAAATATTGTGAATTACTTTTGGAGTGACACTTGTATATATGCTTTACGATAAAAAAAATCTTATAAAATTTATAAAACTGAATTTATAAATTGAAATTCACTGTTCTCTGCCATTCCAATCCGATCGTTACCTTCAAAATCTATGACCTTATGCTACAACTCAAATTCTCTTCAAAGCCTTCTGCTGGAAATTATTTGACCATCCTCCTTACAATCCAGATCTTGCACCAAGTGATTTCAATCTTTTCAAACATTTGAAGTCCTTCTTTGGTGGCCAGCGTTGACCAGGTCACACAAACCCTTTGTATGTGGTTTACGTTACAGGCACATCTTTCTTTAATGCAGCACTTCGACAAATGGCTCAATAATGGTAAAAACTCGGTAGAAAAACAGTGTAAGGTGTGTTATTCATATACCAGCAAACACCTTGCTAATGCTTTTATATTATTATTAATGTCCCGTCGAATCTTACTTCCTGGATAACTTATTTCTTCCTGAATACGTGGAGCTCTAAAGGACATAGGGTAGGTAGAGATCCAGGAATGTCCAGCTAAGTCCATCGATATCAACTTTAAAATGTGTATACATTTCTTGTCCTCCTTTGTATGTACCTATACCCTTTTCAGATATAAAAAAAAACTTTTTTTCATCTTTTAACTTTGGCTATATAAAAGAATGGCTTATAATTTATGAAGCCGAGTATCATTGTGCGCACGATCGGATTGGAATGGCAGAGAACAGTGAATTTCAATTTTTAGGGTAACTTTTTCGAAAATATAATTTATGGATTGCAGTTGAATCCAGATATGAATGCCCTTTACAAAGTTTGGTTTAATCGTGCCATAAGTTATTTTGACTCCGAATACTGAATTGTACAGGGTGTTTACGTGAAAACCAAACTTTGTTAATGTAACTTAGCTAGCTTCAGTTTTCAAGTAAACGCCCTTTACATTTATATTTTAGATTTTTGTTTTCTTGCAGAAAAATAAAAATATGTAATTTCTAAAGAACTTAAAGTTGAAACTATAGCAATATTGGAACAACTTCTAGTGCATTTTCTCATTCGTCAATGTGGATAGTAAAATTCGTCAAATTACACAGTGGCTCCTGGCACCCTTCCTCCTTTCTGTCTCTGTTCACGACCTTTCCTGAAGAAAAGGTCGACACATTAACGCCTCCAAAATGTCACTTCTCTCATCATTTCGGCGGCCCATTTTTGCCCTGGCATATCGTGTGTCACAATAATTCTTATTTATCAGAGGTGTTTAAAGGAGAGCCCGTCTCTAACCCCATTCTCCCCATCAACTCGCCCCCGCACATTTCAAGTTGACACCAAAATAGACGGCGGCGGCGAAGGTTCGAACGTTGAGGGCGTCTTCTGCCGGTGCCGAACAAAGTCAATGGAGGAGAGGCCACCTTCAGTGACTCTTGGACGATCTGTAATTATACAGCCTCACCTTTTGTTAATTAGCGGAACTACTAAATTAAGTATCACCTTCTGTCGGTCGTAATCACGATCAAAGTTTGACCTTCTTTTGTCGAAAACTCGATAGAAATTCAATTTCGTGCTCCATCACTTATTACGCTGATTAATAAGGAATAAAAATTTCATTACCATCACGCCATCAGAAAAGGCTACGGTGCTTTTATCAGTCTGCGCTTGTTAGAAGTATTATAAACGAAAAGAGTTCATTCTTTCGTTAAACGTTTTCTGAATAGGTTCAATTTTGAATGAGAAAATAAACTTTTTATTACTTCTGGGTACAAATTATCGAGCTGTATCAGCTAAAATTGCCCTCAGGAATAAATATCTATAAGCAAAAGTTTGTTTTTCCAATTTATTATTATTATTAAGATCAGTGAATGCGTACTGCGTAATAAGAGAAGAGAAAAGATCGTCACTCCCTCTCCGCCAAAAAATTTACTCCACATACATGCATTTCAGCCACTAGTGACATTCTTCAGTATGATATAATATCCAACGTTTCCTTCTTGTAACCAGCGTAAAAAAAATGGGTTCAGAGCTTATTGTTTCACGTATTTCTTACACATGCACATCACAACTTTGTTGCCGCGCTTTTTGCTTTCTGCAGAGCTTTAACCGGTTGGGCATGGAATCGATGAGTTGGACGATCATGGCCTGTGGAATTTTGATCCATTCGGTACGCAAAGTTCGAAAAGTTCTGCACGGGAAGCAGGCTTTTGTGAATGTTTTTCATGGTATGATCAAGCTTACTCCAGACGCGTTCGATGGGATTCATATCGAGTGACTGACTGACCATGGTAATTTATGGATGCCATGTTGTGCCTCCCAAGACTGCGTTCTTCGAGCAGTGACAAGGAGCGCCGGCCTCCATGAACACAGAATGGGTGTTTTGTCAAGAATGAGAAGAATTAGAAACACTTGTAAATTTGTTTTATTCCATTTTTATGCAAAATAGGTTATGACTCAAGCGGGCACTTATTTAAAATATTCTAATAATAGATTTGATCAACATGGGAAAAAAAGAAGGACCTAATTGACTTCGAAAAGGGACTTCGTTGGTGCTCGTCTAGCTACAATTGAGAAACTACGAAACAGCTCGCTGGTTCTCGAAAAATGCGATATTCACAGTTTTGGCTAAAAGGGAGTAACTGTGGCTCAGAGATAATCAATCATGAGCGAGCCTTTGTACCGAGAAATTGACCAGGCATTGTGCAAAAATTGACAAATGATTTTAACCAAGACTGTTCCCGACCCTTAGGTGGCAGGACCATGCGTCGGGAATTGAGGAGGAGCCAAATCGGCAGTCGCAAAGTTTAAGTCTATTATGGTATGTGGAACGTCACTGGACACGCGAAGACTGGAAGAGGACGATAGGCAGAAGGTTTGGCGGGAGCCCCTTGAAGCAATGAAATCCACGATGTCTTACCAAGACAACTCAAGATTCTGGTGGTAGTGCCGGGATTTGGAGCTTCTGCTGTATGGAACTTGTCCCCTGATATTTACGCTGGATCGGATGCGTTCTAAGGACTATCTGAACATTATTGCTGTCTAAGTCAATTTAGCAGTACTGCATTTTAATCCTGCATGTGACGGCTTTTTCACGGATGAAAAGGCTACTGTCATCGAGCATGGTTGGTTTAGTAGCGAGTTAGCAGTCAGCACGAAGATTGCTTCCGTCATTTACCCTGGCGTCCCAGAGGTCAGATCTACATAACAGAATATTTGGAACATGTTGGGACTAAATATCCGACAGCAAGTTCTTCTTCTAACAAATCCGCAAGAACTAAGGGAATATCTGGTTAACGCCTAGTCTTTCAATGACTTAGTAGTGCTTCAACACCTTACTGGCTCTATGCCAATTCGCATATATGCTATAATTCGAGCTAAAGAGGTCCAGTAAAATATTAAACAGCTGTTTCTAATTCTTTAACCAGCATGTGTAGTAGAAGATGCTTGGCAAGCGATATAATTTTGCAGCAATTTTTTTAATTATATACGCAGTCAATTAGTGCTGGATGCTTCACCTTGGGTAAATACGGCCTAAATGTTTCTCTTTTTCGTCCTTTTACTAGAAGTATTGTCTCAACGAGTCCGCACTGCCTACAACTACAAATTAGGTTGCACGGTAGCTATCTACATAGCTACGGCTACAGTTGCGAGCCGTAGATAGAATCACCCATTCATGCCACTATGAAGCTTGCTCGGCAGGATATCCCTACACAATGTTTGTAAATTATGAAAAAAAACTATAGGTCCTTCGAGTAAAGAATGAATAAGTGCCTTAAACTGTGGACAAGGAATACCAAGAACAAACCGGAATTTCTTTGTGGAATAGTGGTTTCCGTTTATTCTTGGTATAGGTCCTTCACTTCGGGCACTGTCCAGGTAATTCCGGACAGCAGTTGGCATTTTAGAAGATTTTGGAAATTTGCATTGTAATAAGAGAAGTGGAATAAATTTCTTAGAAGACCTTTTGTGGCCTTCGTAAGACGTCATTAAGTGCTTCATTTTCATAAGTGAAGTTACCCTTCGCCATTACCCGACTTTAATAGGATAACACGAACTTCGGCTAATTTTAATAAGTACGCGCAGATATATATATAGGTCCGAAAAAAGACTTAATATTCACGTTCATTTTGCTCAATTTAATAACAATCCTTGCGCTAAGTTTAGTACGTAATATTCTAAAAATAAGCCTAAATCGACTATCATTCCTGCCTTTTAAATTCTTTAAACATTAATAAAATTGATGAGCCTTTCATGAATCACGAATGAGCACCCTATACCTATTATGGTTCTAATTATAGCATTGATCAATAAAAATTCGGAGTTTCCTAAAGTACAATGATCACAAACTTTCTATCAGGGTACAGTGTGCTTCAAAATGTTTATATATGTGCATCGAAGCTATCAAAATTACATATTAATAAATTTTACTGTATAACAAGAGATATATATACATTTTGCTAGGAGTACATTAACTTGAAGTTTGAAGTACATAGAAGTAGAGTTCTGAAGTTGAACTCCGACTGAAATCTTTCAGAGCGATCATTCCATATACTCACTTTAATAAAGCGATTATAAAGAGGTTTTTTTTTCGTGGGAACCAATTAGTTAAAAAATGGCTATCATTTTAAACAAATATTAAAAAACTGTATTTTTCAAGGAAACTCATTACCGATGATGAGCAATTACACAGACTCATTTGGTTTGCTATTTTGGTTTGCTATTTCCTGAAATCTAATATCGGAGTTGAATGTAATTTGATGTAATGATATCGCGCATTACTTAATCATCATTCCGTCTCTTCTGTAGAAATTAATTCCAACGACTCCAGCTTACAATTCAATTTTTGAATATTTTCCTGATGATTAGTTATGTGTCAAGGTACAACAAAAAAATTGATCTTCATGCTTAATCTCTTGGGCTGTGTATAACATGGTATAACACCAGGATAACACGTAGATAAGATGTGTGTTCACGAACAATACACAAATACACATGCCTCAGCTTTGCTCTGTGCTGCAATCGTTATTGACTTTCTTGGGTTTTTCTTGTTTTTTTTAATGATCAGGTGATTTTTGAGTGCCCATGCCTGTCTTTCTCTCGGCTGTGAGATGACTACTTATGACGATTTAACAATATATGACGTTATCGTGCGCAGACTTTCTCTTTAGGTGGTATTGCTCCGGCGCGGAAAAGCCACTTAATCATTGTAGGCCGAGTAAATGCAACCTTCTTTGTTTCCTTCTTGGATTTTAACAATCAGTATTTTTCGTTTGTTGAAAACAATGAAGTTACATTGTTGATCTCAGCCAGCTTGCTCGTGTGACAATTCAGCTTTGGGGCATCTCTCTCTCATTGGCCTCGTTCTATACGTTGACATTAGATTGACATTGTTAATTTTCTTTTGTAACAAATGTCAAACAATTAAATCGGAAATTTAATTGGACATGTCCAGGTTTTCTTTCGTTAATACTACAATGTTAAACAGTTAATTACTATTATGTTAATTTAATGATTATACCTTTATAAAAATACTGGTAAAATTAATTAGTTAATTAACTGTAAACTTTGGGATCAGATTTGATAAATCATGGAGCAATTTATAATGGATATACAGGTTGGTTATAATTAAAGTGACACCATTTATACCCTTCTAGCGGCCGTTCTGGTAATCAGATTTTGACGAAACTTGAGATATATGTTATACAAACCATGGGGAAGAGAATTTTGCAATAAAAAAAATTAGTTCACATTTTGACCGCTACGTCAAAAATGGCGCATGAATAATAACAAAACCAAGTTAGAAGCAGAGAAATTTATAAAATCAGAGCATTTGTTCAATGTGCATTCCATTTGTGTCAATGACATGTTCAAAGCGCATTATTGCATGTTCCACAGTAGAGCGAAGGGTTTCCTGAGGAATTGGAGTGATATGGCGTGTTATGCTTGCTTTCAATTCATGGACAGTCCGTATTCTTCCTCCATAGACATTATCTTTCAAATATCCCCACAACCAGAAGTCACAAGGGTTTCAGTCCGGTGAACGAGGAGACCATGCAGTTGGAAAAGTTCTCGAAATCACCCGATTATCTCCAAAATGGGCACGAAGCAGTTCCTTCACTTGTCGTGCAATGTTGGGTGTTGCACCATCTAGCATAAAGACAGTAGTGACTAAACATGGTCTTTCTTGTAAAGCAGGAATGACTTTCTGCTGCAGAAGTTCGCAGTAACGAGCACCAGTGATTGAACATCTTTTAGTGCCTTGAGGAGTGTTCTCTTCAAAGAAAAAGGGGCGAAGAATGAAATGTGAAGTGAATCCGCACCATTCAGTCACGTAATCAGAGTGCAAAAGCTTTTCATGCGAACCATCGGCTTTTCAGTACCCCAGATGCGACAGTTTTGAGCATTCACTGCTCCGTCTAGTGTGAAATGCGCTTCATCTGACCACGGCCATGCATTATCGACGGCTATTCTAGCTAGAAACTGGCAAGCAAAATCAGTGTGTTTTTCCGGATCTTCATGAAGCAACTTTTGAACCACCTGGATCTTGTATGGATACCACTTTAAAATGGAACGAAAAACTTTTTGTACCGTAGACCACGGAATAGACAAATCACGTGATAAGGCTCGAGCACTTGCTGAAGAATGTTGGGAACTTGAAGCACTCTCCACTACAGCAGCAGCAATGTCTTCCGCAGTCTCATTTGCAATTCGTTTCCGTCCTCTCTCTGGCAGCACACCCAACTCACCAGTTTCTTCAAATTTCTTAATCATCTTTTTTAAACCATTAATGGACATAGGCCCATTTCGCAAGCTTTTCAAACGTCGATATTCTCTTAGTGCAGCAGAAGCATTATTGCAGTTCTGGTAAAACAACTTCACCAATAAAGCTCGATCTTTTTTAGCTAAAGCCATCGTGAAGAATGACTTTACATTTAATTTCACCGTCATTTTAAAGCTTTTCTAATTTTACATCTCATTTGATTGAGTAAAAATTCTCAGATAGTTTCTTACATGACCAGCGCCATATTTTGACGTAGCGGTCAGAATGTGAACTAATTTTTTTATTGCAAAATTCTCTTCCCCATGGTCTGTATAACATATTGCTCAAGTTTCGTCAAAATCTGATTACCAGAACGGCCGCTAGAAGGGTCTAAATTGTGTCACTTTAATTATAACCCTCTGTATATAAAAGGTGACTCCAAAATAATGCAGCGGGTAAACTACTTAAGGACTGTGCAAGACATTAATATTGGGTTGTTTCCTAAGTATTGGCTGATTTCGCTTAGACTACTTTGCATGGGCCTATGGTGCAAGAGATTACAGCAGAACTACTACAACCCCTTACAGAATATGCAGGATTGATCCAGAAGTTTCTCTAGTAGTTGCACTTTTAACGGTGCAGACATTAACGTCATGGAGCAGCACGATTTCAGGTTAGTGATTTTGCACGAATACAAACTTGAACAAATGTGCGGGAAACCGTTGCTAATGTTAATGGAGCATTGGGTGCGTGCACGACAAGTGTACGGACAAGTGGCAGAACTTGTCCGTAGATTATTTGCGAAGTTTGCGCTGGTGATAATATTAATCGTAAGCCAGTAGACAGGCATCCGGTAAAGTGCGATACTGAAAGTGAAACAAAAGCCTCAGAAAAACACGATTCACCAGTGACGATCAGAAATTGCGAACAGTGATAAGTCTTGCCGTCAGAAATTGCGCACAAAACAACCGTCACTGGTGAATCGTGCAGGTCCAATAATCCTCCAAGATGGTCCTCGTCCACATGTCTGCTGCAACCCTGCAAAAAATTAATGCTTTGGGGTAGAGTTTCTTCCTCACCCTGCGTATTGGCTCCAGTCGAATTCCACATGTTTCGTCATTTGGACAATTTCTTGGAGACAAATGGTGCACTGATCGAGATGCTGTCATTATTGCTTTCACCAGTTTTTTTGGAATATTATAATGCCGAATTCTGCGTCACCGTGACATTTTTTCATTGCCAACAACATAGCTGCTGAGGGCAGATATTTCACTTAATAAAATGCATTCGTTTCTTTGTTTCTGGTGTCTTTCTTTCCATCAAATTCGGCCAATACTTATGAAATTACCCAATACAAAGAAACAGTCAACAAAGTTTTATTTCCATTACAACGATTCTCGTTACAAACGTGCGAACGATAGTCCATTTCTTTCCAGTACCAGAGAGAATATATCGGGGTTTACAGATCCAAAGGCATATGATGGGGTTTCTTAATATGGATAATCATTCGGCAGGGAGTTGTACATAATGTACTTCACATTACTCCAAAGAAAAATAAACCACAAGGGGTCAGATCAGATGATCTTGGTGGCCAGATCATCAACAGTGGAGTGGCCAACGGTTAGGCAGAAGCTCATTCAGATACAGGACCTGTTTGTGATGTGAGGTGGGGGCAAATTCAAACGCAAGTTTGTGGACCCTCTATGATAAGTATTTTGTCTGCAATGGATGCTTAAAATTGTAACATTATTTTTGACTAACCCCGTATATCTTCATTTGTCATTCGTTGTCCTGTGATAAGTATACATTATCTAATTAACTTGTACAAAGTAACATTGTTATATCATTTACTTCCTTGACCATGTAATATTTAAACAAATATCAATAAAATAGATAAATTCATAAATAGTGACTAAAGAGTCATCCAGCCTTTAATGAACTGGACTAATGTCAAGTATTATAAGTAGTAACTGTTTATAGATTTATCAATTTTCTTAATAATATTTATGTTTAAATTTTTGTTACGTTGTCAAAGGAGTAAATGAGATAAAATATATTATTATCTTTAATTTTTTAACTTCTTAAATAAATTAATTGGGAATAGAAAATTTTTTTATGAAACCATCTTTTTCTTAAATGAGTATCAAAATACAAGATGTCTCACCTTAAGTGAACCAATAGCCAACTTTTAAAATACAAATCTGACAGAGTACTTTCAGTGGAAGAATTATTGTACTTAATTGTAATTACTGCGTATATTAACTAGCTTGGGTGCTCATTAATTAAATTTCGCAAGCTGCAATTCTGCTTTTTACATTCTCATTATTAAATCTACATCTCTTAAGGAAAAAATATGGATAAACAATAGTAAACTGAAATAAAAAATATGAAATCACTGTTACACAATAAATATTTTAACTACGAGTGCACATTTCGAGCGATCATGTCGTCTTCCTCAACACAATGCAACAAGGGTAGATAACAGTGATGACTGAACTTTTATAACTCTTACTTGCCCCTACCCTTCTTGTATTAGGCTGACGAAATCGACATGACCGCTCAAAATGTGCATCCGTAGTTAAATCGTGGAAAAGTGGTTTCATATGTGTTATTTCAATTTACCACATCTCTTAGCTTAACCACAAGTAAAGAGCGTAAAATGTAAATATATTTAGGCAAACACCATTTCGAAACGAGATGAAAAGATATTTAATCAAATTAAGAAATTAAGGGACAATTTAATCTCATGTCAAAAATATTCAAAGATTATAAAACCTACGATTGTTTTGCCCATTAATAGCTCATCCACATCCAGCCTTTTTTGGTGCTACTCCAACAATGGCATGCTCATGCTTCCCCTATCTCTTTTTTTGCTCGGAGATAACAATGCAACAAAGTATTTTAATCGGATAACAATAGAATGTATGGTGAAGAAAAGAGTTATGATGAGAGATGATGCAAAATATTTTAGAATATAAGGTAAACGTTTTGTGATGATGCAAACAGGAAGAATGGGGGGGGGGGGGGAGACTTGAATCTTATTCGTCTGATGATGTAGAGAGAGATTTTTTAAAACAATGAATGACAAAGATAATAGATAAGTATCTGCGAAAACCTTGAAAACGCGATGTTATCAAAGTTTTTTTATTCGAATTTTATTTCAAATCTTAAAATGTCGAGATAAATTAATAAATTCTGAAGACAAGTGAAAGCTAAACATACCTATGAATGTTGTCGGTGAAACTCCTTTCTGCTTATAGATTATCATGCGGTTACTTCTTCCTAATAGATTATTTGTTTTCCAAAGACGGGCAATCCCTACAAAATTAATAAAAAATGTATATGTTGTGAAGGAAATAAATGCATTCCATAACGAATCTTTTACCTTAATCAAATCGTTTCCTTGTCTTTTTTGTCTCACACCCAGTCAAGGACCCTAACTGCGACGCCTACCCCTGAGTTAAGGCGGAACTTCGTTAGTTCTTAATGAGGGCCATCACTCATTGCTAAGGTCTTGTTTTCTTGCTTTCTTCAGCGACTTCCAACCTCTGCTCCTGTCTGTCTTCGTCACTCTCATTGTCTCTCACGAACTTTGATGGCCACGAGCCCCGACAATGAAGCATTAGCCTCGCTCTCTCTCTCTCTCTCTCTCTCTCTCTCTCTCTCTCTCTCTCTCTTTCTTGATCAGCTTTGTAATATATTCTATTCACTGATATTTTCGACTACAAATATCGATCTGACCTCATTTGCATTATTGGAAGTTTAGCTTTAACAATGCTTAAGATTATCATTAAACGTCATTTTGAAGTTATACGAGGCCAACTAGAAAGACAGGCCCTGATCAACACCTCCTAGAAAGAAAGCCAAACAACTGAAATGTCATACATTGTTACATCATCATAAGCCGACCAATGACTACCTTCATTATTACTGAATAATTTCCATTGTTGCTTTTGCATTTCTCAATTTTGCCATGGCGCTGTTTAACCTCCCTCTCTGATTGTTTCCAATAATGAAGATTACATTGTTGCTTGGACTAAGATGGTCAGGTGACTTTGGGAAATTGAGAAATGCCAAAAGCAACAATGGAAATTATTCAGTAAAACAGGTCTGTAATAATAAAGGAGGTCATAATTGAGGTTCTCTAACATCTAGGATAATGAAATTTGGGGGAATAATAGGGTGAATAAAACTATGTATACTGTTAAATTTGATCGAATTCTAACGAGTAGTTTTCGAGTTACGCATCGTAACCCGTGCTCACATGCGAGTACTAACCAGCACGTGTTACGATGTTGAGTGCGTAAGTCGGAAACTACTCGTTGGAATTCGATTAAATTTAACAGTATACATAGTTTTATTCACCCTATTATTCCCCCATATTTCATTATCCTAGGTGTTAGAGAACCTCAGTTATGACCTCCTTTATTATTACAGACCTGTTTTACTGAATAATTTCCACTGTTGCTTTTGGCATTTCTCAATTTTGCCATGGCGCTGTTTAACCTCCCTTTTGTTACCAAAAGAGATAAACAAAATATAGTGCAAACAAAATAAAAATATTACGTAACGTATTAATTTTTTTTTTGCGTAGAATCTTTTATTTTAAAAGGAAGTTAAATAGTGAATAAAAAGAAAACTAAATTTGGTTAATGAAATGAATGCTTATTCAGTTTGTTTTTAACGTCACTGAAAAGTCACCTGACCATCTTAGTCCAAGCAACAATGTAACCTTCATTGTTGGAAACAATCAGAGAGGGAGGTTAAACAGCGCCATGGCAAAATTGAGAAATGTAAAAAGCAACAATGGAAATTATTCAGTAAAACAGATCTGTAATAATAAAGGTAGTCATTGGTCGGCTTATGATGATGTAACAATGTATGACATTTCAGTTGTTTGGCTTTCTTTCTAGGAGGTGTTGATCAGGGCCTGTCTTTCTAGTTGGCCTCGTATAATTTCAAAATGACGTTTAATGATAATCTTAAGCATTGTTAAAGCTAAATTCCAATAATGCAAATGAGGTCAGATCGATATTTGTAGTCGAAAATATCCCAGGAAGAAAGGTTAAAACAGTGAATAGAATATATTACAAAGCTGATCAAGAAAGAGAGAGAGAAAGAGAGAGAGAGAGAGCGAGGCTAATGCTTCATTGTTTTATTCTCCCTATTATTCCCCCGAATTTCATTATCCTAGGTGTTAGAGAACCTGACTTATTAACTTGTTGATCTTGGTGGCAGCATTTTTATTTCTGTTCATATTTCAGTTATCGTTCAAATTCGGACCCACGTTCATATGAACTTTTTTGCTTAGAATCATCCATACTATCTCCCCTCCAAGTTTGTACATGACGTTCCGGTACACCCTGTATTAGTTTTGTTTCGGAATTGTATTATCACTCCGCGAGATTCTTAGTGAGATAAGAAACCTGATAATCCAGGTAGTCTTTCACAAATATGGAAACATCGATAATCGACAATCTAATAGCGGATTGTACATTTCTTCGGGTGGAACGGAAACATGAAAGGTAACAATTTATATATCAACAATGGTAAACATTCAGCCAATCAGAGCCTACGTTTACGATTTAACTCCGACTGGGTGATACAGGAGATGATGGCTGAAAGTAACACAACAATAAATACTTGTTGACCAATCTTGACATGCAAGATATCGAAACGCATCAGCACACAAATTCGATATGCATTGACACACAAAAGTGGATACGCGTTGACACAAACAAAGTAGTCAATATTACTAAACCAGGATAGTTTCTTGTCTATTTAATTCCATTATCACTTCATAGATGTCAATGACAGCGGCTAAAACCTGCACGAAAAATTTCAATCACTACTTTTAAAATTGAATATATAAGAAAGAGTAGACTAAATTGTTTCTTTTTTTCGGTCAATTTTGCTGATATCTTAGAGTACACATGTAAGAACGTTTTTAAAATCCTTTTGTAAACATGTGGAAATGATAGCCGCGCTTTTCTGCTATTTGAAGTCATATTTCCTAAATATTTTTAAAATGTTTCACTTCATAAGGTGGTGTTTCTAGATTCCGCTCCTGTATGATTTATATCGATAAAAATATTTTTAGACATATTTTACAAGATGCAAATTCCAACTACAAATATGTTTGCAGAAGCAATTTCATATTTGCTTCCCAAATTTAAAATATTTTATGCATTGCGTGCAGCTGGCCGCTGAAATTCAAATTCCTGGATACGATTCTCTAAGCAGCGGAAGAAGAGGGGGCCGATCGTTTTTTTTTTCTGAAAGAAAGAGAGAGTGTTTCACATACCAACTGTCATCTTTATTATGTTTATTTGTCCAAGTAATTTAGTTAATTGAACGCACAACAAATTATGTTTGGTAGAACGACGTTAATCGGACCTCCAGAGAACGTTATCGATTCTCAATACAGATAATGAAGCTCATTTTAAGGATTTTCATGATTATTAAGAGAATTATTGCTTGAGCTGATTTTCATTTATTAGAAATCTCCATCCACGTCGCATCCACATTTCTGGGTAAAATAAAAGAAATAAGTGCCTGTCTAAATAGTTTTTGCTATTGAAACTAAAATAATTCTCTTAAGTGCTGCAAACCACGTGCATTATTTCTACAGATGATTTACATAGCATTGTTTTTTAAGCTTATTTTTTATTTCTTCCTTTAGTGAACGTCCGTTTCTCCTGTTCCTCCCCCCGGTCGTGGCCAAACCAACTCTTGTTTACGTTTCACGTCTTTTTCCATTGCCATGGTGACGGAGTTGTTCGTTGCCATTGACGGTCGGAAGAGTAATAAAGAAGTTCAATAACCACGTCAAATATTTGCAGAAGGTTTCAAGTGCAACGCCAATGGTTGTCTCTTCCTCGCTCTTCGGAGTTTGCGATATTTTTAAATCATCATGTAAATTTCAGATATTAAAAATAATTCTGAAATGTATCGGGATTTGCGCACGCACACGATCATTAGAATAACATTCTTTGACACCGAATGCGGGACTCGACAAATCTCTTGTTCTCTTTCATTAATCAGCTGTCTCCCTTTCTATCTGTGGCTGTTGCTTATGAACTGATTGCTAATTATATCTTTTGAGCCTATGAGATTATTTTTTCTGTTTTTTTTTTTTAAACAGCATTTGTATGACGACTAATTGAAAGAAATTATAAAGGGAAGGAGGAAAACAAACGGGCTAATCATTATTTTTGCTTTCTCCATCGGCTTTATTGAGGTTAATGCTTTTGATGTCGAGGCAATTTGGTTCTGCTCAGAGGCCAATTGCAACTTATTTTTCAATTTGCATATCTGATCCACTGCATCTCGATTCGAACGAATAGTCGATATCTACAAGGAGCGCAATACCGAACGAGAATAATGAACGTTACTTTTTCGATAGATAATTTGATCGATATTATGTTTGCATAGAATTTCGTTGCTAATTGTATATTTTCTTTTCAAAAATAACCGCCTCTCAGTATATGGTTTCTTCACTTTAGACAGGAAAGCTATAGTTAGTTTAGATGAAATGGGCATGCACCCAAATAATATTGAGCATACTCATATCCAGAAAAAACGGCGCTGGATTCAATTAGTTCATGAAATAATCACAATTTTTTGCTTTTACCATTTGACAATCTTTATTCGTAATGAACAAATTTCTCTAATATCCATCAAGAAAGTGTGCAAATTAATTTTAATTTTAAAATATTTGATTCTTCTAAACTAAAAAGGAACTTAAATCCTTCAGACTTGGTTACTTGAATGAGGAGCGCTAATCGTTGCTAAAGCACTTCTTTGTGCACAGTTGCGACAATTCTATTGAAAATTTAAGTACATAAACCGATTTTAAACCTGCCCAATGACAATTTTTCCATTAGAAATAATTCTTCTTTAGAAATTCTATAATGCCTGACTGTGATGCTTTTGATACGGAGTTTTCGTTGAAAAAAAATAAATTCCTTTCGATGATAATGCCGAGCGGTTCTCCATAAACTATAAAATTCGAGTGTTGTAAGCTATAAAAAGGACGAAAAATATTCACCACTAAAATAAATTACGCGTTAAAACCTCAAAACAAACAACAACAAAAAAATTAAAAATATCGAATTCTCTCCCAAAAACTGTATAATATCAATTTACAATCTTGATAATTTATATTTCGAAGGAACTTTGACATGTTTGTATAAATAAGTATACATTAATTAATTCAATAATTTTATTACATTTTATGAAGAGAAAAGTGACTACCCCCCCCCCCCCCGCCGTTTGTTTTTAACCTTGTACAAGCAAAACTCCGAATAAAAAAACATTGAAAAAAAAAAAGTACATACCTAGTTAATTACTTTATACGTCCCGCTATTAAAAACACCAGAAAATAAATCATTATTTAAAAAATTTTTTATTTCAAAACATTACTCTTTTACCATTTCAAACGAAAGTGATCTAAAACTGCGGGCCATTTCATTTCATGAAATTAGGTATTAAAAGGAGAATAAATATTAAATGAAAAAAACACCATTTATTTCCTATAAAAGCAATAGTACTTAGCAAATTCATAATCTTTTAATGAAATACCAGGTGTTCAATTACTTCAAAGGCATTTTAGATAAAAAGAAATAAATAAAATAAGGGCTTATTTTTCCTTAAAAACTTTTAGTAGCGTAAACCTTGGATTCTACAATTCCAAAAAGGGAGAATAAGTAATCGTAAAGATATGGGGGCTCGCTTTAGAACAGCGTGGGGACCTGGGTTAGGACCACCTTATGTATTATTTTGAATTAATTTTTTCGATAACTATGCATGTTAAATACTTCACTAATTCGGAGCTATTTAAATAAGGAATAAGTAAGTATAACAATTAAATCATTTACCTTCAAAATCCTGGCAGAAGACACGTGACACTGAGGAGTATAAAAAATTCCGAGATATACAAAAAACGATATCTCACCATTGAAAAAAACACGTTGTGTAAACAGCTTGGACGCTGGTCTTGCAGTAGGCAGTTGCATAAACTCTACCTCAGCCTTTCACTGGTATCCTGCATCGAGCGAGGCCCGCTTTTGGTCACTTTCCTCTATTACAATGTTTTTTGAGAGAGTATTAAAATATTTTAATTTTTCTGATTTTTTTCTGTTTATTCTTTATATTGAGGTTTTAACTTGGTTCTAGTTTAATTACGATATTACTTCAATGTATCTTATGAGTAGATTTTAGACGCCACTTAAAAATTCAAATTTTAATCATACGGATGTATAAGGCCCATTAGAAACAGAAAAACGCAATGCTACTAAATTTTCTTTCATTTTCTGATATCTGTCGACATACGCTTGCGAGAACGTTATATGTATAATACACTGCTCAAAACATTTAAAGGAACACTTCTATTAAGCAGCGTGCAGAAGCAATTACGAATAATATGGACAAAATCGCTGTATGTGATCATTAAAAGACGGTTGATTTAACAATAGAATGCATTATTGAAACAACTGGTGAAGAAACATAAAGAAAAAACAGGAAATTGCAGGACCCCTGCCTAAAACAAAGTGAAATGTCCTTTGGACGTTGTGAGGAGAATGCCCTGTTTCTTCCAGGGATCAGTTTTTGCACCACTCAGTAATGTGTATGCCTACCATAGGCTGCAGTAACCTCCATGCACCTTCGAGGCATGCTCCGTATCAGTCGACGGATGTGATCTTGGGGAAGCTAGTCCCATTCCTCAGTAAGTGCCTGGATGAGCTGTTGCAGTGTTTCAGGAGCTGAAGGGCGGTGTCGAATTTGCCTGTCAAGCATGTCCCACAGATGTTCAAGGGGATTTAGGTCTGGACTCATTGCGGGCCACCTCATGGTCTGAATGCCATGCATCCGTAGGAAGTCTTGAGTGACAGCTGCAGTGTGTGGACGAGCATTATCCTGCATCAGAAGGAATCCAGGTCCCATGCCATGTGCAGCAACAGTCGCATGTTTTTCCAGAATGTTACGAATGTAAACATCAGCGGTCATTCGCCCTCGGACGACCACAAGATCCGTTCGATGGTCTATTGAGATGCCAGCCCAAACCATAATGGAACAACATCCCATTCGGTCAGTCTCATAAACTGTTGCGTCGGTGTTTCGCTCACCACGTCGTCTAGACACCTAGACGGCCATCACAGCGGGTCAGGCGGAATCTTGCCTCGTCTGTGAAGAGAATAGAACGCCAGTGGCGATGCTGCCAGGTGACATGTTGATGTGCAAACTCTAGTCGCGCCTGTATGTGCTGGCAGGTTAGCCTAGGCACTCGATTTGGTCGTTTGGCTCTCAAGCCAACTTTACGTAATCTGTTCCGGGTTGTTTGATCTGAAACAGCTACCCCAGTTGACATCTGCAGGTCATTTCTCAGGTCTCTGGCGCAGGGCACAAGTCCGCACATAACGATCTTCATTGGTGGTTGTTGAGCGTCGGCGACCTTGCCCAGCTCTTCGTGTATACTGGCCAGTCGCCTGAAATCGTGTCCACAGTCGGAAAATGACGGAAGAGGACACATTGAGGGCATTTGCCACAGTCCGAAATGATTGATCCGTTTGGAGCAATGTTACGGCTCTCGCAGCTTCTACTGCTTCAAGATGCCGTCGTGGCATGTCAGAACACTAACAACAACGTTCCAGGAATGCCTGCACCTTCTAATGTACGACCGTTATCTCCAAGCAAAGAGTGTACTGGCATGTAACCACTTTGTTTTCCGGGGGGTTATATTGCTATGCAAATTTCTCAGGACATCTGGCAGCAAATTGTGTTGGCTTCAACCATTTCCTATGAGGGAGATAGTAGGTTTCATGTTGCAGAAGATGAAATTGCTAAAAAGTATTATTTACGCCCTCTGTAGGGGATTCTACAAGTGTTCCTTTAATTGTTTTGAGCAGTGTAAAAATTGTGTAAGTGTAATTGTTGAAATTTATGAAATGAATGTAAGTGTTATGTTCTTAAATTTTTTTTTCTTATTAGATATATTGAAGATTATTAAACTTAAAAAATGATTACTGAGATCGGATTATACGATCTGAAATTGTTTAGCTATACATCCACAGAAATTTGGAGAGTGTGCCTTCGCGATTGCTTAGTGACTCGCTTATGCTTTAAGGACCGTATAATCCGATCTCAGTAATCATTTTCTAAGTTTAATAATCTTCAATATATCTAATAAGAAAAAAATTTTTAAGAACATAACACTTTTTACATTCATTTCATAAATTTTATGTGTTCTTTATTGCCCATGGAATTTTTAAACAGATTTTCAGTGTTCGCAAATTTTTCTAATTACTTGAGACTTGGCTTCAGAAGAAATTAAATTCCTCTTCCTATGCCAAATATTGTATTCCATTTTCCATAATGAATTATTCCTTAAACCATATCGCTTCCTCTTTAATCAGACTGAAAATTAATTCTGATGAAAGAAAAAAAGCAGTTCAACGTAATATTCTTCGCGATTGTAAAATCTTTTAAATCATCCAATTTTAATGCAAATTTTTTTTTCTAATTCTACTTTTAGAGATTAAAATAGAAACCATGAATTCCAAATGAATCTTAAGATTATTACAATTCGAAATAAATAAAGTCGCTAATAACGAATGAAGTAAAGAGAACTATCTCTTTAATCGAACAAAAAATTAATACCCCCGAGGACGGAATAGGAAAATAGCGGAAGCACCGAGTCCCCTCTAAATCTCACCCCCGTAACTCCAACCCCAGTGGGCCAATCAAAACCAAACTAAATATTTGAAGTAGGATATTCCTGTGGTAAGCTATGTTCTGATTTTCAACCTTCTATGTTAAAAAAATGTGGAGAATATGAAGGGGACGGACATGGTGAAGCCAGTAAGTGCTCCGCTAATTTTAACTAAGAAAATAATCCCCCCCCCCCCCCCGAGGAGAGAACGGAAGCCCTGAGTTCGTCTATTTTTACTCCTTTATCTGCACTTTTTAACACCCCAATTTTTGTAATCAAAAATTTGAAGTTCTCAAACATAGTATTTAAAAAATATAAAAGAGCTCCATCTTTCCTTTCTCATCCTCTCCGAATGAATGATATATCACATGCCATATGTTGTCATAGTTCTAAAGACCAAGTACTGCCACCCACACAACTCTGATCCCACTGAGGCAGTTCTTTGGCCCAAATTTTATAGTAATGTAGATCTTGCCTAGAGGAATCTGCCTATCGAATTTTACTCCTTTACATACTTATAAACCACGAAGATCACTTGGTCCCCGCTAACTCCCACCTCCATAACTCCGACCTCAGTGGGCCAATCAAAACCAAAGTAAAAAGTGAAGTAGGACATGCCTATGGTTAACTACGTTCCTAGTTTCAACCTTTTACGTCAAAAATGTGGAAAATATGAATGGACAGACAGACTGACATTGTAAAACCCATCCTTCGGCTACTTAATAAAGATAGTTAAAACTCAAATTACGACGGGATAGGAAAGAATTGATCATGTGCTCAATCAAATTCTTTAAGATTTATTAAACGGTTAATTAAAGCGTTCACCGTAAAATTCCTTTTGTTTAAACAAGCATTTGAAAATTGTCTCTCGCTAATTGCATTTAATTGCGATTTCTCTCTGACTCTTGCGGCTAAAAGGTTGTCATGGCTATTAACGATCCTTTCCCTATCTGCGTGCGTGCACATAACAGAACAATTTAGAAGTTCTTCGCTAATACGTACTGTGAATTAATTTAAGAAAAGCATAATTCATATTAAACCGAATTATTTTATTTTTTAAGGGAAAAAAGTGAAAGAAGATATTTGTGGGCATAAAAAATGCTTAATGGCTTATTATTTTTTTCGACGTTACAAAGAAAATTAATTAGATGGGGATCAGTATAAATCTTTAAACGTGTTGCCTATTTTCAAAAGAAAAACTAGTTGCATAAAATAACTACCTGAAGTACCCGGCGTCGCTCGGAGAAAAATGCAGGGTGTTCCAAAATGATCTTTACAACTTTAATCACGTATATTTCAGAAATAGGGATAGGTAGAAAGGTGCGGTTTTTTCGGCATAATGCCCAGACACGCCTAAAGTTTTAGTAGCCGTTTAACAGAGTTCAATGTGTGCACCATCTGTAGCACGCAGGATATCTAAGCGATATTCCAGTCCCTCCCATGTTCGGCCTAGCATGCCCTCATTAACGTTTGCAATTGCTGCTGTGATGCGAGCTCGCAGTTCCTGCAGGTCGCGTACCGGGGTATGGTAGACGGCATTCTTCACAAAGCCCCAAAGAAAAAAATCTAATGGGGTTATGTCTGGAGACATTGGAGGCCAGGAATAGGTCCTCCTCTGGCAATCAACGACCTGGAAATGTGTTCAAAGCCTTCCTGACGATCAAACACATAAAAAAAAACATAACTTTATATGTGTGTGAATATTATGCCGCAAATCACACCTTTCTACCTATCCCCATTCCTGAAATATACGTGATTAAAGTTGTAAAGATCATTTTGGAACACCCTGTATAGGTTTTTCATATTTATGTATATAGAAATAAAAGATATCATTGTATTCCCGCGAGCGAAAGACTTGCAATTACTGTTGATGCTACTTCACGGAACAATCGCGAAAGTCTTCATTAAACAAAGCAAACGTCACAATTTTTTAACGTTGGCAAAAATCCCATTCAGCTCCAGGTAAATTGAATTTTAAAAATAAACTACAATGGAAAGGAAGAAGAAAAAATAAAATCCTTTCTTAGCGAGCACCTAGAAGCCAAGAGAAATTTCAAGTTTTTAGGCTTCATAGTTCTGGAGATTTCGTGATGAATGAATGAGTGGGTGTATATTTTTCGCTCTCTCTTTTATACATGTATAATAGTATAGATAATAAGCAAAGCCGAAAACTGCGCTAATTTCTTACAAACGCAAAATTTAACGGCCAACAACATTTCTTATAACAATTTCAGTATATTTGAGTATACACATTGACATTTTAAACATCTCACATTAATATTGCTCAGATTTCTACTAAGTTTCTTTTCAGAAATAGCAGCACAGTGGAGAAATGAAACAAATAGCCGTGCTGAGTATCGTATAGTGGAATAAAACCAAAAGATAAAAATATACATCCTGGCATCAAAGCAAATACTCGAAATCGGCGCCTTGAACCGTAAAGTACGCTATGGGAAGCGATGGTCGGGCGTATTCCACTCTGCTCTGTGTCGTGATTCTTTCACATCGTCGGAGTTCGCTTTCAAGTGTTCTCATACGAAAATTCGCTTTTGCTTCACGACGAAAACGTGCTGTACCTCAGAAAGAAGGCTTTTGCGATCCTATTTTCATGGCTCTTTTTTTCCCCTCTGAATCGGCAGCAGAACTCGTTCCCGGAATTTGCGTGTTGTTTAAGAAAGATCCTGTATATATAAAGATAATAAAATAAAAGTCATAAAATTAATGGTTGCGTCTATATATGCAAATGTGAAGCGTTAAATTTTTTGTGTTGGCCTATATGCTTTGTTTTTGAGTTCTAAATAATTTTTAAGTATTCAGCATCGTAAAGATTTGCTTACAGAACTATCTGATTTTCTTCGAATTCCCTTCAGCAAGATCGAAAAATTATTTTTAAAACTGAAAACTTAGCTTAACAGTAATAAGCAAGCAGAAGTAACCTGTATCATATCAAGAATGTATAATGAAATTCTTGAACCCGAAAAAGCGTTTTTTGTTTCTTACCATTCCGTTTTCTTTTTGTGAAACCTATAGGAAATTTCAAAATAGTAGGGTACCAGGATTAGCAACTCTTTTAAATATGTCATTATAACTGGACGTTAGTGTATCTGATACGTAAAAAATAGTATCGAATTTGAAGCCTGCTATGTACAGGATGGTTATAAAATAAGTTCTCCTACTCAGAGCCCTCTAGAGCCCAATCTAATGAACCGATTGTGATGCAAATTGAAATGTAGGCTATTCAGACGATGGGGGAGAGAATTCCGGAAAGAAAAAACTTAGTGCAAATTTTCACCACCAGGTGAAAAGTGGCGCTGTGGAATAACAAATGGAGATTTAAAACTAGTTTTATTGTTTTAAACAAGCAGGCAAGGTTTTTGTTTGATTACTGCATATGTTCAATATGTCCACCCCCTGCGTAAGTGACATGTTGGAAGCGTAGCACAGCATGATCAATTGTTGTATGAAGCGTCTCCCGGGGAATGTCTGAGATATGTCGTCTAATGCTGGCTTTCAGGCACAGTCCGTACGCTTTGTTGATAGACCCGATCTTTCAAATATCCCCAGAGCCAAAAATGGCACGGGTTCAAATCCGGAGAACGTGGAGGCCACGCATCTGGAAAATTTCTAAGTTTAATACTGATCTTGGAGATCACACGATAATCTCCAAAGTTGGCACGAAGCAGTTCTTTCACTTGTCGACAAATATGAGGAGGTGCTCCATCTTGCATGAAGACAGTGGTTTCCAAACATCGTTGTTCTCGCAAGGCAGGAATCACATGCTGTGAAAGAAGTTCACAATACCGTCCACTTGTCACAGAACATCTTACAGGACCTCGTTGTATCACCTCCTCAAAGAAAAACGGGCCTGAAATAAATCAG
This sequence comes from Rhysida immarginata, assembly GCA_023313115.1. Taxonomy (NCBI): domain Eukaryota; kingdom Metazoa; phylum Arthropoda; class Chilopoda; order Scolopendromorpha; family Scolopendridae; genus Rhysida; species Rhysida immarginata. The sequence continues at coordinate 1,540,098 of JAHWFO010026864.1, forward strand.
CGGTGAGTCCATACCACACAATCACATATCCAGAACGCAATGGCTTTTCATGCACGACATGGGGGAGCGAGGCACCCCTTATGCGGCAGTTCTGCGTGTTCACCGCTCCTTTTAGGGGTGAAATGTGCTTCGTCTGACCATAGAATGTTCCACGGCCACAGGTCATCAACAATCATCCTCTCCAGAAAGCGATAAGCAAATCACTGAAGCAGGGATGGACAATTCGCGAGCTGTTGCTCGAGCACTTGTTGCAGAGTGTTGAGAAGAGCTGAAGCTCTGTCCATCACTGCAACAGCCACGTCCTCAACAACTTCGTCTGCTATCTTGCGCCGTCCTCTTCCTTGTGCGACAGCCAAATCGCCAATCGATTCCAATTTCTTTATAATTTTTCGCTACCCAGTATCTGACATGGGCCCTTTTCGCAGTCATTTTAGACGACGATATGCTCGCAATACAGCTGGACTGTTGCTATCATTCTGGTAAAAAACTTTACCAACAATGCGCGTTCTTTCTTGCTTAAAACCATGATCTTTCGTGAAAGCTTTTCACTAAACATAATGAATGAATGAATCAATCCATTCCATTTTCAGTATGTTGACTTTCTAATTTGCATAAACTTTCTGCTAATAAGGCCGATATTGAGAACGAACTTGTGCTATAATCAAACAAAAAGCTTGCCTTCTTGTTTAAAACAATAAAACTAGTTTGAAAATCCCCATTTGTCATTCCACAGCCCCACATTTTCACCTGGGGTGAAAATTTGCACTAATTTTTTTTTTCTTTCCGGAATTTTCTCCCCCATGGTCTGAATAGCTTATATCACAATCGGTTCATTAGATTGGGCTCTAGAGGGTTCTGAGTAGGCGAACTTATTTTATAACCACCCTGTATAAGGAGTAGATGGCAACATTGCTATGATAATAAGCTTTGTCAAAAATTTTAATGACATGCAAATTATTTAACCCTTGACTAAATTTCAACAGAAGTACACGATCGGGAAAAACTTCAAATACAGAAAATAACAAGAAGGATTACAGGGGGTGGACATCTGGACAAAAGTTTTCGGACACCTGTACTTTTACATTGCAATCGTGATTTTATGAAATACAATAAATGTAAATGGATTTATATCGGGGTTCTGTATAGCCTATTCCATTTTTTCAACCCCTGTCTCCTCAAGCTATTTCTGCGCACATCTTGCTGTGTGACAATTAGCACTGTCATGTTGATACTACAATGAGCAATACTCCAATGCCAACCTGTTGTCACGATGTTAAGTTACAAAATCATAGTGAGAAACTATGAAAATGACACCGCCTTTCCGAACTTCACAGTGGTTTAAGCATGTGGTAATACCAGGCAGTCGGACATGAAGTGTTCTCCGAACATGCGCCACACACAAACTTGACCACCTGATTGCTGGAGTGTGTACCAAGATTCGTCGCTCCATTGTTCTTTATGGAAAAAGCTAACCTAAATTTTTGAATATGATGATGATATGACCGTTTTTGGCCAAGAATATTCTAACCTGTCTTCCCCACCCATCAAAAAAGCCTTGATTTAGCACTTTAAAGCACAACTGCATCCAAATGGACGAGGAATACTTCGAAAAAGGCCATGTCCAATCAATAAAAATTAATAAATGGATTCAAATAAAAAAAAAAGTCCGAGTTTATTGAATAGTCCTCGTATTGTATATTAAAGACACTTCACTTATTAGCACTTTCCAAGATTGTGCGTCTGTTAGCATTTTTAATTATGTTTTAGCATATTTTATTTCCCTTGTTGAATTTCGTAATGTTTGTTTTATCGAGTGGATTGGATGTTTAAAAAATAAGCACTTAAAAATGCAATTGCTGCGGTGAATGCAAATTGGCTATGGATCGGATTTTTTTTTTCGCCCTTTGAAAGTGTCTCTTTTTCCAAGCTTCCTTCGTCCTCCTCATTTTGACACTAGCTGTTGACCCGAACATTTGCTCGTGCTTAGTTGCCTGGCAACGAAGCGTCTCCATCTGTGTGGGACTCGGCCGTTTCCGTCCTAGCCAATGGAACGCCTCGCCAGCAAAAGGGAACCTTCTCGAGTTCCGCACTCGGTCGAGTCGCAAGTTCCGTGAATAAAATGCCATCCTTCGCTAAAAACGTTGCAGAGTTTTTAGCGCACGTCGGGTGAATTAGTTATCGGAAAGGGGTTTTAAGGTTCTTACGATGAGTCGGTGGCCTTTTTTTTGTGATTGTAACATAATGTCTACAGCAATAAAGGAAATGATTAAAAACGTTTTTTTAATTGCAATAAAAATGCTAATTTTAGCTTATCTTTTAGATTTTTTTTTTCTTTGAAACGAAGTGATCATATTTGCCGCAAAATGAATTTGGTGGAAATTTTGGAATTTATGAAGGGGATCAATTAAAATTCGGTAAACATCTTAATTACGATCTTTGAATACTGTTTTGATTATTAAGCGTGAATTAGACTTGAGTCAAGCGACATCTATTTCTACATCCATCAGTAAGCAAATGCGTTTTTTTTTTCCTCTCTATCTTCCAAAGTTCAAAATGCTACGATTTGTCCATAGAGTGCTTTTCCGTTGCTTAAGTGCTCTGTACCTTGTTTACAAAGCAGTTAAGAAGGAGGAGGATAAAAAAGAAGAGAGGCATAGAGCGAGAGGAGAAACTGTAATGAGATTGAACGAGAGTTATTGTCCTGATTTGACGTTATATTCCTCGTTTGCTCTCGTATTTTCCTTTGCTCTTGTTTGTCTGCGAACAAACTTGAACGAGAACATCGTCGAAATATGTTTTCCAGAGTCGTCTAGAACCCAGAGAATCGCCTTCCCCTTTCCAAACACTCCTCCGTCTGTCTACGCGTCTGTTGAACACTTTTTTCAGTCTGGTTAATGAAAAAAAAAGCAAAAGATAATTTTTATCGCCTTCTGTGCATCGGTGAAGAGCAGGCCTCCGCCGTTTAAGAAGAGATTAATACGATTTTTGTATTTAGGGTCTTGTTTTCTCCACACCCTTAAAGGGGATTCCCTTCCTTGTTATTTCCACTGGCTAAAGGAATAGCGAGAATGTTGATGATAGCCTCTTCTCTTGTTTGTCTGCAGCCAGGAAAATGGGAATGACGTAATGGGGCGAGTGGGAGGTGAACCTTGAACGTCTGGTGTGGGTGGAAAAAGAATCATCGGCAAGCCATCAATGAGGAAAACAAGCCATTGTTGCAAGGGAACTTTTAAGGAGCGAGCGAAAGAGGGGGTGGATGGAATTTTCCCTTCAGTCCGAAGAAGACTCAATTCGCTCGAAAATTGGTTTTTGACGTCTTAGAAAAGAACTTTTATTTCCTCCATCCTCCGTCTCGATCGAAGGGCGTTCCTTCTCCTCAAATGTACTCATCGCGATAAATCATACTTTTTCCTCCCTTCTTCTTTCCCTTTAATGAAAGAAAACGGGTGGAAAAGACAAATGAATTATGACTCTCTTGTGGTTCCAGAGACGTTTTCAATTGTATGTGTTGTTGCCTCTGACGTCTGTTTCAATGAGTTCCGAAATCACTAAAGGGTGTCCGTAAACACATCGTCACCCTTTATCTTTTTAGCCCATTATTATTGTCCTCTTTATTGGCTTGTCTGAAATGAAAACCAGACTTAAGACGTTGTTGCGATATACAAGAAAAAATGTAAGTAGGACATTGTGTGTATATGGGTTGACATGAAAACTACAAAAAATAAATTCATGAATGTTAGTGCTGCGGATTTCCATTTTTGACATGTTTAAGTTTCTTTAAAAGTAAAAAGTTTTTTTTTTTTAAAAATAGTTTAATGAATTCAACACTCAATCTGAAACTTCTTTCTAAAGTTCCATATACGATGCAGAACTTTTCTAATGTGATATTTTCCAAATTGCTCCCATTTCTGAAAAAAGTCATTGGCAGAGCCAAAGAAAAATACAATGAAATCCTATAACTTGAATGTCAAAATATGATTCGAATGTTTTATTTAAAAGGTTAGAGGATTAGATTTTTTTTCCACTTTTAATGGCCTCTGAAAGTATATGCATAAAAAAAGAGAACCAGAATGAGTTTTTTGATTTTTGAAATAATATTTTTGTAGTAATGAGATATCAATGCGTCGAGTCTAGAGCAATTACCAAAATTTAAAACTAATATCTCAACAAATAAATGATAAATTTTAATTTCTATTTTTTCTTTGTTGAGATATTAATTTTCAAGTTTGGTATTTTTGCAAAAACTTCATTGCAAGCTTTCTAAGTTCTGCAATAAATTTCTTTATTTAGAACTAAAATTTAAAAATTAAAACTGTAATTTAATTAATTTTGATTTTTACACAGACAAATATGTACTCTAATGTACAATTCTACAGGTGTTCAGTGGGATTTATATCGGCATTCTGTGCAGGCCAGTCCATTTCTTCGACCCCTGTTTTCTCAAACCATTCCCACTCACACTTGATTTTGAGACAAGGAGTATTGTCATGTTGGTATAAGAATGGTCCATTCCACAGTGAAAAATGTCAAAAATATCAAGTAAATTCCAGACCTCATAGTCCTGTTACTGGAACAAGTAGGCCCAATTCAAACTATGAAAATGAGCAATTTACAATGACATCACCAGTGGCACCACGTAATGAAGACTTCCGATTGCACTCGACGATCTGTCATTTTCTTGACCACTTTACTACTTAAATAATAATGATTATAAACTGGAACTGAATAAATTATAATGATTAATAATGCTCTCCAAGCATAGGTAATGATTTTTCGATTGAAAAATGGAAGGAAAAATTCTGCGACCGTCTCCCATTGGGCTTTCAACCGTGACAACTTGGTTGTCTTTAAGACACCTTGAGACAGCTTGGCTGTCCAGGTGTCTGCGATAGCCCAATTGGTAGAGGCGTCGGCCATGATAGTCGAGCTTCCTGGTTCGAATCCAGGTCGCAGAATTTTTCCTTCCATTTTTCAATCGAAAAATCACTTTACTAGTGTTGCTCCTTAAGATTTTTTTATTTATTTATTCATTGGGATCCAATACGTCCATCCAGGGCCTGTATTTGGGTCCCTGGATAGACCTGGATTGACGACTGCTCCATGATGGTCGCAGTAGCTGGGGGGGGGGGGGGGGTTGAAGATTGCCCATCCTGTGACTAGCCGTGCCTGATATTGCTTAACTTCACAGAAGTTTTGTTCAGTGAAAGCCCACCAAACCACGACCTCCCCCTTGAATGGGATATTTGCAGAATGACAGAAATCTCGCGTGAAGACTTGTTGTACCAAGTAAAAATTCTATGAACTCTGTTGAATGATTTTTGTTGGAAATATGAATGTCTTATTACGTTGTCATACCGCTTGTGTCACCTCCAGTATCATTAATGAACCAGTTTGCAAGTTATCGGGAAAGCCGTGATTTGCTTTTATTGTACTTTTTCTAAAGTTGTGGTCAAACTATTAACAACGTTTGATTGATTTGAAAGTTTGTTTCAAACTGGAAAAGACAGCCGTAGAGACTCTCGAAATATTAAAACAAGTATTTGGAGACGAAGCTATGAGTCGGCTGACCGAATTCATCAAAACGCCGATAAAAAAGCACGTTGACCAAGTCTGGAGCAAGGAGAACACAATGTTGAATTGGTTTTTTTTTCAAACATCAAAGGGGCTTAGACGATGAACATTACAAAGTTCTGAGGCGTCATAGATAACAGGTTTTACGGAAACGTCAACGATGTAGAACATTAAATCTTGGGGTTTGCATCATAACCAATTGTCATTCCACCCGATTCACCCATCTACGATTATTTTTTTTGTTTCCGAAAATGAAAATGAAACTCAATGGAAAAATATTTGAAATTAAGACGTTAACGCAAGATATTCTGAATGTAATAACTGAAAATAATTTCCATTGGCGATGCTAAGAATTAAATTAACTAGAACAGCAGGAGACTAGTTTGAAGGAGATGATTCAGTTAATGTATTATTTAAGTGCACAAGTATAAAAATTCACTAGCGCTTATAACAAGATATTAAGAACCGCCTTTACCCCAGCAAATACACTTCAATTACTGTGGGTTTACGTTATGTGAAAAGCCTAATACTGTAGCGTAGAATTTGGTACAAGAAATTACCCCTTTGTTCTGCTGTGCCTAATAAAGTGTCACTCACAATTACCCGTGCAATAACTGTGGAGAGAGCTGTGAAGAGGTAATTCACATGGGACCGACACCTGGAGATTTGTGCCTGTAAACAAAATGAAAACCTCTAATCCACAAAAAATCTTACTTAGAAAATCTGCCACTCTTAAGAATCTTCTTCAAACACAACAAGAGCATAAGTAATTAAGATGATATTAATACAATAGACTAATAATGCTTTTCTAATAATTATAAGAGGTATAGGTTGAAATTAGAGACGTGAAGATACATAAAGGTGAATCTAGTGAAATTTGTTAATCTAAAGAAGATATTATGAAATATAGCACATCATAAGAGCACATTTTATAGAATCAAAGTTGGATTATGTCAAAACTATAATGGAGAGATGAATTGTAGAGCGATAATTACTTATGAATGTTCTGTCTGTTGGACCAAGTTTGATTACTCCTTTCAAGGGAACGAGTGAATCAGGGCCGCCGCCAGGGGGGGACAAACGGGACTCTAGTCCGGGGCCCCAACGGAAGGGGGGCCTCTTCAGCCACGCTTGATTGAAAAGGCATCAGGCACAAGGCAGAGCCCAGAGGGGCCCACATGTACCCAGTTGTCAGGGGCCCAAACATTTCTGGTGGCAACCGTGAGTGAATGATAGGGTTTTAAAGACATCAATGAGAAGAAATATATGTGTCAGCAGAATATATTTAAATAGAGGCGAACATTACTTTAAAGAAGACGTAGCAGAATAGTTCTAAATATTTGGAGAGCTAGTCTGGTCCTTGATGTAGGAAAAATCTATTTACATAAATATTAGTAGGTTTACAATGGATTGTTTTGGTTTAAAATGACCTAAATTGATCTACATTGGTTAAGCTATGATTCTTATTGGCCTAAATTATGGATTGCACTCCTATATGGATTGCATTATACAGACAGTTCCCGATTTACGTAAAATCACATTTAGTAGCAAGAAAAAAAACCATTCACACAACGACTTTCCAGTTAACCACAAGTAGGTTTATTCCAACATACAGGGTGTTTCTAAATTATCTCCGTATTATACTTGTTTATTACTCAAAAACTATTACAGATTTTAACGTGATTTTTTTTATTCACACTAAAAAACTAAAAAAGTTTCTTAGCTTCGCCTGAGTTGATAATGAAACACGCGGTTGGCGCATAATAACATTGTTGGCGCGTTGTTCCATTTTCCTCGAGACGCAGTAAACAATGGTGAGTGTTCAAGAAAAAGCTCAATGCGTGTTACGGCTTGCGGAATTTAAGTCCATGATTACAGTTCAGAGAACGTTCAAAACAAAGCACAAAAAGGATCCTCCAATTCATAAGTCAATTAAGCTATGCATGAAAATTTTTTAGACACAGGCAGCCTGTTGCACAAAAAGGTGCTGGTAGACCTTCAGCGACACCACAGAGAGTAGAAAAGGTCAGGGAGGCATTCGATCGTAGTCCCCGTAAATCACTTCGCCAAGCGGCTCGTCAACTAGATATGCCAATGACATCCGTACATAAAATAGTAAAGCACCGCCTTCGTCTTACACCATACAAAATCTAGATGATGCACGAACTGAAGCCAGATGACCAACCGAAGCGCAAGAAGCTTGCTGAGGGTATGCTCCAAAAATCGACAATGATCCCACCTTCCTCGAGGACATTTTGTTTTTTGATGAGGCAACATTCCATACTTCCGGAGCAGTAAACCGACACAACTAACGCATTTGGAGCTCACAAACCCCCCACGTTCTAAGGGAGCATATACGCGGCAATGTTTAGTGCGGTTTAATGCATGATCGAGTAATCGGACCTTTCTTTTTCGCTGAGGACACCATTACCGCTGCAACCTACCTAGATATGCTAGAGAACTACTTGATTCCACAGATGGAGGAACTGCAGCCCAACACAGTCTACCAACAAGATGGTGCACCTCCTCACTGGGGCCTGCAAGTTAGGCACTGCCTCGATACGAACGTTCCAGGACGATGGAATGGAAGGGATTAGCCAATCCCATGGGCCCCACTCGCTCACCCGATGCGAACCCTCTGGATTTTTTCTTCTGGGGATATGTGAATGACAGAATGTACAAGATCAACGTTGATGACATTGAAACTCTCAAGAACAGAATAATCGAAACAATCGCTGAATTCACCCCCGAAATGCTAGCCCCAACATGGGAGATAATCGAGTTTCGCTTTGACGTCTTTCACGCAATAAACGGGGGCCCCCCCCCCACTTTGAAATTTATTAAGGCATGCTAAGAAACTTTTTGAGTTTTCTTTGTGAATAAAATAAATCACGTTAATTAAAGTCTGTAATAGTTTTTGAGTAATAAACATGTAAAACACAGGAGATAATTTGAAAACACCCTGTATATTCCATCATACACAGGGTGAAATTGAAGTACACCAACCGACTTTTAGGGGAGGTTGTATGGGCGATTCTAGCTAAAAAGTTCATATGAACATAGTTCTACTTTGAACGATAACTGAGATATGAACAGAAATAAAAATGCCGCCACCAAAATCAACAAGTTAATAACTCAGATTTTCTAATACCTAGGATAATGAAATTTGGTTGCATAATAGGGTACATAAATCTGTGAATATCGTTAAAATTTGATCGAATTCCAACGAGTAGCTTCCTATGTGTTGGTTATTACTGACATGTGAGCACGTGTTATTTCGTTGACTGCGTAGCTCGAAACTACTCGTTGGAATACGATCAAATTTTAACGGTACACACCGTTTTATATACTCTATTATTTCATCCAAATTTTATTATCTTTGGCGTTAGAGAACCTGAGTTATTAACTTGCTGATCTTGGTGGCGGCATTTTTATTTCTGTTCATATCTCAGTTGGCGTTCAAATTAGGACCTATGTTCATATGAACTTTTATGCTTAGAATCGCCCATACTACCTTCTCTAAAAGTTTATCGGTGTACTTAAAATTCACCCTGTGTATGAAAATTTCGGTTGCAACTCAGATTGTTCAGATTCATATTGAACGAAGGCTGCTTTGCAACGGAAATATGCATATACAGGGTCGGGGCACATAATATGACCACCTCTCCTCGAACATGTTGGAACGCCCCATGGTATGCAGGTGAAAAATCATTGCATATCATTAAAAGCTGACAAGAGCAGACGTGTAGTAGCATCCGTTAACACAGCCATTGTCGCCGTCATGGGCAGAGCAAGTGACCTGTCGGACCTCCAAAAGGGGATGATCATTAGCTATCGGCCAGGGGGGCAGCATTTCAGAAACGGCCTCCTTTCTGAACTGCTCTAGGGTTGCCATTGTGAAGGTGTACCGCGACTGGACGAACCAGACAGTTTCAAGTAACCGGAGAGGTAACTGTGGGGCCCCACGGGCCATCGATTCTAGAGGAGAGCGTCGGTTACGACGCCTGGCCAAGACCAATCGGTATGCCACTGACACAGCAAATGAACAGTGGGGCCACTAGGCGTGTCAGCACCAAGACAGTGCAACGATGCCTCTTGAGGTTGGGGCTCCGGAGCAGTCGTATGGTAACAGCTCCCATGTTGACGCTTGTGCATCGCCGAAAACGCCTCCAATTCGCAATGGACTATCGCCATTGGACCTCGGCCGAGTGGCAAAGGGTTGCTTTCTCTGACGAGTCGCGGTTTCTGGTAAACAGAGTGGACGGACGATGGAGAATTCGCCGGGAAGCATCTGAGAACAGGCATTCCGACACCATCGTTGACAGACGACAGGCTGGTGGGGGAGGTGTGACTGTGGCTGGGGGATGTTTTCGTGGTATGGTCTGACTCCATTGATCCAGGTACACCCCTTCATGTCGACAGTGTTTCCTCAGGGTGATGACACCTTTCAACAGGACAATGCTCCTTGCCATACTTCCAAAACTGTCCACGACTGGTTCGTGGAGCATGAGGATGAATTCAAGCTACTCCCATGGCCACCAAACTCCCAGACCTCAACCCCATTGAACATTTGTGGGACCATCTCGATCGCCATGTCCGCAAGCTGGACTCTCCAGCACGCACGGTGATGGATTTACGGGATCCACTAATCGCCGAATGGTTCCAGATACCTGCAACCAACTTCCGAGGACTTATTGACTCTCTGCCACGTCGACTAGCTGCTGTGCTTGCCGCCAAAGGTGGATATTCCGGATACCAGCAGGTGGCCATTTTAATGTGTCCCGATCCTGTATATCAGTAATAGAATTTAATTTGGAATAAGCTTAGTTGGGGACAAGTGGAAAGTCGTTTTCTTCTCTTTAACATGTATATTGTTTTCTATACTTCGTTACTGAAGTTTTTTAAGTAGATTACGCTTTACATTGAGGTAGGTTAGGTACCGATAGGTATAGGCTGATTTAGGTAAAATTTGAGTTACGTAGAGGGTCTAGGAATGATTCACTTACATAAATCGGAACTGTCTTTATATGAAGCTCATTGTTTTATATTATTTATTATTGTTTCGCATTACTCACCATTTGACCAAATATGTTGTCATAATCATTAGACCATCCGTCCATTTCGCACTGGTTATATAATAAAATTAAAGCATACAGAGAATGAAATATACATACGGGACCAAAAAAAAAACCTCTCCACTGAAAATTTCTAAGTCCAATGGAAACGGTCCACAAAGGGGTGAGCGACTCTAGAAGGAAGAACGCTACCATTAATTAAGGCAGGTCTTAACGTTAAATGGAAGATTCATTGCTTTGTTCTATCGGAGATTCATTATATCCGATAGAAAAGCTTCAATGCCCTAGTCGTTTAATGAACACTGAAACAACGAAATCTTAGATATAGCGAACCAATTCCGAAAATTGTTTTAATTTAAAAGCTGTTTATAAATGTTAGTCAATAGTGATAAATAATAATGCGCAACAATGCTTTTATTTTCTTTCGTTGAGAATTCTAAAATTTTAAAGACGCACATTTTATTAAAGAATCCAATAAAATACTACACTTCTACTTCTCCACTACTTTTATTGCACTTTTGTTTACGAACATAAATACAGAAAAATTTACGGAAAACTTATAAATATATAGAGGATGTCCGAAAAGCTCCGCACATAGGCGAAATCCCAGTCTTTGTTCAATATATCCTCCCCCTCCCCCCAAGGCAAGTCTGTAGTCGGAATTTCAGGTGTTAACACTCTGGAGCCATAATGATTGCTATGCCATAGCATTTGTTGTCAACCCTTGTGCATAGTAGGTAGGTCATATCGCGAATCTTCACACTGTAAACCCGTAATTTTAGATGCCATTGAAAAGCCCATTGGATTCAAATCTGACGACCATGGAGCCCATTCAAACAGGTCCTCTGCCACCAATTCAATGTTCAGGAAAGGTTTCATCCAGCCAGACTAAACAAAACGGAAATATTAAAATTTCGTCTATGGGCGGGATTTTTCGGACATCTTGTAGAATAGCATAAGATATGATGTAAGGCAATAATGCCAAGCTTTCTATAACTGCTCACGTATAACTTCTTAAGGTCAGATAGCAATCGTGAGGCATTGAGATCCTTTTGTATGATTTAGATGATTGCTTTCTTAAAGCGAAAAAGATTAAAAGATGCGTGGGAATGAACACGTGAGAATAAAGACGAGGTATTTGAAAGGAGGAAACTCACAGTATTACTTAAAGTGCATACCAATTATTTATGTGGAACTGGTGAATATTGCCTCTCTAAATGAAAGTCTCCATTTATTTAACTCGTGAATTCTTTACAGTTGCGATTTAAGACCTTTTAGTCTTTCGGAACACATTTGCTTATTTAAAAACGCAAAAATTTATTTAAAATTCATGTCTAAAGAGAGTATTGCGTATCATTTCTAAATATAGTTTGCAATTAATTAAATTTTAAGAAGCCATCCTTGTTTATAGACATAAGCAATGAAGGGGGTGTCATCCTTATGCTATTCTTGGATTTCCAGACATCCCCGTTAAATTTGCCACCCTAGGCTTATTTATATCTTTGCAAAATCAGGTGAACGTAAGGAAAGTTAAATGAAACAGCATCATATAAAAAAAGATTAATTAACATGAAATTGGAAACATCTAATAAAAATATAGAAATTTTTTGAAATATTTATAACATTCACACAAACAAGAAAGTGAACTTTGAAAATTTTAATTGAAAGTTTCATTTCTCCGAAAAGTTTTTCAAATCTCAATGTACTTTTCACAAAATAAAATTTTCATTTCGTTAGATAAAAATCTTTGATGCTTATGCTCTATAAAGCTTAGGCAGAGAAATAAAACCATTAGTAGTGCGAAATAGCCTAATTACGTTCACTGTCATATTTTAAAAGAATCTGAGAAGTCGTTTCAGCTTCGTGCATCTCTTTGTAAATGAGGCAGTTGAATGAGTCGTTAAACTAAACCAAACCAATCCATTATAAAGGACTAACCAGAAGTATCGTTTCATTTCATTTAACACGGAGACGCTCGAATCCCCTTTAAATAGACCGTCAAAGATGGCCTTCAAAATTCGCGGAACATTCATGGAAAGAAGAGAGCGAGAGAGCTTTCACCTCGGGATTACGGACTTAATTAACAAGACTGAAAAGAAAAGAATTTTCGGGTGTTTTCGCGGCATTCAAAAGAGTTGTTTTGGCTGCGAGATTTCCGTAGCAACGAAGGAAGAGCTCCGCAGAAACTTTAAATGGTTGTTGTCTTCGTTGTGTTTAGTGAAGCGATAGAGTAAACGGCAACGTATTAAAGAGTTTTGAATTTAACATTGCAATAATGGTTCGAAATTCAAATGGGACAAGGGTAAGCAGAGTCTGTCCTTGGAAACGATCTTGCCGTTCATATTTATAAACTCAACAAATTCGATTCATTTTCTATGCTGTTTTCATCTGAGATCATTTGATATCAGATTTTAATGAATTGGTTTGCATGGGCTAATCAAGAGGGCTAACATAAGATATATAATTTTATCTCTCTTGTATATAAATCTTTCATTAGTACAAGAATTATTTTCGTCAATTAAATAGTTATGCGTGTTGAAATACGTTTTAAATGAACTTGTCTTTAATTCTCTGGCTGAAACGGCAAAATCAACCTAACAGAGTTGAGTTGAGACAAAAAAAAACAAACAAAAAAAAAACAAGAATGATTTTACCGCCAAAGCGGATAAAGGGAGCGCATTTTCGTGTTATAGCATCGTACATGGATATATAGAATTAAACAAAATTTTAAAACACTTTAGAGAAAATAAATAAATATGAAAACTAAATTGTAAATTAGTATTTAAGTAAGCTAATGTATACAGAGAATTTAAAAGAATAAACTTGAAGAACTGAAAAGTAAATGGAGAGTGAAGTTATTCCTCAAACATTTAAAAAAATAAAAGTTCTTTAATTTGTAAGAATTCCCACATAATGATAAACAAAGTGAGCCTCAATTGCTGAAGCGTTATGTGTAAGCATCTGTTATTTTTTCATATTAAATTACTAAAGTGTTTCTACGTTATCATCTACTATTGAAGCAAGCGATTAACTACTATTAATTAGCAATATGCATAACAGTAATGAGTTTTAGATACCATTAAGCCAAACAGCATTATGCTCTTGATACAAATAAACTATGGATAACAATAGATCTAACAACTCTTAAGGAGTTGGTTAATATATTACACGCCATATCTTAGCATTGAAAATTCTAACAATACTATATTGTACCATTAGGGCACGTTCTACAAAACCAATTCTCACTCTCGTTATATTCATTAATGACACGTTGTTACGAGTTGTTTAATATATTACATGCCATATCTTTTTTATTCTATTTTATTTATTTTATTTATTTATTTAATCTAAAGAAAGATACAAGTCGTCCACCCAGGACCAGTATGGCGGGGGCCGACGAGGTAGGTCCCTGGGTGGGGAGCAAAGAAACAATATTTGATATATTAAAAGTTAAATTTTAAGGATAGAAAGGGTGAGGAAAGGAGAGGAAAGTTAGTTTGGTGGGAATGTTAAAAAATATTTCTTTATACGGTATTTGAAAGTGGCAATGTTTGGTGATGAACGGAGAGCTAGGGGTAATGTGGACCAGAGTCTATTCCCGGCGATGGAGACACTTTGAGTTGGAAGTTTCGTCTTATGTGAGAGATTGGCAGGGAATCAGAGTATCGGGTGTAATAAGGGGTTCTAGTAGTGGTAAATAACTGTTGGGGGAGGGTAGTAACTATGGAATTATTGAGGGCTTTGTATATAAAAGTTGCTAGGTTAATGTTGTCAAGTTGCTGTATGGGAGTTATGCCCACGGAATTAAAAAGGTGAGAGACTGGCGTAGGTTTACGAACTTTTAGCAAAATGCGTATAAACCATTTTTGAAGTCTAAATAAGCACAATAAATTAAATTTAGTGGTTGATCCCCAAAAAGGAGGCCATATGAGAGGGAGGAATGGATTAAAGCATTATACAGTAAAAGATGGATTTTGGGAGGGAGGAAATGAAGACGAGAAAAAAGTCCTAATCGTTGGTTTCGCTTAGAAGCTAATGCATTAATGTGAGCACCCAGGAAAGGTTATGGGATAAGTGAATTCCTAGGTATTTAAAGGATTTGGACGAGTTAATCTGTAGGTTAGCGAGAATTCGTTCTTAGCAAGTTTTTTGTTGCACTGATGAAAGATGATATATAAGGTTTTTTCTAAATTAAGGACATAAGGTTGGTTGTATTCCAGAGTAAGAGGTTATTCAAGACCGAGTTAAAGGTTTCTTTGATTGAACTTAGCGAGGAGTCTGCATATGATATTGTTGCGTCGTCTGCGTATAATATTAGTGGTAAAGGGTATACTGCATAGGTTAGGTCATTAATGAATAAATTGAAGAGAAGAGGGGATAGAATGGAGCCCTGGGGGACACCAAGATTGCGGGTGATAGTAGAGGATGTTTTGTTAAATAGATGGAGGGTGTATTGTCTGTTTGATAGATAACTAGAGAGCCAGGAAAGGGGAGGGCCACGGGTATTGAAAAATTGGGATAGCTTGTAAATAAGAAGTTCATGAGGGATGGAGTCAAATGCTTTGGAATAGTCTAAAAATAGAGAGACAATTAGATTGTTATTAGACATGTTTGAAATTATGTATTCCGTGAGTTCGAAGAAAGCTGTATTAGTGCTTCTTTTGGGTATGAAGCCATGTTGGGAAGTTGAAAGGAGTTTATTTGAAAAGATATAAGAAGATAATCGGGAATAAAAAAGGGTCTCGAATATCTTGGCGAAGGAGGGAAGGATGGATATTGGGCGGTAGTTAGAGAAAAAGGATGGGTCACCTTTTTTGTAGATAGGTAAAATTTTAGCTGAACGGAATCGGGAGGGAAATTTACCTTGGGTTAGGGAGATATTAGAAAGAAGTGTTAAGGGGAGAGAGAAACCGGAGCATGCATGAATTATGATATTGGAGCTGATATCAAGGGAGTCGGGGCAGCTTGAAGGTTTAAGTCGGTTAATAATGGATGCTACTTCTTCGCGGGAAGCAGGTGAAACGAAAAAAGAGGTCATCTTAACGTGTACGGGGAAAGGGTATTGTGATTGTGGGAATGGTGAGGGAGAGGAAGGCGTGGGTGGAAGTATTGTTTTCAAGAAGCTGGTCAAGAGAGAGGAGTCAAGGGAAGAATGGTCGGCGAATGGCGTGGTAGGGGGAGAGGTTCCGTGAATAAGGTTTTTTATGGATTTCCATTTGGAACTATTGTTAGAGAGTTTCTTGAAAAATTGGGTGAAATAGCGATTTTTGGCGCGTTTAATGATAGCACGGGTGTAGTTGGAGAAGGAATTAAACCTAAGTTTATTATGGGTACTGGGAGAACGTCTGTATTTTCGGTATAATGCGTTTTTATGTGATATAAGAGATAATATATTTGGGGTCATTCAAGGTTTCTGGAAGGAGACCTTAGTATTTGAAGTAGTAGATACTGTTAGAGGTAAATATCTGTTCAAGCCAATGAGAATTTGGATAAAAAATTTATCAATAAGGTTGTCGATCTCGACGTCAGCATTTATTAGAGAAGACCAATTGGTTTGTTCCAAAAAAGCATTAAAAACAGCTAGCTATTGGGAGAGATTAGACGAATTTGGGGGGGTATGGGATTATGGGGATGAGATGGCAAAAAAGATTGGATTGTGAACATAGGGAAGTGGTCGGAAATTGAGCAATCTAAGGAGCCGCTATAAAGTGAATCAGAAAGGACAGAGAAGGTCTGATCTATAAGTGAATGTGAATTATAAAAGTTTGAAATATTTGTGACGGAGGTAATCAGAGGGGATAAGCCGACTCTGGAAGTTAGATCCAGAATAGAACTGGTATTTGGGGAAGGTGTAGAAAAATCGAGATTAAGGTCGCCGGAGATCAGAATTTTGTAAGGGGTGAGACTGAGATCGAGTAGCAAGGATGAGAGGAAAGTGAGGAAAGGGGAAAGTTGACCGGAAGGTGGGCGGTAGATGGAGACTAAAAAGAATTTGCTATTTAATAAAATTGTGAGAATTTCAAAATCGTCGGTACAAATGGTATACGTGGTATTAAGAATATAATGTAGTGAACTAGAGACATAGACCGTAATACCTCCGCCTCTCTTAATCGGCCGGTGGAGTGGTTTAAAGGTGGGATATCTAAAGATGTTCTGGTCCAGGTTTCAGTTAGCGAGATAATATGTGGGGGAGAGTGGAGCAAGGAAAGGGAAGTGAAAAGGGTGGAGGAGTTAGAGCGAAGGCTGCGGATATTCAAACTTAATAGAAAAAAAGAGGATGGAGAGGAAAGTAAGGGATTATTTGCTAAAACAGAGTTAAAATCAATAAAGGTTGTGGGGGATTTAGGGGTAGACGTGGTTGTGAATTGGGGGTTAGTGAAAATTGAAAGTTCCAATTGTACCATATGGTATCATATGGCACCCTTAGGGCACGTGCTACTAAACCAATAACCATTATCATTAGTTACTCGTTATATTCACTCATGGCACGTTGTTACGAGTAGTTTGATATATTACATGCCATATCTTAGCATTGAAAGTTCCAATGGTACTATATGGTATCATATGGCACCCTTAGAGCACGTGCTACTAAACCAATAACCATTATCATTATTTACTCGTTATATTTTCACTCTTGGCACGTTGTCACGAGTCGTTTGATATATTACATGCCATAGCTTAGCATTGAAAGTTCCAATGGTACCACATGGTATCATATGGAACCATTAAGGCACGTGCTACTAAACCAATAACCATTCAATAGTACATTCATTGAAGGTGCTGCTTATTTAGGAGCAAGCAACTATCCAGGAAATCATTCGAAGAAAGACGATAGAGCATCGAGAAGTTCTACTTATTCAAAATTTCAAGTTGCAGCGATTTCTGTTCAAAGCAATTCTAATGTGAAAAGTTTATTAACAGAGGCAGTTGAAATTTATTTGATGGAAAGTAATGCATTCCGACATACGTATTTTTCTACATAGCTGCCACCATTTTGAATGCATTTATCATAACTGAGCATGAATTTGATGTATCCCTCTTCATAAGAAGTCGCTGCCTGTGATGTCAACCACATAATGGCAGCTTCTTTCAACCCGGCATTGTTGTTAAACTTGTGACGGCTTTTACCTAGCGATTTACATCTCTTTTTCCACCTGAAGTCGTTCCTTGGTGGTTAGTTCAACAATGATGACGGAGTAAAAGAAGTTGTCACTCGCGGTTGAGATCACAGGCGACAACATTTTATGCAAAAACTCGTGCCCCGCTATGATTAGTGCTTTCATAATGTTGGGAGCTATGTAGAAAAGTGGTTCAAGGTATGAAGAAAAAATCTTCTTTTTGTAATAAATTGTTTTCTGAGTGTATACTTGCTTTTTTTGTACTATCAAACGGAACTTTCTTTCTGGATGTATCTCGTATTTTTTTAAATTTTCGTACGAAAAAACGCAAAATGTCTAATGTCAATCCACATTAATGAAAAAATATGAAATCTAAATTTAAATTTAAATTCTATCATCTCTCTAGGGTTTTCAGTTTTATTTTTAATTGAACATTTTCTGGAAAGGAAATTCTATAGTGGTCTGAAAATTGTCAAAATAACTTTCATTGTCTTTGGACTTTAAAATCAATGAATTCGAAGAAAACGAAATTTTTTGCTAGTTCACATCTAAACTTTCAATAGAAAAGACGAAATTGCAAAATATAAATCCTTTAAAAAAAAGAAGTGAGAATAGAACTTCTTGGAAATTTATTTTCGTTTTTGGAGTATAATATTTCATTTTGTAGTCCTCATTACATCAAAAACCCAGTGGTTTTTAGAGTAATATCCTGTTGTTGTCAAAACCCAAATTACATTATCCAAGAATTTTTATTATAATGTTTTATCTCTTCATTTTTGATTAAATTAACCTTATCAAATTGCCGGAGGAAAAATGATTTCCATGACGATTAAAACTTTTATTTTCGAAACTAACCGTCGATAATCGAATGCACTGCTTGAAGATTGCAACTTTAAATCTTTCATCTTTCACTGTTTGGAAGCTTGCCCTCTCCCCTCAATTTCATTTGCTTTATGAATTTCATTTTCAATTTCATTTGTCATGCTAGGAGCAATTTACCAAATATAAGTTCTTACTGAGCGGACAACAAATATTTATATCGTTGAGATGGTTCTTGTCTAGACAAAATGTAGACATCTATTAAAAAAAAACTATTTATGTGTATGTTAGCCTGTTTAATAAACATTCCTAAAAAAAAAGTTATCTGATATTTTCCATTCCTCGAGCGAACAAAACAAATATGTTTTTAATCATATTTTACTTTAAAACATTCATTTTTTTGTTAGGTACAAGTTCACTTCAGCTGTTTTGAAAACAATGAGGACTGTTCAATAAAGCTGATCATAAAATTTTTTGACATTACTTTTACCCATCTTTATAATATTGATCTTTTTCCGAATATTGGATGCGATACACCAGCGTTTCCGCTAGTATCTTCAAAGGCATACTGGAAGCCTTATTTTATTTTTTGAGAGGTCCTTCAGAATCGCCTCCATAGCCTTTACAACTGTTTCTGATGTAGAATATACCTTCGACGTACGTGTTTCTTCAAATTGGAAAAGGGAAAAAATAATTCTTCGGGGAACACGCTTTATATCAGTTAGATAAAGACATTGCTTGTATGTATTGTTGTGGTGCAGCATCCGTATGGAGATGAGGCCTTTTGCGTTTAATATGATTCTGCAGAATTTTCAGTATATTCCTATGATATCGGCAATTACAGAATTGTGCGGATAACACATACTGCTCCACCTTTAGAATCTGTTGTCTCCGGTCTGTGAACATTTTAAATTCTTAAGAACAGACATACAAAAATTTAATAAACTCTAATATCATGTGATCATCACACCACTAGCGTCAAGGCTACAATCTTGAACTATAAGGGTCGTCCAAGTGAGACTAGTAGTTAGACACAGAGGGGTAAGACCCTGGAAACAGCTGATATTTCGGATAAAGCAAAAAATAAAAATAATAAAAAGAAGGGCATTAGAAGACGGTATAGGGGGTATATTGGTTAGGGAGAATAGAAGGGAGCCAATGGGAAGGACTGGAAATGGGCCCTGGGATAGGATAAGAAAGAAGGCCAATGACAGACGACGATGGGAGCCATGGAAAAAATGCATTAATGATATTAATGACGCCTATATGAATGACAAGTGAAACACAAAAATAGAAATGAAAAAAGTGATAAAAATAATAAAAGAAAATGATAATTGTAAAAAGGAAACCAAACTTATTAGAACTGAGCAACAAAAATGAAGAAAAAATATTAGTGAGAACTGAACACTAAGAAAGAAGACGACAAAGTGGAATATGTAAAAAGAAAAAGAGCAAAAAAAGGACTGCAGAAATTCTGTGATAAGTTACGGAATAACTGGAGTAAGAGAGGGATGGCGGAAACGTAGCAAAGGAACCGTACCTTTGCCAAGGTTGATGCCATTAGGGGTTAGGAATTGAATTTTCCCAAGATACTGTTTCTGACAATCTTTACAGTGTAACAGATAAATTAGTTTGCGAGAAGTGCAGGTCAGGTGCTGGTTAATCTTGCAGGCAAAGGAGGAAGTGCTACTGGAAATAGAGATGGCAGAAGGTAAGGATGCCAAATGCCACAAGTGTTTCATTGTAAGGAAAGCAGCCTCTAAAAAATAAAGAAGAATACGTGGTTTAGTGACAGTGGCATAGGCCAGAATATCTTTAAAATTGGATGTCCGTTTAAAAGAAACTCTTGATGGGCCAGGGAGAATGGAATGGAGGAGAGGAGAATGATATGCTGATACTTCCTTAAGATATTTTTGATAGTATTAAGAGTTGGATGATAGGGAAGAATTAACGTAAGTGTTGCGATGGCTGAAGAAGTTTTAGGATTATTATTAGCACGGCAATTACGATGTTTTATTCACCTTGTTCAAAATATAAATATGGGAGCCGGGTACAGCTTACTTCCGGCTATAGTTTCTAATGCCATTGGCGAATTATTCCATGCTGTCGCGAACCGACCAATAACATTTACAAACAGTAGCCCGAAACCCGAAATCTCGATCCAAAACGTCAGCTGCTTTCAGGGTCTCACCATTGTGTCTAATTTTGTTTTCGTGTCTCCTCCGTCTTTTCTTCTACATCCATCGTTTATAATTTATTTAATTAATTAATTTATTTATTTATGGAATAGGTTAGTGAAAAAATACAATTATAGTATCCTCACGTGGCCCGTATGGTCAAAAACCTACAAGTTAGACCACAGAGGAACTGAGCTGTTCCTAAAAACACTAAGAACAACAGGTTAGTAAACTAACAATCAAAAAATGAACAGAAATAAAATAAAAAAAAATCAATCAAAAAAGGATCGATCGGTCAGAAAACGTTCTTCGATACAAAAAACGAAGAATCAGGCTCATAAGTACCTATGTTTTACAAGTTCAATATTGCAAATAATGCTAAGTCTATAAGGTTACAATAAAAATTAAATACTTAAGGAGTAAATGTATTAATTATGGCCAACAAAATCTAACAACGTTTGGGTAGCAGTCCCATTTGTATCTATGATCAAGTAAAACAATCGAATAATAATAATAAACAAAAATAGAAGATGCGCTCAAAAATAGTCTCCTGTTCAACAAGTCCCCGAAGTTGTGCGAGAAAAACAGTTATCTTTCAGCGCTCGACGATAAGTCGAGAAAAGTTCTAAAGAACGAATCAATGGCGGTAGAGAGGCCCAGTTTTTAACTCCGGCATTCGAAACACACCAGCTCCGATAATTTAGGTAAGATGAAGGTAAGCGTGTCTCCTTGGCGATCCGAGTAGGGTGCTGTGTATATCCGAATTATAATAAACTTTAATAGGCGTAGACAAAGCTATTAATGAATTAGTAGATTTATAAATGAATGTGCATGTACTCATAAAATATAGTTGATAGATGGTAGGAATACGTAGCAGGGAGAAATAGTGAGATACCGGAGAGAATTTAAGGATAGTAAGAAGGGTGCGAAGAAACCACTTTTGCAATTTAAAAAGTCTAACTAAATTGGTCGAGGTGGTAGAACCCCAGAATATTACATCGTAGCAAAGTGAAGAGTGGATCCAAGAATAATAAAGCAAAATATTGGGAGGAAGATAATGTAGCCTGGAGTTAATACCTTGTTTTTTATTGAGGTTCACTAACAAACCATCGATGTGTGCATCCCAAGATAAGACAGGTGACAATATGAGAGCAAGGTACTTAAAATTCGAAGTTGTCAAGATTACTTGATATTCCGGGCGATACAAGTAGCCTACGCTTATTGCACTGATGAAAAAACATTACCTTGCTCTTATCTGTGTTAACAACCAAGGAATTCTTAAGATTCCAGGATTTCAATAGTGGTTAGAATATATTCTCAGGAAATCTCCTATTCCTATGGTATCGTCGTACAGGTTTCTAGGCCTTCTATTTTACTTGGATCCCGCAAATTCGAAATCTTAAATACTACAGGTCTTCACGCTGTGAATATTTACGACCCTTTTCCTAACCAACAAACCCATTATAGAAAAAAACTAGTATTAACGCACGTTTTAAAAACGGAAAAAAATTGATTGATTGGTTGACTATTTTTTCATAATTTAATAAACATACAAAACGGTTCTATGCTTAAACATCTATCGAAAATTGGAAGGAAAACTTCTGCGACCTTTGTTCGAATCAGGAACCTCGGCTGTCATGGCCGACGCCCCTACCAGATTCTATGCCCAAACATGACGGTTCTATGCTTCATAATAAAAAATAATTGTGTTAAAGTCAGTTTTAAAAACGGGGAAAAAACATTGGGACAAAATTTTTTTTGTTCAATGAGAGAAAAATTAGTTTAAATATCTGCACGGCAAATAAAATTGTTTAAAATTGGTGAGAAATTAAAAAAAATACTTTTTAAAATTTGGAATCAGAAAATTTTTCGAAGAAAGGTATGACGAAAGGCGTTGAATTGGTTCAATAAAAATGCTATTACAATACGAGGGTTGGGGCATAAGTCATGGCAACTATTTTTTTTCTTGTAGATATGTGAACGGATCACAAACGTATATGTGTCGTGTGGAAGTTCTGCAGGCATAGTGTGTATGCAGAACAACAGATGGCTCTGTGATAGCTGGTAGTAGCACAGCGAGGGCTGTGAAATCAGTCAGTTGGTGAGTGTCGTGCGAGATGGAAGTAACCCGTGTTCAGCAGCGCGCTTACATCAAAATAGCCGTTCTCCGAGGGAGAAATGCGATGGAATGTCACAGTGTATTAGTGGAAACCCTTGGGAATAATGCCCTACCATACCGTACAGTAGCACGGTGGGTAGGAAAGTTTCAGCAAGGACGTGTATCAACCAGTGATGAGCAATGAAGGCCATATTGCCCTGTATACTACCGTAATAAATTAGTGTGTTACGATATTTCAGTGCAATTCATTGTCCACACACGTAGTTAACTCATTTTCCAACCGGACTGGTATCTTCAAGAAAAAAAATAGTTGCCATGAACATTTTGCCCCAACCCTCGTATATAAAGATATCGCATATAAAGATTACGTGACACAAACTCAAACATTTATTATCTATAGTTTTATTCGTGTTTACATACAATATTTGTTGTTGCAAATAGAGTTTAGCTTTTTTATATAATACCCTAGGGCATTAAAATAGCTATTAAAATAAAAGTTTGGCATCTGAACAGTACAGGACAACAAATTACTACATTTAACAACAAAAACTACAATAACATATAAAGAACTCAGTTTGATTTTTTAATGGGACATATACGGGAAAATAAAAATAAATAACATATTTATTTACATAGGATATCAGTCATGCGCCTTCATGATAAATGTTGGCTAGAATTCATTCCTCATATTCCCCCAACAGACGTCGTCCATTATTTGGCGATAATAATTTCATAAAAATTCTCTTTCCACACTTTGTTGCTTTATTTACAACAATTTTTTTTTAAATTCTGTTTCCATGCTTTGTTGTTTTATTGCCAACAATAGTATAGTTACGTTACTGTGGTGGTAAACATCTACACGCTAAATCCCAATCACCACACGCACAAAGAAAATCCAATGGCAAACAAACATGACGTCATACACTGCACAACGCAAACAAAACTCCATAGAGATGCAGGAAAAATGAATTTATTTAAAAAAAATTTGTGGAAAAAAAAAACCGAAATTGGAATAACCCCCCCCCCCCCTATCGCCCCCTACACGGCCAAAGTATCCATAAAAAAGGTGATTCCGAGGTATCTCTTGCAGGGGCCGAGTCTATAAAGGGACAAAACAGACAGAACTTGGATTTTAGTAATAGTAGATAGATAGATATGGGTTTTCTCTCTCTCTCTCTCTCTCACTTAGGCAACTCTTTCAGTTCGTGATTGAGTTTGACGTTAGTGGGGTCATGATCGCATGAAGAAATAGGGAAGAACAGACTCTCCGTCTTTAGCATTGCTTAGAACTCAGCAGACGATTCAGGAAGAAATGAACTTGTAGTCTCACAAATTCACGGCGGAAATCGTGTACATTACATATTAGATTACGCAGGCCAACGATGAAAAAACATCTTGAATGAATTTGCCTTATTCTTGTAGTTTTTAGAGTGCTAAATCCGAATCTGCTTTTAGATTTTTTCTCTCATGTCACGTTTCCAAGTTATGCACATAGAAATTGCAATGTTAACTTAATGGGTGTGAAGAGAAGCAATGTTAAAGTATCCATAATTTTGGGCCACAAGGAAATTTAGCAGGCCCCAAACCCTGAATAATTTAAAAGTGTTTCATTGTAAAAACAAAAAATGTGTGTATGATAGAAAAAAAAAACAGGTCAGAGACGGATTCGGCACAAGATAGCATAAGAATCATCTCTTAACGTTAAAGATGTCTTTAAAAAGTTATTTTTGGTTGGTCTGTGTTATCAATGTAGCACAAAATTAAAGTTTAGTACAAGAAATTACACGAATTAAAAAATAAATATCATCATTTTTTACGATCAGTCCTCGTAATTTCACTGTCGCTTGTGTAAAGTGAAAATACAAAACTGTTTCATATTTGGTTCCTTAAAAACACTTTATAAAATTGTGTACACGTCGGAATTTCAATTGAATATCCTCTTTATCTAACCTTTACTAATTTGAAATTATTTGATGCTTTTCCCTATTAAGAATTCTTGTTTTTTGACGTCATTAATTTGATCTTTGAATGGATAAAGTTTGGATTTCAAGACTTCCTCTTTGACCTTTTGCTTTCCCGGTCGTGACAGAGACGACATCGATTGCGAAACTCTGCTTCGGTGGATCCGCTGACGTTTTATACAATTCACTTTCTATGCAGATACTTTAGGTTCAACACCTTTAAAGCTTTACAAATGATCTTTTTATAAACATGATTCTTCTAACTCTATGGTGGAAAACCCTTACGGTAACTGCGCTTTAAAATATAATATTTTCGAAGTATTTTAAATTCGAACTAATTCTTTATACCTTTCTTCATATCCTAGTTCTTGATATCATATTGCTCTCGAAATTTCATATTCTCATGTAGTTTTTCTACTAAACAGTCTTTAACTTAAAAAATTTCAGCTTTAAAACATAAATAGCGCCGTAAATATCTTGGCGTTTTCATTCTCGCCAATGTATTGCTATTACTTGTTTGAAATTATACCCGATTTAGATGACACTATTGTCAGCAGTAAAGTATTTTATTTAACCTGTTTTAAAGCTGAAATTGTTTTCGCCATTCTTTTTGAAAGCTTTAATCATTGTTTGGATTATAAAAATTTTTCACGAAAGCAGGAATTAATTACAATAAATAAAGAAAGATGCATAAAATTTTAATTTTCCTTGGAAATTATGAGAATAATATTTAAAATTAGAAGGAAAATGGCTCCCTTCCTATTTTAGAATTAGCGATAAAAATACACACTCTTGCCAACGAAAGATCTATTTAGTATTTTATTGGATCCTCTTCCATTGAAATATAACATATGCGCGGGTTGACATAGAGCCAATAAGGTGTTGAAGCTTTAGTATGTTAATGGAAGAATAGGAGTTTCTTTTGTTCTCTCAGTAAATTTGTTGGAAGGGATCTTGCTGTCGGATATGTCGTTCCAAAAGGTCCCAAACATTCTCCATGGGGTCAGGCTAAATAACTGAAATCATCTTCCTGCTCGCTGAACCATTGCTAGTCCAACTGTGCGGGATGAACAGTATTGTCGTCCATGAAGAAGCCGTCACATAAAGGATATAAATGCAGCATTACGCGATGGGCTTGATCGGCAACAATGTTCAGGTAGTCCATAGAGCGCATCCGACCTTCTATAAACATCAGACTAGAACCATACAAGCAGACGCTCCATACGATGAAAATTGATTCATGAGGCTGCTATCAAAACCTCTGCCTACAGTCGGTACAAACAACTTTATAGCGATTCGTCAAACCACATAACCAAATCTTTGAAAAGATCAGGGGTTTTCGTATACATATGAGAAAGTCGATTTGTATTCTCTTAAATTCCCAGCGCTTGATTTTGCCAGATATGGGTCTGATACGGCCTAAAATCATTGATCAGTTGTTGTACAGTAGATATGCTGTTTCTCCATACAAGCTCTCACTCATAAGTGATTGACTTTGAGCTGCAATTACCCCTTTTAGACAAAGACTGTGGATCATTTTATCCAACGGTTGAATACTCTAGGTATCGTACCTTTCAAGAATCCAGTTAACTGCTTTGTTGTTTCAATTGCGGTCATTTTATTTTTGTTTATACAAGGGACACTGCAGGAGTTTGTAGTCAAACCTAATCAAAGGTCGCGTCGAATGGACCATATGCACCGATTTTGGCGCGAACTCGCTGATTCTGCAATGGTCTTTAAGCGAAGGAAGTCCGTTCAGCCAATCCAAGAGCCATTCTCGTTAAGTAAAACGCGAGCATCAGTTTTTCAACGTTATGGAGGAATGAGCTTTATTTGGCGGTAGAGAGCTTCCTTACTCTCAGTCATACTTATCCGTTTTGTGGTCGAAGTGATAGTACCAACTTTCATCTGCGGCCTCTGAAAAAAACTATCCTATCTTTTGTGGTAACGAAATAAATACTCCAGGCAAGCCCTCATTCGCCTATTCTTCTCTCTTCTTCGAGATATTTGAGCACACAATAGGCGCAAACCTAGCTGTATCCCAATCGTCGATGGAGAAATGATGCTAACAGCTAACCAATTCACGGACAATTAACTGCAATCTAATGGATGGCGATTGGGCGATTGTTCCTCACAATCTTGTCTACGGCAGCAATCGATTCCGGGGTGAGGCCAAAATGATAAATTTCATTTCCAGTAACACGTGCTGCAATCAAAAATTAAATAAATGCTCGCAGGTTCTCTTTGGACGAATCCATGTGCAAATACTTTCCGGCTTGCTTGCTGACATAATAACAACGCTGTTTACGGCGCAAACAGAACGGTGTGTTTATTTAGACAACACGTTAATACAAAGTGTCTCACTTTCATTTGGATGACCCTTATAATTAACAAAGTAGATAAATGGTTATGGAAGGAGAAATTCTCGATCTGTGAGCCAGGTGCCCGTCTCCCATTGGGCTTTCAACCTTGACAACTTGGTTGTCTTTAAGACACCTTGTGACAGCATAGCTGTCCGGGTGTCTGCGATAGCCCAACTGGTAGAGGCGTCGACCATGACAGTCGAGGTTCCCGGTTCGAATCCAGGTCCAGAATTTTTCCTTCCATTTTTCGATAGAAAAATTATTACAAATGGTGCTTTTGATTATTCATGTGTAGATAAATTGGTCTCTTTCTTCTGTGAGTTATAAACACAGCGTCCTCTTTTCTCAGTAGTTCTGATGAATGGATCTTCAATTCACGAATAAAAAATTAGTGTTGTCAAAATCCGTCTCTGCGTATTCGTAAAACACAATATAAGACTTCTAGATTATATAAATTAAGAATATCGTAGGAGACTTACAAATATTTGTGGGCCATGTTACCACTATGTTAGTTTTGGCATGTTCTTAATATAATTTTTAAAAATCGTTCAGGCCTTGATGAATAATGAGATGCTATTTTTGTTGAGATCCTCGTTGGAGACGAAACAGATAGAATTGAATTTGATGCATTACAGGTTAAGAACCTATAGAGGCAAAATTTCCGGATTTCCGCGAATCATTACAACAATCTCTTCTAGTTACGTAATGAGACAGAAGTGTACAAGAAAACATGTTGAAACTATGAAGGAGGTGAAACAAGATGTTACAAATTGAAGGAGAAGATAAAGCAAAATGAGATGAGCCCAAAAGGAAGCCCAAGTTGATTATTTGTTGAGGTTGCATCAGAAGCATTCCACCCTGGACGCCTCGCAATCACGTAAAACACACAGACACAGTTCTTGCTTCTCCATCGAAGGGGAGCGATCGAATGCCCACCCCTTCCCCCATCGCCTTCTAGACGGCGTTCCAAGCGTGTTTCTCGCTTAACATGAAACTTCCGTGGAATCTCTGGCAGGAGAAAAATCTCATCACCTCCATCGACCCTTGTATGGCGTGCACAAGCGGCCATTGCCCGACTCTGAATGAGAAGACAAATCAAGGTTAGGTAATCAGTGGCAATTCGATTTGCATTGTATGCGCAAGCTTCAGTGATTTGGTTAGTGAAATCCCGCCCTTGATTGATTTCGTTTCTGGTTTAACAAGATTAAAAATCTTTGAACCTAACGAATCCCGTTGCTATCGACCCCAACGAATCCCGGTTTCAATCTATCGAAACCATGAAATGACTCTTGATTGATGGGTCCGTCAGGAGTTTTATCAGAGAATAAAATACCAGCAAATAGTAATGTAATAAAAGATTTATGCATACTGCATCGAGAATTTAGTAGCGTTTGTTGGTTTCTAAAAATCGTTTTGTTTTTAGATAATTTCTAAAGTTTGAAAAGCGTTTTTTTTAAATTTTAAAGGCTTTAGATACTAGAATTAAGACATAGAAGTTAATTATTTATTTATTAAAAACGTTAACATTTTGACTTGAAATCATCTCGGGCATATGCTACATAGTAAAACTAACTATGAATCTCCATTTTCATATGCATTTATGAATTTATAACTAACCCTATTTTAATAAATAGAGAAAAATAGTAAAGAAAATTCCATGGCCTGGTAAAGGCGTGAAAAACCCCTCCTATGACCATTTTCCAATTATTAACCCTATTTTGCTGTTGTATGTGGAAGCATACTAACATGCAGGCCGTCAACAATGTCATTACGCGCAGTCCGAAAAGATCGGTGCGCAAAACAAAAAAAGTACCAAAACAAATTCCTGAACTCCCAAAATAATCACTTGAAAGAACTTTTATAACTGTCACAGTTAGGTGTTATTTTGAGATCTCGTGTTATTTTGGTTTATCATTACCGATACGTAGGTATTTATATAACCACAAAATGCGTCTGCCTCACCGTTGGTCTCTACCGAACGCTTGCAAATTTTCGAATTTGTTTTCGATCTTCAGTAGTTCAGATGAAAAGCTAGACTGAGTTATTTGGTAGTCAAAAGATCACAACAAAAGAAAGGACCGCGTTTTTCACTTTATTTTTACTTTATATCCTGGAAATGGGACAGGACCATCTAGGCATTACAATAAGGATGCATCGGTAGTGAACCAAGCTCCCAGCAAGCTCTTTTAGAGAAAAATATTTTTTTCAATTTAATATTCGGAGCAATGAGGACCGTATCAGCTATTAAAAACTACAGTTTCTTTACACATTCAGGATGAACCCCTGGAATGGGTTGTTTATTCAGGTTACAAGTTATCGGAATAGCAAAACTATGAAAAGCATAAAGCAGAAACGTAGAGAATCACATATTACCTATCGTTGCTGGGATATTACGGATGCCCGTCTATTATTCACTTGCCCGTATAGAGTATATTTCATTTTGAATAACCCTGCATCTTTGTAGTTTCATAAATATCAGATAAATTGGATAATTGTCGAAATTTTAATTTTTTTTAAAAAAATTATTTTGTATAGAGAATAAATTTCGGAGAGAGAATTATTGGATAATTCCAATAAATTCCAATAAATCCAATAAATTGGATAATTCCGAATTATTTTGTAGAGAGAACAAAAAATTATTTTGTTTTATTTTTATAGTTCCGGCTTAACAGTTTTTTCTTAACATATGAACACCATGGGCAATGCCCAAGAGCTCTACGTGTAAAGAGGCCCATATTTATGTAGGGAAAGCTCCCAGAATATACAAATGGGCCATGCTTCTGTTAAGATGTATCGTATATATTCATGATCCGCTATTTTCAAGTTTACAGGGTTGTTTTTTTTTTTTTGTTTGTTTTTTAATACTGGAATTCGAAAGCCGGTTTTATCAAAAGTCGATTACAGTATAAACCCTAGCTTTTATGAGTCGAACTGATTTTCTAAGTAGGTGGTATATGTAGGCAGTTTTAATGTTCTCAATGACATTAAAGCCACGTAACTTTCCAGTCTAAGCTCTAAATCTGTAGGATGCCTAATTTATCTTTTGGTTAAGCCCTTATGGAATTAGTTTGATATTCTGACTTTGATATTCAAAACGTAATATGAGATTTTTTAATGACAGTTTTTAATGAGATTTTTTAAATTCCATATTAAATGACTATGGAAACTTTAAAAGCTAAAAGTAAATTAGATGAGGTAAATTAGATCCAACATTTTTCTTTTATATATTTTTAGCCTAGTTATTAAATTGGAATTATAACGAAAATATTTTAAAAATTAATGTTTTAAATAAAATACGAGGGTGGGCTGAAAAGTAATGCCTCCATGGCTGTAACTTTTATTTTTTAACCGATTTTCAAAATTCTTTTTGTATCTGATACTCACATTTCTCCTCTATGTAATTCACTATTCACTTTTCGACATAGTCCCCATCCCTTTCCACGCATTGCACCGACTAGTCGGGTGAACCCGTCGGAGAGGAATTCCGGGGTTGTCGTCGACACGAGGATTGAATGGCAGCTTTGGATCCTCTTCTGCAGCACGATAACGCCCGTCCGCACACGATCGCCACACATCAGAGGGGGTTGCAGCGCCTACAGTTCAAAGATGAAAAACTGCAGTTCAAAAATGAAAGACTTTGCACCTTGCGACTTTCAACACTTTCCAAAGAGCACCTTAAGGGGCATGAGTTGCGTTCTGACGGCGAGGTGAAACCTGCCGTTCGGTCTTGGTGTCGACAACAACCCCGAATTCCTCTCCGACGGGTTCACCCGACTAGTCACGCGTTGGTATAATGCGTGGAAAGGGATGGGGTACTATGTCGAAAAGTGAATAGTGCATTACATAGAGGAGAAATGTGAGTATCAGATACAAAAAGAATTTTGAAAATCGGT
The DNA here is from genome assembly GCA_023313115.1 of Rhysida immarginata. Classification (NCBI taxonomy): domain Eukaryota; kingdom Metazoa; phylum Arthropoda; class Chilopoda; order Scolopendromorpha; family Scolopendridae; genus Rhysida; species Rhysida immarginata. The sequence continues at coordinate 1,571,194 of JAHWFO010026864.1, forward strand.
TAAAAAATAAAAAAATTACAGCCATGGAGGCATTACTTTTCAGCCCACCCTCGTATAGTGCAAATGTTTTTTTCTTCTGAAGACCGTTAACATTTTTTGTATATTTATTTCAGCGACTGGAGCTGTTAAATAACCAGCTAAATCGAATCGTAAAGTACTAAATTAATTTTAATTGTCTGTCCCCCCCCCCCCCTTCTATGAAAGGTGTCGTGGGCGAAGCGGACGACGATCGACGTGAACATAGGTGGCTGAAGCAAACATTATTTATTAACAGCAGCAACGTGACAAATAGAATTCGATTAGGAAACCGCAAGTAAAAATGTTCAGCAGAATATACGAGAACTGCACAATCAAACACAAAAACTCGAGTCGAATTCTCAGTCCACTTTTGTAACATAGCTTAATCAAATGTTTAGATACTTGAAGATTTGCAATAATATTTTTGATCCGTTTCTGTAATATCAAGTAGACTTTTTCTTTTCACTCAGGCTCGCCAAGTTATCTTACTGTTAATTTTTGATACTTTTACGGATTCTTTCTTTAGAATTTCCTGCGAATGATCTTGTTCAGGCTTCAACATTCTTTCTCCGATAGACCTACGGTTGATGGTACAGAAACCACATTTCGATGGGGATATATATTCTCTATCGACTACTCGATACGAGTCAAGAAATATTGGTAATTTCTCATTTCTATAATGAGGGTCCAGGCTAATTCCACATTTTTACGGAGAACTCCGCTAATCCTGACCACATCCTGCATATTTTTTGTTCTTCTTCGTTCTCTTTGTATTCTATTACACTTGTTGCAAACGCCAAAAAAGTGTCAATAGCCTTCACGCTACCAAAAATCCGGTTCAGCCACGCGGTCTGTTATAACAATCGATAAAATAGAGCAAGTGACTGCTGCAACAAACTGAAGCTCATGACAACGCGAACAGGGAAATTTGTTTCGAATGTGCATTCTGATGACTAGGGAGCTAAAAAACAAACGTGAGATTGTGTGCCAGGAGTTAAAAAACAGCCAGAAAATGATCCAGTTTTTCTGTCAAAAGTTATCACAAGCGACGAATCTAGGTTGTTATAGGTACGGCTCAGAAACTAAGTAACAATCTAGCCAATGGAAGATCGCTTCATCACCGAGACCGACGAAAACAAAGAGATGAGATCCAGCGTGAAGACAATGTTTATTTGTGTTTTCGACCATGAATTTGTTCCTCAGGCCACAACACTGAACCATCATGATTACCTTGGGGTTCTAAAACGAAAAACAATTTGAAGTTCTCGTAAACAATTTGAAAAAGTAGACCAAGCGTGCATTGAAAAAGTAGCTTTTGCTAAAGCTCCTAATAAAAAGAAACATAAATCTCCAGTCCTAATAAACATAGATATTGCTCCAGTCTTTCTTACTTATAGTGCCCGGCACGAAAGAAAAAGGAAACTGGCGCATGTGTAAATGAATAAAGCTCGTTCAACCAATCAGAAACGGACAGGAATCAAGGCATTAATTACTACTGATGCCAGGTATAAGTAATACCTCGTTTCCACTCCGTTTCTTGGTTGAACGAGTTTTATTCATTTACAGTTTCCTTTTTCTTTCGTGCCAGGCACCATAAACCAGTCACTATTGATAGTCTTTCCACACGTTCGGGGTCTATTTCGTTTTTTAGTTATCAGATCACCTAGCTTAGAAAATAGGTACAGAGGAGGCAGATATTATCAAATATTTCACTGCGAGGGAATGCAGTTAGTAAGATTACAATTATAAGACTACAAATTGACAAGAAATACAATTTATAATACAAGAAAGGGTTTTATGTCCACAGATCAGGACTGTATAGAGAGCTATTCAGTCTGGTGACGTAATCTGCTTTTTTTTCCCTATTGAATTCGTTAATGATGACCAATATCCTCTCTTTGTCGGAATATACTTATTTAAACTATCGATGTCTCAAAATAATTCGATTTTTTAAAATTCCATCGCTATTATAAGTTAATGATGAAAAATAGGAAAGAAAATTCCACAGTCTGGATTCGAACCAGGAACCTTTGGCTCAGACCGCCAACGCGTCAACCAATTGCGCCTCTGCGGACATGAAAGCGAACCGCTATTTATATGACCTTAGGGCTTGGTTGGAGCAGTTACCTAGTCCGCAGGTTGGGACTATTTTTCCCAGTACTTAAAAGAAACTTCAATATAATAATCATTAACAATAAAGATTGAATTGTACTGTTGGTCAAAAATTCAGAACATAAATGAATCTTTAAAACCTTTTCAACTCGTACCTTTCAGACAAGGCTTAAAAGGTTTAAAATAAATTTTTTCAATGTGTTTTTGCTTTTTATTACCATCTTTACCTTCCTAATAAGATTCCTGCCTTTGGAAATAACCTTTCTGAAGGTACAGAAGTTGCAGAAATACACAAATGCTGCATTGAACAGATTGGACAAGTTGCAGTTAAATTTCTTTACAGCTTGTCAGACTTCAAGTGGATCAGATTTATGTGGTTCCAATGGGAATTCCAAATAAGATTTCGAATTGGAGTGCACACCTGAACTCATACTGGCTGTAATACTTGAATTATGCAAATTTAGCACTACGTACTTCAATATTTCAGTCCTTCCACATATCATCAGAATTCAGGTCGATATCACTATCAATATTGTGACGTATAGTGAAGTTCTAAATCTATAGTAGGCATTTTGTGCAGTTCCATGTTTGCATGATTGATTTCCAATGCACAAGCTGATCGACTTTTAAAATCTCGAATTCAACAAGGTTGTCACACTGTATAGCAAAACATCATAGATTCTGCTTAAACTTGAATCCATACTCGCGAACATCAAAGATTTAAATTATTTAACCTATATTAGTAATGGACAAAATTTTTACCCATTTTTAGATGCGTCCAAATTGGATGGTCTGTGAAATGCAATCGATGTTCCAATAACCATCAAATTATTTCGACTGCCCTACTTGGTTATTTATTATAGTTTAAATCGACACTTGCGTAAAGCACAGTTTCACATTGCAGCAATTTGAAGATATTTCATTTTGCGACTTAGACAGCGACTTACTTTCGTCTATACACACAGAACAAAATGTCTGACTGCCTGGTCACTGTACCTCACTTTATTTATTTATTTATTTATTTATTTATTTATTTATTTGTAATTTTGCAAAAATGACAGCCCAATAACAGCTTACAATAATAAAAATAATACAATATAAAAAAGAATATAATATTATTAAATATAAACAAGGAAAGTGTTCATAAGATAAATATGA
>JAHWFO010026864.1:1574491-1585667 GCA_023313115.1 Rhysida immarginata
CAATAATTATTACTCTAGATATCCAGTGCTGCCCTTTTCTTTTAGAATTTCCTTCTTAAAAATGGGCTGGCGTTGTATAATTGAGTTTTATCAGTGCAATAGGGATTATTGAGTTCTTTTATAGTCATTGAATATAAAATGTTGCCAAATAATGGGTCTTCTCCTTCGAGGATGTTCTTATTATCATCACTTGAAGAAAGTATTTATTGAAATAAGTTTTAGGAGCAATGGATAAGGTTTTGGTAAAATGGGCCTTTTGATATATTTTGGACAAGATAAGAAAGTATTAAGATACTGAAGACTAAGAAAGGCGTGCAAATTGCGCATTAATCAACCATCTAAAAAACTGCTCCAAAAGAGGACTTTACAATTTCGTTAATTCTATAGAAACTTATTCCGATGACAAGTGTAATTAACTGGTAGGTCAATATGTTACACATCAAGATAATATGTTATATTAATGTTTTCTTTTCTGTTGTCTTCGAAACGATAAAGCTTATATTCCCTTTTTTTTGAATGCTTTTATTGAACCTTCATCCTCTGTTTAGATCAAATCTTTTAATCAATTTTTCACCCACATCCCATTGTTCAAACGACTTCAAATTTTCCACGCTGATTCATTACATTCCAGTATAAAATTTTTCAAAGTTCAAATTTTTGAAAAATCGTTAAAACATATTTTCATTTAAGTCCCACTCTTGGGCAAGGGATACGGCGATTTTATTAGATTTATTTCTCCTTTAATTTTTTTTTATCAAATAAAAGCAAGTATTTGAACTCATTTTTAAAGAACTTATTTAAGGAGAGTACTATTATCTGTGTCATGTAACTGTATATGCTACAAGATTTAGTCATTCTACAATTATATCATGATAACCACGATGCTATGATATGCATCACTGGTGGCTCCACTATCAGCAAGATGGTACAAAAGTCCGGGATTAACTCGACACGGGTTTCACTAATCGGTGAATTAGTTGAGCAGAGTGATAGTTTTGCAGTCTCGATCCTCTGGATTCTTATTTTGTGGAGTTTCCATAAAAATGTCGTGTTTCTTCCATCCTTACGTTTGATCCCGTTGTTCTGAAAAACAGCAAAATTTTCAACTAACGCGAAACGAAAAGAAAAGTGACTTTTATTCGAACGTCTTTTTAAAATACTTTTTGGAATAATTGTTAACTATATTATGAAAGATTTAAAATTGCATAAAAGACGATAAAGAATAAACAATTCAACGTAGAAAATTATATTAATAAAAAAGGGGCATCAGCTTTATCTTTGCGACAAAATAAATGAAATTAATTTTTGAATGAAATTAATTTTTAAAAAATCGTTCACCTTGATTTCTTTTTTTTTTATTCTACTCAGTTTCTTTATATATGAGAAAAATGGCACTCTTATTTTTCCAATGACATTAACGAAATGGTTCTGCGAACATCGCCTCATTGAATTAGGGGCTCAGGTGTTGTAGAAACGCAACTACACAGTAAGCAGCGAAATGGAATTGCTCCACTGGACGACGAATGCTTAATACCATTGTGTATACACTATATAATGAGTTTCTAGACCGACCGTTTCGTCCCACACCGTTATTGTCACCTGATGGAGTTTAAGCCGTATCGTTTGAGCCGATAATAAATATCGACGAGTAGCGTTTAACATCTTCAGAGAATTTGCCTCGTGCGATTGTTAATTTCCGACGTTGTAATAATTTTCTAATGGGTAAATCCTTAGAAAAGGGTATCTATTGAATTCTTTTATACCACTAGAATCTGTGCTAATAGTTTTAAATATTTAATGTTTTTAGAAATAACGTTCTAAAAAAAATGTGAATTAATGAAAGATAATTGATTTAATGCTTAATAATCGAATTGTCAAAATTTTAAGAGAAAATTTCATTCTTTTAAGTTGATTTATAAGAACATTAAAATTGATTTTTTTTCTTTAAAGGGAGTGAAAATATTAAACTTCAATATTAATTTCCTCAGAATTTTAATGTTGCTGAGAAATATAATAATTGTACAAAGATTGATCACCTGTTTTTCTCCTTTATATTTTCAGGTTACCATCTATTCGTAGCGTGACTTTGCTGGCGTTCGTTTCCTGCAACTCCTGCGACAGGTATGTCATTTCGACACTTGTTATCGACAGTTTTCCAGCCAACTGGCTAAAAGACTAAATGCAATTCACCACTAATCTGACAGAATAAGACTGACATGTCAAGTTTTTTTCTAGCGCTGTTTTCTAATGTTTTAATTCTTTTATTCCCATTTAATTGTAATTATTATTTACACAGTTTGTTTTTTAATTCTGAAATAATTGAATCTTAGTCAAATTTTTGAATATTTTGTATTTGTTTATATTTATATAATAAAAAATAAAATTTCAAATACTAATCGAAACTCTTTGCCATTTCTCTTTTATTTATTGTCTTTAAAGACCTATACTGAAACTACTTATTTCAAATTTAGAAACAAGACTATATTGAAAACCTCAAAACTATATTTTTACTGGCTTTATTGAAAATATTCCCATGGAGCATGGAAGAAAAGTGAAGAGATTCGTTTATACAGAAAATATATCGATTTTATTTTAAATTTGAAAACAAAAAATAGAGAGGTCTTTCTTAAAAAAAAAAAAAGATAATGTGAAAACATTTAGGTAATTTTTGCTGTTGTATAAAAAGTAAAAAAAAATCAAGGAATAAAATTTAGGTAAAAGATACCAAAATAAACAGTGTGTAATCCACATATCAGGTTTAAGTACCATCACACGTAATTCATAGTCTTTTACTCTATATACTCTCTAGAACTATTTTTACACCTTTTAATTTTATTTCACGACACACAAACAAAACGACAAATAAAAATTAAATTTCTTAACACTTTTATTTATTTTTTGGTTTATTCAAAATTTTACGTTGCATTTAAGGTCGCATTCATAGTGAGAGTTTCGGGTGGAGCATCGAAATTTTTAAACTGCTTACTTGTTTATGTACACGAATTATGACCAGTACCCCTTCAAGGCACATGCATGGTTCGCCCCAACAACGATTACAAATTGCAAAATTTTGCATAACAGGCTGAGAAAGCTTTAAAGCTGGTGCATCAAACGGCAGGTGCACGAGCCTCAAGATGGGTAACGTCCGGATTTAACGGACGTCCAAAAAGGGATGATAATAGGCTATCGCAGCAAGGGTGGCACCATCTCCAAAACGGCGCGATTTGTGAACTGTTCACGGTCCGCTGTAGTGAAGGTGTACAAAGACAGCAGGGACAGAAATCGCGTCCCAACGCCATCACTGTAAAGGGTCACGAGCCATCGACCAACGGGGTGAGCGGCGCCTACGACGACTCGTAAAAGGTGACAGTCCATCAACTGACCACCAGATTCAACAGTGGTGCCAACAGACGTGTATCCGACATTACCGTTGAACGCACCCTGCTACGGATGGGCCTGAACAGTCGACGCATGGTTGCTGCACCCATGTTGACCAGGGGTCATCGTCAACGACGCTTAGACTTTGCACGTGAGCACCGCCATTAGACCACAGACGAGTGGGCTAAAATCGTCAGGACCACAGATGCCTGTGGCTATCTGTCAATCGTAGCGGACCAGGTGCACCCGTACATGCTCACGATGTTTCCCCAATGTGATGGTGTGTTCCAGCAGGACAATGCACCCTGCCACAGAGCACGTCTCTTTCTGGATTGGTTCGAGGAACACTCTACTGATTTTCGAGTGCTCCCTTGGCCCGCTAATTCGCCGGACATCAATCCAATCGAACATCTGTGGGAGCACCTTGATCGCCATGTACGGCAGCTGGACCCTCCACCCTCCCTCTCGAAACTCTGTGGGCAGCGCTTCAAGCGGAATGGACTGCATACCATCGGACACATACCGCGCACTTCTTGCGTCCATGCCACGACGCCTAGCAGCAGTTATAGCAGCGAAGGGCGGCTACTCCCATTACTAAGCGGGTGGTCATAATTCATTGATATGACGGTGTATATCCAAAATGCGGACCCAAGAAGAAAGAGAATTAGTATTGAACAATGATATCTATACAACTCCATTTAAATTCAATAATATTCATTGTTTCAGTGTTGGAAATAAATGTATTTTGTCTGCGTCTTGGAAGTAAGTAATCAAGGAAATAAGGAGATAGAAATTTCGCTGCTTGACTCGAAGCTCTCACTATGATCGCGGCCTAATATTCTCTTTTTGGTTTGGTTTATTGGTTGTTTTATTAGAATTTATGGCGTCGACAACTAAGGTCATTTTGCGCCTTTTACACAAGTTATATCTGTACGCAGCCCAGAACAAACACAAACATCCATGCCCACGGCGGGATTCGAACCCACGACCCGGCGGACTCGAGAACTAGAAAGCCTACGTCCTAGCCCTTTTTGAACTTTGGTTGAAAATCGCTGCTCTAGATCAATGGTCTCTAACTTTTTAAGAACATCCAACTTTTATTGCGTTCTACATAGCTTTACTGGATATTAGGAAAGGTAAAACAGATTTCGCTTTTCCATTTTTTTTTTTATTAATTTTTTATGCAATCGTTTATAATCAAACATTTTGTGTCACACCAATAGAGTGAGAAACGCTCTTCTTGTATAAGGTATAAGATAATAGAGAACACTGCTTTGTTCAAGTTAAGGAATGTAATGCAGCTTTTTTCACTGTTCAATAGAATTTTATTTCCATACAATATAGAGGTGCTAGTCTATCGATGTTCAGAGATATAAGAATTCCTCTTCTGTAGTCGACAGAAGAATTTAAATTTCTCGCAGGCGCCTTTAACAGCGATCGGAAGCAAGTGAAAACGCAACAATATTATGATTGCCTTTTGCCAAATCCTGTAGGATTTTAACAATATTCAATTTTAACAATCCTGTCTGGATATGTTTAGACATACAGCTGCTAGCCTAGTTATCTATGGCAAACAGCTGGACTTTCTCATTGGAAAACGCTGTGCCACGAATAATTTTTTTTTCAATAATAAAATTTAAAAAGTGCAGATAAAGGGTTAAAAACAGATGAACTTTCCTATATCCTCCTCGGGGGATTAATTTCTTGTTAAGAGCAAACCTTCTGGAGTCAATTCTGCTGACAGTAAGCAGCAGTTGTTTGGCTATATTTACATAAATTCTGGATTTACAAATCTCATCAAATTCATCATCAAAGGCATGTTTTAAAGAGAAAATGTTTTTTTTTGGTCGGAAACATCAGGAAAAAAAATTAATTTTGCGAAAAAAATCGTCAATTTTGAATTCATCATGTCTCATTCAGGAAGAAACAATAATTTAGGCGAGTCTGCATAAAACAGTTTTTTATTGCTATTTTAAGACAGGAAAAACTAAATACGTCAAATTATATTGGGATATATTATCTAATGAAAAGGTCTCTGCCAATTCTGATTGTTGCTGGGCAGCGGAAGGAAGAAATTTTTTCCAAATCGCCATCTCCCAGGGAAGCACTGCTGTCCCTCTGTAATTTCATGTTTTTAATATCGATAGAAGGGTTCGTTAAATCACAGTCTAGGAGAGGAGACGCATAGATGAATCTAAAAAAAATGAAGCACCTGGATGGCTTATAGAATATTATGCATCAAATTTAGAATTCTCATTTATTCTATGCCAAGGGTAGGGGAGGTTCGCCGATTCCTGGATGAAATGTCGGATAGATTGTTGCGGGAACTAGGATATGGCTCCATCGTTGTCCCCCTCTTCTGGTCCCTAGACATAAAAGATATTTTCCCATGAGGATATGCGAAAGACACTGTTTAGACACTACTGCCGGAAAACCTGGACGAGTTAAAAATTCGAATCACAGCAGTATAGGAACTGTAACTACCATCTTATTTCTTCTCTATGGTAACGACCGACATGCTGGAGAGAGTGTGGGAGGAGTTTGCATATTCTACAGATGTTGTTCGAATATTATTTATTTTTCATTATTTTTTTATAATAAGGAAACTTAGAAAACTAAAGTCTGAACATTCTTTTGTGGACACCTAATAATTTATCAATCAATACAGTATTTCAAGTTACTAACTATCTATTGTTTAAATTTTAAAATTTAACATTCAAGAAAAGATTTCTTCCACCCCCATGCTCCTTCAATGTTATACACTAACCTTTATACGCTAAACGACGAGGCTATGCGTAGATGTATTTTAATTATTATATTAAAAATTTATTTAATAAAAATATGTTTATGCTTACTTATTAAACTATTCAAAATGTTACCTAAACGTTTCCCATGTTTTCTTGACAATGCTCTAATTAAATTTTGTGTATTTAATATGGAAAATAGTTCCAAGGGTTGATTCTTCTCTAATTTAAAAAGGATAAATGTCAGTCACAAAATAACCATCCCAGTTTAATTACAATGTATATTAAATGTGTAATGGAAAATGTTTTCTTTGTCCGTATTAACTATGAAAATTGCTTGTAAAATATTAATTCTTACAGGAATCGTTCCTAAGTTACCTACGCGGTAAAGGAAGAGTTTGCTTGAAATTTAGCACCACGTTTGCTTGTAATATGAAAAGTTTCGTTAAACAAAGAGGAAAAGGTCAACGGACTAAGTCACTATATTGGTTAGAACTAAATAAACGTGGGAACATAAATTCCGCATTCAGAAAATAAATGCAGCTAAAATATTTAAAGGTTTCCTAGATATTAAGCGTAAAGTGAGATTAAACATTTTTATAAGCGATGTTGTGAAATAGCTATTGTAGAATGAGATGCTAGTTAATGTGGATAAGGGTCACCTTATGGAAAACACTGAATTCTAATAGAGAGAATGATGTTATTTAAGTTCTTTGTTTTACTTTGTTGACACATATTCCTGCAGAAATACAATTTTATAAAATAAATAAATAAATAAATAATAAATGAATAAATAAAAGATTCGTTCATTGCAGAAACTGCTTATAAAGAACTGGTATCAACAAGACAAAAGATGGCATGTAAAGAATAAATTATTTAAAAGCTCCAGAGGTTTATTTCTAATTATTTAAAAGATGGCCTCTATCATAGAGAAAGTATGGCTTGCCGAAACAAAATCATCGATCACTGTTGTTATGATATAAATCTCTTATAGAAACCCCCTTTATATACGATTTGATGTACGAACCTCTCATAAAACAGAAAGTAAAGAAAACTGGTGATCTTGTACACATTGTTCAATTCACTCAAATAATTTCACTTTTTACTTGAATGATATAATTCCCATAATGGAGATACTAATCACATGCTTGGGTACGAAAATTAAGATAGCTAAGAAAACTGGAGTTAATCAGTTTAGCTGCTTAAAGGTTCATATATACAACTCAATTGCAAAAATATACAATCACTAGACAATTTCAATACATTTTTATTTATGATGTCATTTTGCTCAAAAATGAACGGGAAAATATGAACTGAAAAGAATGCAATAGATTTCGGATATGTAGAAATCTTTTAAAAAAAAATATCAACAAAATTCATCCATTCATATTGTTACAACAGAACATTAAACATACTTTTAGTCCTTCAAAAATTTCCAATCACCCAGACTGCTATTTCAAAATTTTCCAATCACCCCTCAAAAACGGAAAAGTTTTAGCTGACTGCAACTTAATTTGCATTTTTATGTTGTAGTAAGCTTAATCAGCCAACTTGCATACAAAAAAAAAATTCTCAGCTTCCCTGTTTTTTTGGGGACTCAAATCACATGCTACAACAAAATGGGGCGAGGTAAAACAACCAGTAATGAAATACGCAATTTGATTGTTGACAAGCACTTACAGAAATATTCTGCTCGCAAAATAGCTACTGAATTAAATATATGTCAAAGTGTAGTTGTTGGAATCATTAAAAAATGGAGAGAAACACGAAACTCTTCCGCAAATAAGCAAACTGGTCGACCAAGGAAAACATCAAAAAGGCAAGACAAACTTCTCCCAAGAATATTATAGGGCAAACAACATGTCACCACATCTGAAATCACAATTGACTGGTGTGAAACAACAGGAGTAGATGTCTCAAATGCTGCTACAAGGCGACGTCTGAAGGAACAATGTTAGGGATTTTATAGTGCAAAATTCAAACCTCTACTGTCACGTCTCCAAATGGTAAAAAGGCTGAATTGAGCTAAAGAACATCTTCAATGATCTTCAGAAACGTGAAAAAGTATCATCTTCGGTGATGAGTCTAAATTTACAGTTTATTAAACATGTTTTTCATAATAAAGATGAAACATATAAGCCAAAATGCAAGTGTCAAATTATCTGACACACTGATGGTATAGGGTTGTATGAGTGCGAGAGGAGTTGGCCAATTGAAATTCATTGAAGGGACGGTTAATGCTCACAAGTATCAGGATATATCGGAGGAATGTTTTCGTTCCTTCATTGTCAGAATTAAATCATAACGGTCAAGCAGTGTTTCAACAAGATGGGGCAGCACCACACAGAGCTCGAACGACTATGGCGTGCTTTCAAGCTCATGAAGTTGAACTGCTTAAAAATTGGCCACCAAACAGTCCCGATTTATCACAATCGAAAATTTATGGCATATTCTGAAAAAATGGGTCCGACAGAAGAAACCACGGACCTGAGAGGAATTAAAAGCTACACTGACCTATCCCTGTGCGAAAATATCTGCTGGCCAAATGTGGAAAATTGATTTCCAACATGCCAAATCGTTGCATGCAGTAATTTCTGCTAAAGATATAAATATTAAGTACTGATTGGAAATTTTTGAAACGGCAGTCTGGGTGCTTGGATATTTTTGAAGGACTAAAATTATGTTGAATGTTTTGTTGTAACAATATGAATGGATGAATTTTTTTGATATTTTTTTTAAACTATTTCTACATATCTGAAATCTATTGCATTCTTTTCAGTTCATATTTTCCCGTTCATTTTTGAGGAAAATGACATCAAAAATAAAGATGTATTGAAATTGTCTAGTGATTGTATATTTTTGCAACTGAGTTGTACATATTTTCAGTGGCTTTAGAATCGACTGCTTCGGCAAGCAGAAAGAAATTATGGAAGATAATAAAAGAGAAATATCAAAACAAAATCCCTAGTAATGGAGAAACCATAGAGTTTCCATTTTAATTTTAAAGAAACAAATATCTTCTTTAACAACATAATTTATATGCAGCTAACTAATCCACACGCAAGATTAAAATGGACGCAGAAAGGAGCAAGAAGGAAATGTTTCGTGCCATTGCAAGAAGGACGTGATGAATCTCGAGACCGTGATCCACGTTGAGGTGGCAACTCTATTCTCACACTTCCATTCTTCATGCCCCCGACACCATCCCCGGGTGGTGTTCTGCAATAACATCGGTGGCAGGGACCCGAACAAGTCAATTTGCTATTGCGTTTTATTGTTGGGATATTGTTTTTGTAAATCTGTTTTTCTTAAGTTCGGCGCAGCAAAGTTTTGGAACGTTCGAATTCGGAGAAAGACGAAAACTGGACCAACAGAATTACACAAGTTATTGCCATTGTGAAGGCTCTTCGTGTCTGTGTACGTTTATGGTCTCACCGGGAGAATGTTAAAGACGAACGAAGCAAGCGCAGAAAAGATGCAGGAAAGCTTAAAGATGAACACATTTTGACTTCTAAAAAATTATTCCATAAACTTTAAAATTTGACGGCATAAATATACAGTTAAGTATATTATTAAAATAAAGACAACAATAATTTCAGTCACATTTGAAATTCGGAATCTGAAAGGTTTTGAAGCCACTTTAAAAATCCGCAACAACCCATTAGTATTACCTTCAAGAGGAGCAAAGAGGCGTTAAACAAGAAAATTTTTTGGTAATTGTAAGAACAGAAAATTTTATATAGAAGCTTGTTATTATATGTTATCAAGTTATTAAATTGGAGTTAATTTTCACGCTCACGTTCCCCTTCAATTTTCTCAGAATATTTAAGCGTCTCTTGGTCGTGCTAACGCTTCAATGACCGAATCATTCAACGTTTTCCTCAAAAATTCTCATTGTGACAATTTTATAATCCTCTTAAACTAGGGATCAGATCCATCCTTCGTGAAGTATTGTGGCAGGTTCTGTTCAAGCGATAGCAAATTCTCTGTTAAAGGTGATTTTCCTTAAATCTGTAAACTTTACTAAAAGGAATGAAAATAATAAAACAACTACTCGGTCCTGCTTGCTTTTTTTTAAACAAAACCCTGTTGTACTAGAATGTCCAAATTCTTCTTCTGAACTCCGAAAATAAAATAATAATGCTGAAGAATTTGCTTATCTAATTTTCGGTAGATTCGTTTCAGTTTCTGTGTTTTATTCAGGAAAAAAAAATAACGATAATAAACTCTAGTTAAAAGCCTTTTAAGTGGCGCCTATTCTCTGGCTTTCCCAACACTTTAAACTTTAGATTTAGTATAATGTAAGCTGTTCTGGAGAAGCCATCTTACAAGTATCTTAATGTAGAATGGGCTTTAAGCTTAGAAATCAGGTGGTTTCAACCAGAAAGGTAACCTAGAAACTTAATATAGGATTTTATTTACCCTTGAAGAATCAATAAACATCCTTCTTCACTTTTTTAGATATATATTTGTATTTTCCTCGTTTTTTTAAAGTAACGAGAATAATATTTTGAAAGATTAATATTACAGATGATAATTAAATTTAGATGAAAACCGAAAATGAAACATGCCGCGACTTGGCTCGTCCTTTTTACCAATTGGGCCATATTACTGTATAAAAGATCATAATATGAAGTTCCTGTAAGCAGTTACTATCTGGCCAATATAACGAATATAAAACAAAAGATACTCTGAGCTTTTGTAGATACAGAACGCTCTGGGCTCATCATCCCTTCTAGTCAAGCAGAAATAATTCTTTGTATATTATTTCTATGAATAACGGATATTTACCATTACACATTATTTAAATTCTCCTTTTCTAGCTACAATATAGGATGAGTATCAACTCTTGTCCCCGGCACGAAAGAAAAAGGAAACTGGCGCATATGTAAATGAAAAAAACTCGTTCTACCAATCAGAAATGGACAGGAATCGGAGCATTACTTACTACTGATGCCAGGAATTAATAATACCCCGTTTCCAGTCCGTTTCTGATTGGTTGAACGAGTTTTTTTCATTTACACAGGCGCCAGTTTCCTTTTTCTTTCGTGCCG
>JAHWFO010026864.1:1586067-1603159 GCA_023313115.1 Rhysida immarginata
TTTTTTGAAAAATTTGAAAAGAAACTGGTTGCGAAAAGCCATTTTGGAGTAATTAAGGTTTTAAAGACCCCCAACCCCCCTCCCCCAACAGAAAAAAAAATTTTCTTTTTTGAATCCCTTTCATGGCCTGGTGGTAGGCCCGTGCGAATTTACCATTCCGCCATTACAAATTTATTTTCATTTATAATTTAAAACATCTGAGATACGGTGTATATTTTCATTCATAATTTAAGTCTTGTGGGTGCAGCGTATAAATAAAATCCTCATTGACCATTCCTAACTTTATTTTTTAATTATTTATATGTTATTATCAGAAAAAAAATGGAAGGAAAAATTGGTAAAGGCAATGAGCGTAATACTCGTGATTTCTGCTTCGAATCCAGGTCGTGGAATTTTTCCTTCCATTTTTTTCTGATAATATCATTACCTTATGCTTTAAGAATTATCTGCAGTTTCCATTTAATAATTATTTATATGTATATTTAAATGACTTGACAGCTTCATTTATCAGCCAGTTTTGCTAATGATGTCTTAAAAATGAAAGGCACAAGTAATTTCAGAATTAAATTATAGAGAAGACAGCTAGGCTAGAAATTGCGGGAAATAAGTCATTCTCACAAAAATCAAAAAGAAAAGAAAAGATTAAGAACAAAAGAAAATTCTGTAAGTGCTTCACACGTAGGCCTGATGAGTTGCTACGCAACAAAAATCGCCGGCCAAATCGATTATTCTTTTGGGTGAGGCACTAGACTGAGAAGTGAGAAGAATTCTAGGGATTTAGTTTTAACTTTGTTTTTTTCATCTTGCTTCTTTGTTTTTAATTCACTTTCGAAAATCCGTTCACCGAAATAGCTTTGGAAAAGTATCCAGGCTATTTTTCTGCCCATGGCTCAGTTTTCTTTTTCCTTTTCCGGTGAAAAACTTGTAATAGATACGAATCAACCGAGTCTTCTTGCGTTAGCTTCAAATATTAAGTTTAAAAGGAAAAGATGGGGAAAACAACTTTTGGGGCGATTCGAGTTACATCGCTTCGAAAGTTTTCATCCACCTAATTCTTCAACTTTTTTAAAAAAAAAAATTACTTATCATTCAACATATTTTATATTCTGTTAAGATATTAACACCCAATAAAGTAGAAGTTTACTGGGTTTTTTTTTTGTTTTGGCTTTGTAAAAGTGTTTAAGTAAATTTCTGTTCATCACTTTTGGTCTTTTTTTTGTAGCGGATAAAATTTTTCATTCTTTCCCGAGACATCTTGGTTTGCCTTTTTTTTTATTATCTCCCCTTCAGTTCTCTTTACCCCAACATTTTCTCTTTTTATCTCTCTCCTCTCTTTTTACGTTCACCTCTGCAAGGAACAAACATTCGCAACATTGTATAGAAATTGCAATGCGATAAGAAGTATCGAAGTAACAGGGGAGAATGGGGGAGACACCCGAACTTATGCAGAGACTTTTTTCTCTTTTACAGAAAAGTGAAATCGAGCAAAAACACTTTATCCCGCTCACTTCAAATTTCAGCAAAATTCTAATAAGAATGAAGTATTTAAGCTTATTTGATACAAAAGAATTAAATTTTTGGAATAGTTTTTATAAACATTTCTTTTTATTCAAAAGCATTGCGTGGCCCAAAATGAATTAGCATCTATTATTTATTGGTGGCCCAAAACTACTACTCGTATATTCCAAAATATTTTAACTGTATAAAGTTATACAAAATTTGATGACTACAACCAAGAGCAGCGTAAAATTTGAATGACGCATAAGGAAAAAAAATCTCTCACTTAATAAATATTATTTTATTATTAAATATGCATCACTAAGATTTACTTTAAATATGAAAAACAACAACACTCAGAATGCCGACCGTGAGAAGCAACATGTGAACCATCGTCCAAAGTTGATTATAATACCGCGAACTCCATCTGTTATCTCGGCTTTAAAGCATCAACATCTACATTGTTTATTGTTGTAAAGGCTTCCCTTTAAATATCCTTAGGGAAAAAAAGTTGGTGCAATTAAATCGGATCACCTTGATAATTAGTTAATGAAGATCCAGTTTCTTAAAATTTAACGTAAAACGTTTCTGGCTGATCTTTCAGTAGCATCGCTCTGTTGAAACAGTTTGGAATGGTCTCTTCAAAGGCATTTGTTTTTTTGTTCATACTGTAGTAGTAATTGCTAATCATCCTGATTTTTGAAAAGATGACAATCTGAGAAAAAGGAAGATAAAATTAAAATTTTTGATGTAATACGATGACTACTTCAAAATGTTGCTCTGCCCTACAAATTCTCAGTTGTCCATCCAATAGACCAATTATTAAGTAGCGAAGGAATGGATGTACCTATTGGTTTCACAATGTCCGTCTGTACGTCCGTCCGTCCTTCATAATTTCTGCATTTTTTGAGGTAGAAGTTGAATTTCGTAATGTAGCTTACTATGAGTATGAGTACCTTTCCTATTTAGTTTGGTTTTGATTGGCCCACTGGGGTCGGAAATACGGGGATGGGAGTTAGAGGGACCAAGTGATGTATGTGGTAATTAAATATATAAAGGAATGAAATTCGATATGCATATTCCTCTAGGAAAAATCTACATTCCTATGAAGTTTAGGCCAATTTGTTCCAGTGGGGTCAAAGTTGTCGTAGTTGCAGTCACTTGGTCTTCAGAACTATAGCAACATATGGCGTGTGATATAGCATTCGATCGAAAATGATAAGAAAGGAAAGAAGATAGGGTTCTTTTATATTTTATAATTGTACTAAGTTTCGGAAAAATAAATTTTTTGATAAAAAAAAAATTGGGATTAAAAAGTGCAGATTGAAGGGGTAAAAATTGATGAACTCAGAACTTACATTACTTCCCTATATCTTCCTCGGGAGGCTTAATTTCTTGTTCATAAAGATTTTGAATCATCGTTATGTGCTGAAAAGTTGTGCGGTATCTTCAAATGCGTCATTATTTTTAAGATCTGTACAAAACATAAGAGTCCAGGTCTACCTTCCCATTACAAATCATAATTAGTCAACTCCCAAAGATTTGAAAGACTTTCTTTCCTATTTTTCATCATTAAAATAATCGTTCCCTTCTCTATGGAGAATTCATTAAAAAATGTTATCAACAGAAGCGAAAGTCAATCTACAAAGACAAAAAAGGTTGTAATTTTGATAATAATAGAAGGCTGACATTAGATGCAGTAAGCAACTGTCTAAATCATGGCTTGTAAATAGAAAAATAATAAGTGTTACCTATGTCGGTAGATATTACTTCAAGTTAAATGCAAAGAACTAAACCGCTTTTCCACAATAAAATAATATTGTGGAAAAGTAGTTTGGTTCTTTGCGTTTAACATGACTTGTAAATAGTTTAAGCCGCATCATTTACAGGGTGTAGACACAAGAATACGGTAGTTTGAACATTTTTCCCTCGTAGCGATTTGGTATCAGGACAAAAGTATAACAGGGATGAAAGAAGAACTGTCCAAGTTTATACAATTTACATTACAAAGCGAATGGCAGTGTTGTTCCTCTGTGTGGGTCAGCCGAGGAAACCAGAGAATCAATCCTACAATGGCTTCCACATTCTCCGAATCAGTCCCATGTGATTTCTTTCTTTGGAGATTTGTCAAGGAAATTATTTAAGTGCCACCCAAACCGACCGATCTGGCAGAATTGCGATACCGGATTACTGCAGCCACTCGCAGCAAACAAGCTGGAGAGTGGAAGAAAATGGACTACCGAATGGATGTGTACCGTGTCACCAGGGGTTAGCACATTAAACATTTGTAATGCAAGTTCAACCAGTCACGTTTGTAATACAAGTTCCCATCGCTACGAGGAATAGAATATGGTTCAAGTGCGATAGTCTTTTGTGTACACCCTGTATTTTGAGAAAAAGGGCGAGAAAGAGTCGCTCAAGGAAAGAAAATTCCCAACGGTGTGCTTCATTGCAATTTAAATGTGTAAAAAACCTCAGCCAACCTGGCCAGCCCAACCTGACCTTGAGTGACTCTTTCTCGCCCATTTTCTCAAAATTTTTCAAAGGGAAAGGTGTGCTTAAAAATTGTTTTTAGACTAAAGTGGTGTTGCTCTAAAGGGTAGCAATTGGAAATTATTCTCTATCTTTAATAGTTTTCGAGTTAGCAAATGGATGACCTTAAATTTGGGGGTCAAAGGCAAATTTGAGTGTGGCAATGAATTCCCCACCCCTCTATTACCTGATCTCGCCTACCCTAAAATCATCGGATTACGCCTACCTGGTAGCTTTGAGATATCTGCCATGTTACCAGACTTTTTGGACACCCTGTATAACAAATGATGCAGAGCAGGAAACATACTGCTTGAGACGAAAATGGCTGGTTGATGACAAGGGTTACAGAAAACTTTTCAGAATCGTAACTGCCAGCCGAAGGACCACAGTGAAGCAAATACCACAGAACTTTTTATGAAACCTGATATCGAGTTCATTTTTAGAGCGATTTGCGCAATCATCAGATCTCAATATACAGAATAATTATGGGACGAGCTGGAGAAAGTTATTTCGACTCGCAACCTGCCTTCACTATCGGGAGCTATATGATTCCACTTGAATATTTCTAATATCTTATGGGACCAATGCATTTAAGATGTATCAGGTAAGTATCGCCCTGAAAAGGGCGCACCGTGAAATGAGAATATGAAATGATACTTGATAAAGAGAGTAGAGTGATACCTTGAAGAGCTAGTTCGTTTTGATCGTCCTGATCGTCGTCCCTTCGACAATCAATCGACAATCGAACAGCGCAGGGAAAAACGAAACGAGCGGTCCGAAAGCAACGCTTTCACTGCCATACTCATCCAGGAAGTAACCAGGGGAAGTACACTGAACTAGGCAAGAAGCCAGATGAGACCTAGTTAAGTCATCCAGTGGATAAGATTGGGTCCTTTCCTATAAGGACGAATAAGTTGATTGTTGATTGACGAGGGGCACGAGGAGCTATGAGATCCAGTAGTCGGGAAAGATGGCCTTTTGGATGTCGTCAAAATTGATGTCCAGGACGTGTCGAGGCCTGCGATGCCTGAGGAAACTTCTAAACGTGAATGGATGCTCCAGAATATCTGCAACCAGAGGATTGGGATGGTCCTTAATCTTCGGAAGAAACTTCTTCAGTGACTCCTGTACATAGCTACCAACGGGAGGTATCTCAAAATCGTCGGAAATAGAAGTATTTGTTGCAACTCTCCTGTGAAGTTGGGCAAATGTCCTCAAGGTAACGTTTTGGAAGGTTTGGAGGTCCTTCCATCTGGACTTACATATTGTAGCCCAGGCAGGCATACCATAAAGCAAGATGGTCGTCCTCCCTTGAAAAATATGTGTATATATAAGGAACTAAAACCAATCAGAATTCAAAAAAGAATGACACGAAAAAGGTCAATTCTTTTGATTGGTTGTTTGGGTCAACCACTTAATTAAAGGTGAATCGATAATCGGACCCATATCTAAGTTAAGTAGCGTATTTTTACCTGTACGCTAGATCGCAATGCTTTCGAACGCATCCAACAGGTGTCTTTTATTTATTGATTTTATCAGTCTAACATTCTTCCAAACTTCCTATGTCTTCCTTGTATCTGGTTTCTATGCTTCGACGCGTTTGACCTTTGTAAACCATATCACATTGTGCACATTTAATTTCGTAGATTCCTGACTTGTGGAGCGAAGGGATCTTGTCCTTAGGGTTGGGAAAAATGTCCTTCATTTGATTGGGATTGCTGAAACAAATTGAAAAACCAAAAGATTTTAATGCTGAGCCCAACCCTCTGATGAGATGCTTATTATAAGGTAAAGAAATAATACTGCCCTGGTTCTTAGTCTTGCCATGCGTAGTGCTGTCCTTAATAAATTTCTTGAACTTTCTTTTCCTAAGTAAATCCATGATGGTACGATTGTTGTAGCCATTCATAGTTGCGATATTTTTGATGAGGGAAATTTCTTTCTTAAATCGTTCTTGGCTGAGCGGAATGTTAAGGGCTCTATCCAACAAGGAAGCAAAAGTGGCAGTCTTCTAGTTCCAGGGGTGGCTAGAATCACTTGGAATGTAGTTGAGGCCGTTAGAGGGCTTCCGGTAAACGTCGAACTCTAAGTGGTCTTGACTCCTAAGTTTGATTAAAAAAAATATGTCTCAGTCTTGTCGTTGACAATGAAGGCATAGCTTCGAAATACCAATTCAGGATTTCTTTTTGGAGGACATGTTTTTCCCTCCTTTACAAAGTATTCATATAATTAATCCTTGATTACTATGTTAGTAAGCTTTAAACACCAAATTTGAATTAACCGACGTCCTCTGGAAGATTTCACATTAGGCATGTAGTTGTGGGAGAGAATGAAAATCTATTTAATAGAATGAAAACATCACATTTCCTTTAGTATGTATTCATTTCAAAAATTTTCACGTCTTTCTTTTAATTGTTAGTGAAGTTCATTTAATAAAGAGAGCTAAAATTAAAATTGTTGTTTTACTTCTCATGTGTGAAAATATGTAACATTTATATAATCAGTAAAGTTCTTGGGATACCATGCGGGGGAAGGGGGTTGCTAATGTTTGGTGGATTTTTTTATTTTTGTTTCGATGTAATGTATCCACCCGGACGGTAGCTTTGCTCCAAAATTTCCGTATATAAACCCAGGCGGAAATTATTTCCTGACGACAGAGATTTCGCTATAATTTTCCTCGTAATTAATTTGCTGCTTTCTTTCTTATTTTGACACTTGAAGCCGATTTAATCCTTGATATAGAAAATTCTGCAAATTTAAATCTTATCCTATAGCCATAATATTTACAGGAAGCTCAAATTCATCATTATTATTTGATGATTCAGAATTCTTCTGACTTCGGGCCGAAATTTTATAGTTTATTTCCGCCGGAGCAATTTTATTAAGAGCGTTTTAAATTGGATTACTTTCTTCCACTTTTTCTTTGACAAAAATTTTTAAGTGGAAGAAAGTTTGAATATTTAGTTTAAATAATATTATTATTATTAATACAAAAACAAGCGATCTCTAATGACTATCCCGTTAGCAATAAAACATCTAAACAAACGCCTTTAAATCAATTGTTTAAAGTTTAAAATATTGAATCTATGCGACTTCAGGCTATTGAATTTGCTTTCCTAAAAAGATTCTGAATTTATTAATATCATACCTAATTAAACAAACAAACAAAGGAATTTAAGTCTCCCATTAAATACAGCTTTCTTCTCCCATTATAATTCAATTTAATTGTGATAGGTATTACTACAATACTCGTTCTTCCAGTGAGATACGGATCCCAACATCACTGTCGAATTATCGCAACCGCTGTGTTTCCCATTCAGGGATTAAATGCTGGGCCCATCTGCCCCTTGAAATCCGCTCTTTGGCTTCTTACCCCTTGTTTCGAAGAGCCCTACGAATTTTCTGTCTTCATTATATACCTACAAACATGAAATTTGCTAATCAGCATTCAGTTTAACCTATTATTAAATTTTTCTTGCTAGTTTTATTTGTTCTAACTTCGCCTTTGGTCTCATTTTTGTTACATTCCTACTTTATTATATTATTTATATGGTCCCATTTGAGCATTAATTTTGTATTTAATGGGCATTTTAATATTATTAGAATAATTACCCTCTGTAGGTTTTCATAGGTAAAATTTCAGGAGCTTTATATGCTTTTATTTATTCGTTTTTAGTTTTATTTTAGCCGAAGCTGGCTTTATTAATTTTGTTATTGGATATAATTATCCTTTTTACTAACCTTATTGTTTATTTTTCATTATTTGGTTATTTATGCCCTCCTGGCCTAACTTGTTGGTATGTACCATACTGGCCTCGTAGGGCATTGCTGTATTATTTTTTCTAACATAAATAAATAAATAAATAAATAAATAAATAAATAAATAAAAATTCCATCTTCTTTCTCGGAATTTATGCATTCTTTAACTTGTAGAATATTTCTCGGAATTTAGCATATCCATTGGAGGATTATTTGGATAAACAATTTTTAAACTAATGAGAAAATTCAAAAGGCAGGAAATGATAAATAAAAACCTAAAGTTAAGATAAATTACAAATAAGCAAAGTAAATTCAAGAATTCGTAGAAAGTTTTCACTTGTTCGTAAATTGAGGCGTTGAGCGCAATAGTGGCCCAACCAACAATAATGTTGAAAAAGAGTAACATGTGGAAATAACTTGCTGATTGCTTTTTACAGTGCCATTGTGGCCCATCCATAGTTTGGTGTGCGTACCGACAGAGGTCGCTAAATTCCATTTTGCATACATAATAGGGAAGAATTCTGTGGATTTTCTCAGAACATATTTTTTTCGGCTTGGGCCACTTTTGCGCTCAACGCCTCAATTATTATTAGTGTTTACTCTTAAATATTATTAACACCCTCAAAAAAAGTGAAATTTAATAAGAAATTATAAATGGAAACTGGAGATGATACTCCAATCATAAGGAAATGATATTATTAGGAAAAATGGAAGGAAAAATTCCACGACCTGGATTCGAATAAGGATCCACGAATATAACGCTCTTTGCCTCTACCAATTGGGCCATCGTGAACACGGTACAACAAGGCTGTCACCAGGTGGTTTTAAAGATAACCAGATAGTTAAGATGGAGGTCCAATGATAGGACGGGCACCTAACTCGCAGATCGGGGATTTCTCTCATCCAAACCATCAGAAAAGTTGATGAGCACACATACGAAATTATAAATGGAAACTGGAGATGATGCTCCAATCATAAGGAAATGATGATATCAGAAAAAATGGAAGGAAACGAGCGTGATACTTGTGGTTCCTTGTTCAAATCCAAGTCGTGGATTTTTACTTCCATTTTTTTCTGATATCATTTACAGAAATTTGATATTATACACAGTCGGCGCAAGTCCAGTGCAATTTTTCCCAGTAATGCTATATTTTGGAGAGCGTTTTGATGGTATATTTTCGGAGTCTTCACGTTTTCAGAAAATGGCGGTGGAGCAAAGAGGCAATATTAAATTCAGTTTCAAAATGGCAAAACAGCCGACGAAACATACGAAATTATGAAGAATATATCCTGTGTCTCAAAAGTCGCATGCCATATGAAAAGCTTATGAATGTTGGCTTTATGTTCATACGGTTTCGCAAGCTTATCGTTCATGTTCAAAATGTGCACCATGCATTCGAAGGCAATGTCTCACACGATCCAAATTTTCTTCTGTCACGCGTAAAATGTAGCTGGTGGAATGCTGTGTAGGGCATTGGTGATTCTTTCATTTAAGTCATCCAGATTTTCAGCCTGTGTCTGAAACATCTGCTGTTTCGTGTAGCCCCAAAGGAAAAAGTCAAGTGATGTAAGATCTGGTGAACGTGGAGGCCAACTGATTGGACCGCCTCGCCCAATCCAATGGTCCGGAAACATGTTGCTTAGTTTTTGACGAAACATCAGTGCATAATGTGATGTTGCTCCATCAAGCTGAAACCATATCCTTTGCCGGGTATTAAGTGGCAGGTCATCCAAAAAGTTCATGACTACAGTATCAAGCAGTTCACCAAAGGTGTGTTGGTTTACACCGTCATCAAAGAAGTAAAGGCCTAGAATGGTGTCGGATAGGATACAACACCATACCATAACCCGTGGAACACTTGGATCATTGGAAGGACGCATCCAGTGTGGGTTTAGGGGACCAGTACCTGGCATTTTGTATGGGCATGGCCATCTAAGAAGAACAAGCATTCATCGCTGAACATGACATTTCGAAGAAAATGTGGATTCCTCTGTGTTTCTTTACGGATCCAGTTACAGTGTTCAAGTCTCCTCATTGGGTCAGCATCGACCATTGTGTGTCTATGCTGCAGTTTATACGGATGGAAATGTGCCGATTTCAATATTCAGTGTACAGAATCTTTACTGATGCCGCCTTTCCCTTGCCACGTACCGGAGTGACCTGTTAGGACTTATTGTAACTTTGGCAATCACATCGGCTCGGCGGTCTTCATTTGTGGCTGTTTTTGGTCGACCACTGCGTTTGGCGTCGAGTACCGTGTACGTTGTTTTAAATTTCTTCAACAATCTGACCACAGTTTGATGAGAAGGCTTGTAAATACCAGGGTGCTGGTGATGAAATTCGTCTGCAGCTTCTTGAGATGTTCTGTGGTGATCTCTACAAAGAAGTATCAGCTCTGCACGTTGTTCCGGTGTCAGCATTATTCCTCTACTTCACTATTTCACCTACAAAATCAAAGCAACCAATTAATCCATTTGGCACGCGACTTTTGAGACACACGGCATATGAGAGTGATTTTTTGGATCGTTCGAGCGTGTTTCCATGATTGCTTTGGATCGTTCGAGAGTGATTACAGACCCCCTCCCCCTTGTGTGCCGCCGCCAAAAATAAGTGGAGCCTCTGAAAATTTGAAAAAGGTGGGTGAAATCCTTCGATCAGACCGGTGCTCATCGAGACACATACTGGAACACCAAAAAGCTCTGTGCACGCTTCGTTCTATACGCCAGAATGGTGCACAGCAAAGGTACCCAGATTTATCTAAGCAGTGTTACTGGTTTCGACTCCGAGGGAATTATTGACAAGTAATTTGTGCCTGAAGGTGAAACTGAATGCCAATTACTATTCAGGTCTTCTTCCGAGTGCGGCCTCAATACCGAGAGCAAGGTCAGTGCGCCAGCACACAAGTCCAAGATCGTAAGCAACTTTTGGCCAGGAAAGGTAACTTAGTGCTCGCATACCCTGCATATTCGTCAAACCTAGCATCATGTGATTCTGGTCGTTTCCAAAACTGACAGGAGAGCATTTCAGCACTGTATAGAATACTCAGCATGCTCCAACCGCAGTTTTAAAAGCGATTTCGAAAAAGGAGCGCATTGCCAGTTTTATAAATTGTTTAAATCATTAATTCAGGAGGAGATTATTTTGAATAAAAAAATAAGCCCAAAACATTGACAGTACCAATCCCAACAGACCTTGTTTACACCTTGTATGTTATGGTGTATTTAAGCCAGGAAATGATCCGCTGTCAGTTATCAAACACCATATATATATGAGACGCTGTCAGTCTCACAGTGATCCATGTATGTATTGATGTAGACAAAATGAAGACATGTTAATTCTAGGCATTTACGTGGATGACATATTAGCCATCTCGTCATCTACTCAACTCTTACAAAGCAAATTCAAAAGTTACGAACCAAAATTGACCTCACGGAAGTAAGTAAGAATACAACGTTCTTAGGACTGGAGATTGAAGAAAGCGAAGAAGGAATATTTCTCTCTCAACGAAAATTTATCCAAGACATCCTACAGAAGTACGGATTAAATGATGCCAAGCCAGCAATTACGCCAATGGAAGTAAATTTAAAAAACTTAGAATGTGTTAATGAAGTTGATCCTACTTTATACCAGCAAATGATTGGATCGTTTATGTACCTAGTAAGGGGATCGAGACCCGACATATGTTTTGCTGTTACAAACCTTGCGCAATTTGCTAATCGTCCAACGACTTATCTAGCTGCTGTAAAGAGAGTATATCGCTATCTAAAAGGAACAGTAATAAACGACTCAAATTCGGAAAAAGCCAAGGACGACTATGTGCTACAGTCGACGCAAGTTGGTCGAGTACCCGAGATGGAAAGCCTTTCTCTGGATACTTCATTTATTTAGGAGACGAACTGATTCACTGGAAGACCAAAAAACAAGCTACGGTGGCATTATCATCGTGTGAGAGCGAGTTAACATCTATCTCAGAAGTTCTCACAGAATTACAGTGGTACAAAGATTTACTGGAAGAACTAAATCTACAACAATGTATTGCTCATCCGACAGAAATTGAAACCGACAGCAAGTCAGCGATTGCCTGGATGAAGGGAGAGCAGTACATTCCCAGAACAAAAAAAACATTTGCTACGAAAATTGCACTTTCTACGAGACGACGTGCAACATAGACTGTCGATCTTTAAGTAAATTCCGACTGATGAACTGTCAGCAGATGCGTTAACCAAGCCAGTAGCGTCTTCAAGATTGAAGGTATTCACTTTACAATGAATGAAACGTAAAGGGAGTTTGTTGGGATTACGTTTTAGTGTTTAAGACTTATTTATTTTTAAATATTCCTTAAGCATTACTTAAAGCTGGCAGTTAATTGTTGTAATCATATGCTATTGTTTAGTTTTTTCTAATCTGTTTTTCCTCGTTGCGTTAACATGTATTTTTCCTAGTCTTATTCTAACACTCGGAGTAAAAATTCTCAGATAGTTTCTTACATGACCATCGCCATATTTTGACGTAGCGGTCAATGTGGACTAATTTTTTTATTGCAAAATTCTCTCTCCCATGGTCTGTATAACATATATCTCAAGTTTCGTCAAAATCTGATTACCAGAACGGCCGCTAGAAGGGTCTAAATGGTGTCACTTTAATTATAACCACCCTGTACAATCTGAAAATGCCATTAAAATAGGAATTTCCTTTGCACATTTCAAGGTTAACTTCCATATTCGAAAATGAATACACATCAAAAGCCCTCACATAAAAATACAATAATTATTCCATTGAAAGTACTCTGTCAGATTTGTATTTCAGAAGTTGGCTATTGGTTCACTTTAGGTGAGACACCATGTATAAAATATTGCTCTTAGGAAAAGCTAATATTTTCTTAAGTGATTAAACCACTTTAAACGTGATTCGATTTAATGATCCTTTAATAATAAGAGGCAGTCTTTTTTTTTTAATCAGTGAAATGAAAGACAAAGCAATATAAACAGGGCAAAAGAATTCCTTTCTTCTTCCGTCGTGGTTTTCCTTTTATTCGGGAGAAGATAAAAGCGATGAAAATGGCGCTCCATTCGCCCCGTCCTTGTCAGTATTCATCACGCGCAATATGTCAATGTAATTTACCGCAGTCGGCGACCTCCATTTCTCTTTTTTTCTCCTTATCTCATAATTCACTCGTTTTGTTTGGCCATCAACTCACCGGAGAGAAGATAGGAGGATGGGCTGGTTGAGGTGGGAAATAGAGGGGGGTTCTATTTAGTACCCGAGATGCATTGTTGATGACAAAGACCAAACAACATAACCCTGGCGTGAGAGTGAAAGCAGATAGTGATAGGGAAGGTGGTCTTCACAGAAAGCTGCACCAAAAACGAGCATTAGGAAGAGAAATGGGCAAAGAAAGGATTGTTCTATTTATTGTCACCAGTGAACCACGAGAGCGAATATTGTTGATGACGCTTAACGCGAACAATGAAGTTTGCTCTTGACTTCCAGGGTGGCGATAAACTCGCTCCGTTCGCGTGAATATTTATTGTCACATTCATTACTGGCAATCGTCGTCACTCGTTAACAAGAGGCGAAAGCAAAAACGCCGACCGGGCACTTTGTGTGGCGCGAGTAATTACTCTCCAACGATTGCTATCGTTTACTTATGCATTTTTAATAACTTTATGTGGTTCATGGTTTTAGAGAAAAACATTTCTCTTTCGTGTATTGTGATGGAGGCGTTATTGCCTAAAAGCTTTAATTTGTTCCGTGCACCGTGGCGGAATATTTAAATTTCGCTGCGTAACGTTTTAAGCTTTTAAAATTCTGATCAATACTGAGAAAGCCTTTATTCTGGTTGTGTTGCTTTTATATTACAATTTTTTCTACTTTCTTCGTTTGAGGAAAGATTCGTTGGAAACGTAGTATGCCAAATTGTCTAATGTTGAAAAATTCCTCTAACAATTAAAAACGCCCATTGGAGAGTTTTCCGTTTCTCTACTTATTATGACTAATATTAACATCTTGCTTTAACTGTTATTTTAATTAATCTATTACTCACAATATTTAACTCAAACACAAATAACTTAGTATTGGATTGTTTGATAACTGTTGACCAATTGTGAGGCAAATAAAAACAAGCAGCATTAGGCTAATACGGAGGGGTTGTTACACTTACTGTAGGTCTACTGGAACCATTTCTCCACCACCGATTGTGCTCTATGTGATGGCCCTTTCTTCTAGTAATCTCTCGAGTAATCAACAGAGAAGCGAATAATTCTGATGAGGCAACAAAGGCTCTTATACTTGTATAGGACTAGCTTATATGCCCGGCTTTGCTCGTTATACGGTATGATGTGCTGCAGCGCCATCTAGTAGGGAGTTCAAATAAAATGGATAGCATAAAAACCTTCTCCATGAAAAAACACATGTGCCAACTTTCATGGTGATGGGTCAAACGATGTTGGAGTTTATCAATCTCATATAACGTGCGTTTCAAAAGTTCCCGAACGCAGGAGATGACTTTCCCTGCTTAATGTACTGTTGTGCAGGTATGCTGAAGGACTGGTAGACAGGAGCCACTGTCTCTCAACCTCTTTTTTTCAATTAATGGAGGCTCCCAGTCGTTACGAATCCCGCTATTTCTTTTACAGAAATGCAAATACGCGACACAATTTATTTAAAGCACAGGGTCTTCGAGACACGCCCTGCAAGCACTAACGAACTGAAGAAAAGAATTAGGCAGGTGATGCCAATTATTCCTCAGGCAATCCTAATCAATGCTTGCAGTGCGTTTGAGCACCGACTAGCGTATTGCCAAGAGGTGAACGGTGAACACTTTGAGCAAATGGTGTAACTTACATGTACCGTTTCCTTTGGGAATGTAAAAATAAATTAAACACATTTGAGAAATTTTGCCACAATGTAAAACTGATTTTATGTAATTTATTTCAGTACATGGTTTATTTTAGTGGTTGGCCAAACATTACTCCTGCTGCCATAGGTTAAGCTTTCCCTACATACAGAAAGGGCAGTTCGGAAACTTTTGAAACACACGGTATACCAACATCCATTTTTATGTAAATGTATGTAGATTAGGGAGAATATATTTCAGACTTGAGAAAACTAAACGTAACCGTCACGTTTTCGAGCACATATCGAACGTTGAGCTCCATGATTATAGCATCCATCGTAGCCGTAATTTTTGGTAACTGACATTTCGCTTGGATGCAGTGTAACCGGAAAGTGCTTGATTAACTAATCACATTTTGGCAACCACGGTCTAATGACCGTGATCAGCAAATGCGAACAAGGTATGGCCTTATCACAACTGGTTTTCTCAACTGAGTCTTCCTTAACAAAAATAACTGATATTTTTGTAGCTGTTACTTTATCTTCCGTATCTTCTGCATCTTCCGTATCTCAACCATATCACACTATTATTACTAAGGAAAGACTCACTCGAAGAAGCCAATCCTAATATAGCCTTAAGAAATCTATTTTATTAAGAAAAATATCTACGCTCGGAAGCAATACACTGTATTCATTGTGATTCCAGTGCAAGCCAGTGAGTTGTTTCCTGATCTATATTAATTAAAAGCAACGCAAATGTATTCGCGAAGTTGATCGTTCCGTCGCCATTTTTTTCGAATTTTTAGGTTTTGACTTCAATTCGGATACAATATCAAAAAAGTAAGTAAAAGCACACGTTTTTCCGAATAAATAAGACATGTGTGCTTATTATAACTCTTACTTACTTTTTTTTAATGCGCTATCCGAATCTGAAATCATAAATCTAATAAATCGCTGACGGCCTGAATCAGAGCATCGTGGTTAGTGAATCGTTTGTCCCATCTAGAAATGGCCCCTTCGAATGGTGTTTTACCATTTGGACCAAATTTGGTGAATAAGCAAAACGAGGGAGGACCTCCCTGCGTAATATTTTAAGTATTTAAGATTCAGATCAATACCTCCTAAACCTTTATTCTGGTTGCCTTCATACTGGGAGTGGCCGTGGCCTGGTTGTCTCGTCGCACAGTGGAGTATTTGACACTAAAAGCTGGTCATAACTGTTTTTTTCCTATTTATATGTGACAATCGCGATTGTAAGTAACTGATACGAAAAAAAACCGTTATTATGTCTTAACGATTAATGTAAAGAACTATTTTTACGTTTTTTTATTTTTTCACAGAAAAAACGTGAAAAACGTTGATTTTTGAGGACTAAAACAAAAAGTTGACAAGACCAAAATTAAAAATATTTACAAAATTACACATTTTTTTAGTCTTTACGCCATAAAAAAATATTATTTCAACGTTTTTTCTACGATTTTTTCCGGTTTTTTTATTTTATTTTATTAATTATTTTCCCTGAAAAACACTTTTTTATGTTTATTTATCTCTGTTTTACGTATTTTTTTATCTATGATCTTAACCGATTATAAATGATCTTAACTGATTTTATGAAACGATTGTAATAACTGTTCTTAACTGATTGTATGAAAGAATGGTATTTTATTATATTCTATTGTATTATGTAATTTATTATCAGTCCTTAGGACCATGAAATTTTACAAAAAAAAGGAAACAAATTTAAACTTTACAAAAAATAACTGTTCGTTGAATTATCCCGTGAGGATGGATGCGATTACACAATTAGGTGAAAAAAAATTACTCAGATTCGTCCTCAGAGCTTGCTACAGAGCCAGAGCCTGTAGATGGTAGGAGAAGTTTAAAAAATTCACAAAAAATAAAACGCTGAACTTCCGCTACTTTTTTCTTTTCAGCTAACATGTTAAGATGTTATAAAACAAAATTCCGTTTCATTTTCTGCTCGGACGAACCAGGAAACATAACAAAAACACTAATTTGTAAAATTTATTGACTGAATTTTTTTTTTTCACTTCAAATTACACCTCAAAGAAGACAAAAAAAATGATTAATAGGACATTGTAACAAGTGAATAACATAGTACATACATTTCTCAACATGTCCCATTATGAAAATTTTTCCTAAAGACAGAATTACTCCACTTAGTCGTCGATTAAAATTATACGGTTTTTAGAGTGCCGAGATTTGCAACGTGCAACGAAAAATAAGACGAGATTCCGACTGGCAAAACAATTGAACCAGGTACAATGACGTCTTAAAGAGCTAATATTTGATGTCCCATATATTGTACTGTACCCTCATGTCATTACAATTGTTGAATTGTGAATTGAAGAAATCAAGCTTATGGCCAGCTTTTTGTGTCAAATACTCCACTGTGCGTCGGTCGGCTCGCTGATCGATGGAGTTAAGCAACTTCAGGCACGGCCAGCT
>JAHWFO010026864.1:1618159-1639575 GCA_023313115.1 Rhysida immarginata
GACCGATGTTCATGACGAACATAAGAGCGGTAGGCCGTCTGTGGTCTCTGATGGACTTCTGCTCTTCTTTCTTAACCTGAAGAAACATCTTGCTGCGCAATGCTTTCACGACGATGAAATGTTCTTTCAGCCGCCGGAATGGGATACAGAAACTATAACCTAGACTTAACAAGTGTTTGGACACTGGCGGCAATTATGTCGAAAATTAACCCCTGTATTACTATAAGTTGTTAGTGGACATTTTGTCAAACATTTTTTGAAAGAATAATAACCGTTTTAACCTTATTTTCTGGACACGCCATGTACAATCTTGATGCTCCAATACAAAATCTAAAAATTACAGTTGAGGAAAGTTTAGCTGTAAATAATGGGAAGATTTCTGAAAAAAAATTACTTGCTGCCCAGCAAACAAATAAAAGAATTGACGGAGACTATTATTAAAGAAGAAAGTGTTTACTTCAGAAATGTCAAATGTCAACCCAGAAAATGTCAGATTTTCTACAGTTTTGTTGTTTTTTTTGTAAAAAATATAATAAAAATTTCCATTCCCAAAATATTCTCTCTAAACAAGATGTATACTTGGGATATATATTGTGATTACAACAATAAAAATATTATAAAAAGAATTAACCTGAAATAAGGTCCAATGTCTCTTGATTTTTATGATTCAAAGGTTCCTGCGCTCTTCATTTTTGGGAAGTTATGAAGTGATTTATCCGTATTGTAACACCGATCATTCGTACAATTATGTCCACAGCAGTGTGACATTGTTGGTTTAACTCAATCAGTACACTTTTACTCAATTCTTTCACAGAAAAATTGCTCATTTTTTTTTTTACCGATGTTACGCTCTAACAACATCCACCAAGCTGTGAGTGAGAAGCGTTGCTCAGGAAGCCTCGCTTTCGAACTGATTCGATGGTGGCGCCCTCGGACCGTGCACTTGGTCCATTATGTGACTCGGAATCCGGGTCACGTCTATTGTCACAATGGTAAATTTAATTTTATTTTATAAGCGTAGGAGTTGTGATAAATTAATTTATCCTAATTAATATATATTTAATTTTATTTGTTCATTATATTCATATTTTTTATTATAATTAATGTATCTTATTCTAAATTAGGTGCAGCTGTCAGAAATGCGAGACTGCTATTTGGAACAAGTGCGCGATACAAAAAAGTTTCTTTCGCTGGGAAAAGCTAATGCACTATTGTTTAATCGATTCTGAATATGGAACTATGAAAGAGGTGAAGTTTCTATTGGATTGTCTACTTTCACATTCAAACAGAACAATTTGAAAGCATTCTGCACCGAAAACACCTTAGCGAAATCTTGCGTAGAATCGTTCGAGACTAGAATCGAAAGTGCTTCTCTCGGCGACGAGATTCCCAGCAGGTTTTCAAACCACAAAATAATGTCATGTTCCTCAAGAGCAGGGAAGGGAGGGAGGACCAATGGTTAAATTTTCAACCTTCCGATGCATTTTTCTTAATAACATATTAGGCTACAAAAAAAAAACCCAAGTTATATATGCTTGATTACCTTTGATTAAAGTTATCCAAAAATCTTTTTAATCTCAGCAATCTAAAGGAAAAAAACCCAATGAAATTAAAATTTATTATTTGTTTATTCACAATTTCAAACCATAATTTCAAGATTCTTCTAAGCTACTGTCTAAAAGAAACAGTTACTTAAGAAAAGTTCCCAATGCAATCGGTGAATGTCCTTGCTACAAACACATCCCATGTAAAACTTACTGTCCATCAGATAGCACAAGATATTTATCTAGTTGTAAAATTAGCAATTTCAACGATGATATTCAATTACTCCAAAGTTGGCAATTAGAAGAAATCCACCCGTAGATGTTTTTAGAATTTTGACGGAACTCCAATGATATTCACTTTGCTATTTTAACTTAACGTTTTCTAGGCCATCCGGCACCCATCCTCATTGTTGAGATATTAGTTTAAAAAGATTTTTTGGGATAATTCTTAGTCTCAACGTTTGATATCTCTTAAAGTTTTGATGGGAAAAAAAGTCGAACCTTTGCCTTGGAATTTACCTTTAAATGTAACTCGATGATTCCTGCCCGTCTGAGAGAAGACATGTTTTGCTTTATTATTGGCCGATAGAGTTAAGGCAGAAAATCGAAGTAAAATTAGCGTCCGCAATACGTGAGCTCACCAGAGACTTAAAAAAAAAAGCGAAGTTAAAAAAACTAGATACTTGGGTTCCACGCGAATTCACTAAAAACGATAAATATGGTGCCTGAATACATGCATTATTCTCCAAATAAGCGAGGCTAGCGTTCCATTTATATCTCGGATCCTTACGGTTGATGTTTTATAAAAGGGAGCAGCACAAAAGCTCAGTAAAAAGGAATCGCCGAAATAAATGTTCAAACTCCAGAATGGAACAGGATCACGTGTGCTTCATGGAAGTATGCAGAAAATCAAGGCCTTAAGAGAACGGTATCCTCCTTCATCCTGCTTATTTATCAAACTTGGTACCCCATCAGATATTCACATGTTTCGTCATTTGGACCACTTCTTGAAAGGCAAACTGTTCACTAACCGTAGCTCATGCTACCAGCTTCTGCCATCACGTTGGCAAATGTATTGCTTGCTACCGAGGACAGATATTTATTTGGATTTAAAATGGATTTCTTCATCTCCTCTGCTGTTTTTTCATTTGTGTAAGAATTGGTCAAGAATTTATGGATTATTTTTGCTTAATTTTTATTGTTAGGTGTGTATAAATCTTGTTCGGAAGAAAATGTTGACGTCAAGTAACTCGCCAAATGAGAACAAAATGTAAAACATTACTTGGAGTTCCCGTAAAAATAAAATTTCTCTTTCTGTAAAACGAAAACAGGTTATTTGCTATTCACATTGCAGAATAATAATGTATTAATATCCCAAAAGTTTTTAAACAAAAATGAACAGAATTTTTAAAATTTAAAAAAAAAAACCTATTGTTCTTCGCGAATCAACAATTTCTTAGACTAAATTGTGAAGATGGTTCATTTTTTATTGATGGCTAAATGACGACGCATAAAATCGGAGTCTTAAAAACAAAAACAATATTTTTGAACCAAATGAAAATGAAATCTTGTTTTACTCCTCATCTGCTGCATTTTAAACAACAGTTTCAAAACTGCACGAATTAAAAATTTTAAACTGAGAAAAAATATAGCGTGGAAGGATTTTGTTGTCGTATGTCTTAAAAACATTTGCATATCTTAAAATAGAAACTGTAACGACTTAAAATTAAACAAAAAGATAAAGAAGATGAACTATTTCTGCGCGAATAATTTATTCATAATGCTTGTATTTAATTCATAATGAAAAATTAAAGAATACAGATATTATCGAAAACATTAAGTTTCTCGATAATAAAATGGTAAGCACGAGTACTTAGCTGCAGATTTAAAATCTGTAGAAGTGACACCACTTAATTAAAAAAAAAAATCTAGAGGAGAAATTAATCAACGATTCATTTATCATCTAATGGATTTCACGACATGAAAATAAACATGGATGTTTAATTTTTACGATATCTTACTGATTCTGAAATCCAAATAGAAGCCCAGGGAATTTTTTTTGTTATGCTAGTATCAAATTCAGTTTGAGTGAACTGGAAGGAAAAAGGAAAGAAGATGGAAATCTACCGTAAAAAGAGAAGTGGGTAGAGTTAAAGAGAAAAGGGACGGAGATAAGAGGGAAAAAATTAAATAAATAAAACATGAAATGACGAGTCGGATCAGAAGGAGGGAAAAGTAGGTAGTAAATTTCCTTTAGCGAGAAACTTAAAACCAGGATGCGGAAGTGATGGAGGGGTGTCGGTGTGTGTGTGCTCCGGAAAGCATGGAGCCCGGGCAACCCATCCTTCCTCCCAAATGTCACTGTGCTGACGACGAACGATGCTGTGCAAATGTCACCTGACAAATCGATAATGCTTACCTGCGTGTTAAAGAGTTAAGCTCCGAGTTGGAGAAGGTTCGTTGCTAATTTTTTTTATTAACCAACCCGTTTCCCCATTTCCCTTCATTCGAAATCAAAACATTAAAAATAAAAACATGAAAAGTGTTTATGATGTTAAGAGTAGTTGTCACTAATTAAATGTCCTCTCGCTTTTCAGTTTTTTTTGTCTTGCTATCTTTCAACACCAGCTTTCCATATGTGCTCACCTTCCGAACAGTTTATTTTTCACACTCGTTTCATTTTTTTTTTTAATAGAATCTAAAACAAAATCTCAATTCTCAGGAAGCGTTGAACGAGAAAGAAAGTTAATTGCGCTTCCGACACCTTTTAAAATTCCTAAGTTGAAAAGGGCTCAATTTGGTGTCGACAGCTTCCGTAGATTTTTCCAGGTGCGAGAATTTTAATGCGACAAAAGAAATCGATATATTTAAAAGCGTTACCGAGCACAAATAAAATGTTAAAATAATCAAATAGGGATGTGTTGCGGATATGTTGATATCACGTCAATTATCTCTGTGAAAGAATCTTTATGCGTATTTTTTTTACAGAAATAAAAAAAACATTTCCATGTTTTCCCCCTTAATCGCCATCATACTGAAGTTGAAGTCGGCTCTTCCCCACCTGTTGAATGAATGAATGAATCTGCGACATTGATCTCAATTGAGAACAGTTGAAAAACAGATTTTCGCACCAGAAGCCGAATTTATTTTCATATTCTTTATCAACCTATTTCATTTTTCATAAAAGGGGAATTTATTTTTTATTTATAATAAAACATGCGAAGGCACAACTTCTTAAGAAACAAAAACATTTAAAACAACATGTAGATTTCATTTCAATAAAATAATTAAATATCACCATTCTAAATAAAAATAAAATGGTCCATTAAATGTTAATTAAAATGTCAGCAACAGAAAATACAATTAAATGAACTACATTCAATGGCCCTTGGTCCTAAGCCCAATGAACAGTGGAATGGCATTAAATGGCAAATGTCAGGAAAGAAAACGATGCGGAATTTCAATTTTAAACACACGGTTGTGGCAATAGCATGACCCCTTAAAAGCTACTGCCGAATAAAAGACACAACGGATATCGTTCCTTAAAGCACTAGGAATTCCCGTTATCAAATAAGTTTTATCAACAGTATTTAATTAGGTACAATAACGGCTTATACAGGGTGATCATTTTAGCATTATTATTTGAAAAAAAAAAACTGATTGCATATTCGTAATCAGTATGGAATTCTACATCAGATGGAAATAACATATAACAGCAAATGACTAATATATTTTTTTATAGTAGAAGTTCAAAATGTAAACACTCAGCTTCAAGACAGGTGCGAACCCTCTTAAGTATAGAATAATTTAATTTAAACGTTGGAATATATAAATGCTTTTCTTCTTAAAATTTCCTAATTCTAAATTTTGTTTAAATTATAAAACTAAAGAAAAATTCCAACACACAGAAAAATATTAAAAAAGCCCCTCCCAAATCTTTCTTAAATATTTTTCTCCAAATCTTCTTTGCTGATAAATTAATACATAGAATCCGAGTGGCATAAAATAGTTTTATACCCTCCACTTTTTCATTGACAAAGTATGGTTCTATAACTGAAATTTGTATAAAGTAAGGCGTACCTACATTGAATAATCTGATTAACGTTTCTAGACTGAAAAAAACTATACAGTGCGTTAAGTAATCTACAACATCCAATTCACTATGTTAAAAACTGGACAATCGATGCTGTAAATACTCCTCAATGTTAGAAGTACAAGATTATTCCGCCACAAGTTGTTTCAACTTTTTTATCAAAATTTTTTTCTGTACAATACTATACCAATATGGAATGATTTAACATATGACTTAAAAAACGAAATCTTAAACTGTACCGTAAAAAATTGCGTTAATCATAAACAGCACGCGCAAGCGAATAATTCGGAAATGATCTCCGAATTAGCATTTTTTAATTCATTGTATCATATGTTGGGATGCAAGACTAATAATAATAATAATAATAATAATAATAATAATAATAAATAATGTAACTGGGAAAGAGACCTAGAGAAGAGCTGAAGGTCAAATCCAGTGTTGTGCCCCAGCGGGCAAGAGCCCAATACGGGGTTAATGAAAATACATTTAACAAGAAATAAAATAATTAGAAACAAAGAAAACTTAGTAACTAAGAGAAAAACGACATGGTGAACGAAACAGAACAAGATCGATGCTAAAATAAATGAATAAATAAATAAAGAAAGAAAGAAAGAAAGAAAAAAACATTAATAGAAAAAAAAAATTAACTAAAACAAATTAAGAAAATAAATGAACAATTCGGTCGTTGAGTCCAATAAGTTGACTCCTTTAAAATGCTCGTAATAGATTTTAATTAATTTATTAATAGGTATTGTTCTTAATTATATACATTAAAATCATTTATTTTTATGCATAATTTTTGTGTGTTGAGATTTTTCTTGAGTTTTAAAATTTAAACAAATTTTAGAATTAAGAAATTTTTAAGGAGAAAACCCTCTATCTACGTTAACTTCTTAGGTAGGAGCACACATGCAATCTTGCTTGTAAGGCCCCGCTTCAGTTCTTCGAAAAACGTGAATTCTGTATGTACACAACCCTTGGAATACCCACACAGGGAAAAATCCAATAGTGAAAATCGGGTGATCTAGGGGAGAAGGAAACAAATCTCTAAATGTACTCTTATAACACACAGTGCCAGGTTGCGTGATAAATTAATCACCCTGTGAGTAAATTTGGACAATTTAAAAACAATGCGGATAATATCGGATTTAATATCCATCTAATATTCTGTAGTAACACTAATAAACTGACAGTTAATGGTACTGGTGAAAAACAACTAACTATAAGAAACAGTAGGGATTACTGTAGTTATGAGCTTAAGGAGCTCATGTCTAGATGCAAAAGATCTAATCCATTTGAACAGATATGTTCCCCGATGCAACGTCGGAATAAGTTGATCTATCAATTCAATAAATCTGAAGTATTAATCTATACTCAAAACCTTAATAAACAACTTATGTACGAGGGGAAGTCAGTAATTAAGTTACAAATGGATATAGAAATGAAACAAAAGAATGCCGATGTGAATACTACTTTTATTTCTCAGATGTGATAGCGGCTGCCATCTGTAAAACGACTGGTAGCACGTGGGAACAATTCTTCTTATGCAATATCTGTGCATCTACTTAGCTTTCTTTTTGGCTATGTTAATTTTTACACAGCAACTATATTTCCTCCGTTAAAAAAATAAATGGCGTTACATTCTAATATTCCCTCGTATTTCCATCTTTGAATTCAAAAAAATGTTAGCTTTCTTTTAGCCTATTCAAACATAACGCTCGGCTATGATATTGACACAGACAATTGTAAAGGCTGGAGTATATTTACACGTAATGTCAGCATGATCCTTAAAGTAATAATTTATTTAAATTTTAGTTATCGTTAACATAAGTGATACAATTTTTATCATTTAAATTATGATCGGAAATAGTTGCGATAGATGCCATAAACAGAAAGCACCCGAGCGCATTAGTTTTCAATTTAATTTACATTTAGGTTTTAATATCACAATTTCCTGAAAGTTTGTATCTGAACGGAAATATTAGTTCATTTCATTTTCCTCAATTTTTTCAAAAAAAATATTTTTAATTGAGTGTTACCTTATCGCCTCATTTCGATGTTCTATGGACCATTTTAAAAGCGAATTATGAAATTCTGCTTTTAATAAAATCAAACATTGGTCAAGACCATTTTTTTAATTTGAAATTTCAAATGAGTAAATTTTTTAAACAAAGATTAATATTTTAAAACTTTCATTGTATTCAAAACAATAGTTTGTCGGAATGCTAAATCAGCTCGTTAAGCAAAAGCAAAGCGCAATAAAACGGAGATGCAAGCATTCCACTTTTACCAATGGTTGGCCATTGCTGCTGGCCTGGCATTAACCCTTTGAATCCCCTTTAAAGATTCCACTACCGCCCTCCAGGATTTTCTGAGAATTGCGTCACCACATTTCCATTTGTCTGACCACTACAACAACCAGCAAATTCATTAGGAACAACAGAAACTAAAACTTCCATCATATTACCCAACAAAGTCCATCAATTAGTGCGAAAGCACTGCACATGTTAATTGAGAGTGAGCGACGGAAAAATGTGAAAATTTGTTGGAGAGGGTGGAAAATAGGTTTGCTTTTGCAATAATTGAAAACAATAGGATTCATAAAAAAATTTGTAACTAATAAACACATGGTGGTAAAGCTAATGACCTGGTTGCTGTTTTTTGTTGTTGTTAATTTTTATTAAACGTAAAGGTTTTGCCATAATGACTCAAAGATTATACCTAGAAATTCTTCAAAAATGTGAAATGAGTTTAAACTTCTTAAATATATCAAGCCATTTGATACAAATACATCATTTGGTTTAACGGATTGTGGAAATGTAAACTCATAAATAATACAGGTCTATTATCATTTTGAGAGCTGTTTTACATTTATAAAGTGATTGTAAATCTCTCAATGCCTCTGATATCAAAACTGATTTCCATTTTTCTCCACCACATAAGAATTTTTTACAAATCAAGAATGAAATATTCACATTTTTTTTCGACAAATGTACATTGCTCAGGATTTGCATAAGAGTTACAATTGAAATTGTAAGTTTTTTATTATCCAATTTCACATTTTAGTTCACTTTATATACGATATATAATTCCTTTTTTTTGTTCTTTGCATTACAACTCTTTACATTGCATGTACAAAAGTAACTGTCACTATCTGATCTTTGCGTTCGCGCCAAACCCTCGGTATTCCAAAACGCAGCATTTTTCTTCCTCCTTTGTCCAATTTCTTAAATCTTCAACACAAACACTGCAAAGAGTATGAAGAACTCATGGCCTATCTTGATCTGCTAAGTTAATTCCGAAATATGCCTTGTAAGCTTGTGCCACAAATGAGTTTGTTTTGTCTTTGTTTTTTCACAACAAAACTGCCGCAAACATAGCAAAATGAATTAGGATTGTTTAAACAGAACACTTCCTTTCCATTATTATCTAGTGAATTACTAGTGAATTACATTATATGATAAAGATAGCAAAATGAAAGTATTTATAAGTAAAGTTCTTCTTTTCAACAATAATTATTTAACCACTGTAATGAAGAATTCACGATACAAAATGGTGTAAGCAGCATGGGATGTGCTGCCATCTGTCTTAAAACAGTCAACTGGTTCTTTTAAGTAGATTTATTCAGTAGATGACATTGGTATAAGGGGACAATGGTTCATGTTCATATCAAAAGATAGACTAATAAATACAAATTGAGAATATAAAATTCCAAAGAAATGGACTTCATTTTTAGAACAACACATGGAAATTACTCTAAAAAGACTTCAAAATCTAAAACAGCAAAATCACTGTATACCTGTGTAACCTATTAATTATGACATACCCGTTTTTGGTTTGGTTTGTTTGGTATTAACGTCCTTTTCAACTGCCATGGTCATTTCAGGACGGCGTTATAGGGGCCGCAAATTTTGCCTCGCAAGGGTTCTTTAACGTGCAGCCGGCAAACGACTACACGGGACCAACGGCTTTACTTCCCTTTCGAAGGAAGCGCGTGATCTCAGTATTTTCCCCCTGAAAAAATCCTCGTCGTCCTCGGACATCAGAAGCGATCACGCAACTACTGAGCCACCGAGGCCGATACCCGTTTTTGAATCCCGTTTTTACTTATTCTACAAGAATCTACTTAGAGCATCAAAATATGCAAGAGAAAATAAAAATCTACTTACCGTTCATACCACCGTATAAAAGGACGTCAGATTTTCAAATTCAAAATGTAAATTTTAAGCTATATTTGCCATAAAACAGACTCCCCAAATGATGGTAATTGAATGAATTTGCTAGCCAATCAGATTATTACGGGTTGGTGGGTTGCCATTTTCTTCTTTATGGATGAACACTTAGATTAAATAAAATCTTATTAAATTATTTTTCATTTCGTAATCAACCTGCGATTAAACAAGTTTTAATTATTTTAAAAGTTAAAAATAAACATTTCCACCGAATAAGAAATACTATTATAAAAGTAAAATAACGTAGTCCAGAATGAAAATGAGTTATATTTATCGCCATCTTGGTTTTGATTAGACAGATTTCATATCGGCGTATAAAATGACCCCCGCCCTCCCTTTATTTTAGGGAAATTTATTAAGCTCCAAAGATCGTGTTATACGCAGAGATATACGGTAGTTCTTTTAAAATAGTCTCCTGGAAATAATATAAATTTTCATGATTTCCTTGCAGCTAGTCGGATGGAAGAGAAGGGTTTACTCATAAATTATTTCTGTAACAAGAATACAACAGCAACATATGTGCAGACCTCATATTCTCTGTTACCCATCGGACTTGGCAGTGGCTGCTCAGATGAATTTTAACAGATGGCTAACCTTGACAACAAGGACCATAAACAGTCGATCGAAACGCTTTACAGCCCCAAGTCGGGGCAGTTTTTTCAAGAAATGGTGGTGATAGCTGATCTTGGTCTGCTTTGCATGAGAGATAGCTGAAGCAGTTTTTCTTAATAAATAATGAAAAATTTAAATGAATACTTGATGAAACAAATTTAATCAAAAATTATTTAATTAATATTAAGTTGAAAAGCTATCACCTCCCAATCCTTGAATAAACTGTTTCGACTCGGGACTCAAAAAAGTTCCGGTCTACTGCACGGCTAGCAATAAATGAAATGAAGTTAATTGAATGAAATGAAATGAAGTTAATCTTCCTGATCTACACATGCTCAGCCAGATTATCGTAGAAGGGCCTCCTCAAGCAACGCAAAAAAAATTATGCGCGGACAACTCCTTTGTTGTTTATTTTCATGAATTCTTTATTCCTACTGCTTATCAACGAACTTTCGTTACGGAAATCTATATCTGTATCCGTAAAAAAAAAATTTGGGTTCTTGAAGCTCATCAAAAATGTATGAGGATAGGATACGACAAAAAGATAATCCTCTATCTCTTTGTCATCACCTGAGATCACGCTCCTTCGGAAGGGAAGTAAAGCCGTTGGTCCCGTGTAGTCGTTTGCCGGCTGCACGTTAAAGAACCCTTGCGAGGCAAAATTTGC
Organism: Rhysida immarginata; assembly: GCA_023313115.1. Lineage (NCBI taxonomy): Eukaryota > Metazoa > Arthropoda > Chilopoda > Scolopendromorpha > Scolopendridae > Rhysida > Rhysida immarginata. The sequence goes on from JAHWFO010026864.1 coordinate 1,629,308, forward strand.
GGCCCCTATAACGCCGTCCTGAAGTGGCCATAGCAGTTGAAAAGGACGTTAATACCAAATAACCAAACCAATCTTTGTCATCAGCGACAAAATTAAATTGTAATTCAGTTTCGATTTTGCATTTGCTTTGCTCTATTCACCGAAATACTGGCAATTGTGTAAAAAATGAAAATTTTAAAATAACACGAAAAGATTTTTAATTTTAATCCAAATTCGCGCATTACATTGTTCTGCAGGTAAAAAATCACGATTATGAAAACAGCTGATCTTACCTAATTTTGGGGTGCTAAAAAACAAAAAGATATTTAAAAATGCAGATTGGTTCTACTTTTCATGATATATGCATGGTCTTTTAATAATTAAAGAGCCTGATATAAGCAATTACCTAGCGAAGTAAGGTATATAAAAAGACAAGAGAAAAGCCAAGAGAAACCGAAGCGACACAAACTGAAGACAAAACTAGTGAGAAATTTAAACGTAGTTTATTATTTAGTTTTGCTTGATAAACATATACAACATACAGGGTGATTATAAAAGAAATTCACACTTTTAAAAATTTATTATATCAAGGCTATTCAGAATATAGACACACCACATACGGATTCTTAAAGAAAAACTCTTAAAGTTTATTGTGACACAGTTAAAGATGTTCAATATGCCCCCCTGTAGTCGAATTCGTCCCAAACCCGCATTAACATGTCTCCATCAATCCCACGTATCGCTACCGTAATGCTTTCTTTCAGCTCGTCTAGGTCACGGGGAAGGGGTAGGGTGAAGACCTTGTCCTTTACACACCGCCATAAAAAGAAATCACAGCGGTAGATTGGTCGAGCAAACAATAACCTGGAACTTGCAAAGTGGCCATCGCGGAGCCCCGACCTCATACCTTGTGATTTCTTTTTATGGGGGTGTGTAAAGGACAAGGTGAAAGAACGCATTACGGTAGCGATACGTGGGATTGATGGAGACATGTTAATGCGGGTTTGGGTCGAATTTGATTACCGCATTGATGTATGCCGTGTCACGACAGGGGGGCATATTGAACATCTTTAACTGTGTCACAATAAACTTCAAGAGTTTTTCTTTAAGAATCCGTATATGGTGTGTCTATATTCTGAATAGCTTTGATGTAATAAATTTTTAAAAGTGTGAAGTTCTTTTGTAATCATCCTGTATTATTCCATGTACACACTATGCCGATATCATTTTGCTTTATATTTGTAAAAAAGATACAGTTGCCTCCAAGAGTTTTGTCCCTGTACAAAATGCTGCTGATTTTTACAAAACTCACTTATGACATTATTTTTTAGTAAGCCCTACTATCAGAAATTTTAATCATGATTAAAGTGCTCGTGAATCCCTGCAAAATAATGGTTCAATCCATTTCTAGTGGTGGCGCATGAAAACATTCATTTGTAAAATCAGCAGCATTTTGTACAGGGACAAAACTTTTGGAGGCAAGTGTGGGTATTACCCATAGTTGAAAACCTAACTTTCCATTTGCATGAAAACTAGAGCTAACTGGCAAATTTCATTGTTATTTGAATTCAGCGTGTGAAATTCATTAAGAAATGGCACATTTCACTTCCGAAATTGAAAAAACTTGAAAATTTGTAGAACAATGTTATCAACAGGCTTTAATTGTTTTAATCAAGAATTCTACGAATAATCATATAGAAAATATCTATGGGAATATACATCTCTAAATACATTTATGTTTTTAGATAATTTTCTCCAGGGACTTTGGTCTAACCAAATAATGTAATTATCTCTTGAATAGAGAAATCAATTAATAAAATATCCGATAAAATCTACTTTAAAGACACATTCAAATATGAAAATGAAGACTAAAAAAATACTTAAAAAAGACTTCATTGTCCAGATAATATCTATAGTGTGGGAAGGATTCGAAAGCAAGGTTCCAGATCCTTTAATAAGATTTTTAAAAAATTCGACAAAATTATTTTTCTCAGGATTTAATTACCTCCCTTCCATCTGAACATCTTCCTTTCATCCATTTTTATCAATATCAGACAAGCAATTTGTTTTACTAAGTTATCTCTTCAATGAACGTTTCATCATTTCCATTTTATACATTTTCCTTTCATGTAAAGCGACATCATCTCATCCAATGACGTAGACGAATATCGAACACCTAATTTAATAAGTATAAAGAGAAAACAGAAAATTTTAAAAATTTTGCTATACATATTTTTCTTTAATCGAGTAAATGAGAAGTTTTAAAATATTTTATTGAATTTTCTACATTATATTCTCACTTTTCAACATTTTTCCCAATCTCTTTGCTTTATGTGAGATATTGCGGATCTTGGAGTCTGGAGACACGAGTTAAAAATGGCTAAAATGTCTTTGCTTCTTTCTCTCTAGTTAATTAATATTAATGGAAGAGTAAGAAGCTGGGCCTCTCCTAAAAACCATAGAGGGTGGCATAATTATCTCATTTGACAAATGAGTCTCCCTTCGTGGAGAACCCCTTGATGATTAGGCAAAAAAAGCTCACGCTCTATTAACAATCCGGATGCACCATGGGATAGCTCCTTTTGAAAAAAAATTCGAACCCGGATGTGAACTGCACTTCTGATGAAACTGCGTATTAAAACTTTTTCTTTAATTTGACTTAATTTTTTACCCTATTCATTTTGATTAATGCTGAAAATAAGGGGATTGACGTAAACATCGCCACTGACAAATAGATCTGCCTAAGAAACGCCTTCTTCGATTTGGGTTATATTCGACGAGTCCCGCAAAACCACCGACGCCAAGCAAAATATTATTATTCCTTCATTCACGATTCATCATGGCATCACCCAGCAATTATCATTATTGTTTACTCCCATCGAGAACCCCTCTCATTTTCAATATTTCAATTTAATTAACGAACTTTTGATTTGCTTTGGTTTTGTTGTCAATGAGGTTATTTTTAAGAAATATCTTTCTGGCAAGTTAGAAACCAGTTTTCAGTGTTTCAGATCTCCTCACCAGAATGTTGACATTGAACGCTTAGTTAATGAATTCCGTGAATTTCGCTTATAGCATGCATCTCCTAATTAAGTGAGAATGGTCATCTAAAAATTTCCGAGAAATGTTTTCAACTTTTTTTTCGTTTAGTGGCAAAAGCGAAATCGTTTTCAAAACATTCATTGCACTAGTAATAATTTGATAATGTTTATAGAGGCTCCTTCTTAGAATCTGTAGTTCATTACAAAGTGTCAATTATTAAAATTCAAGCTGCGATTAGAGAATTTATTATTTAGAAAAATAAAGGAGAAAAGTACATTTCTTTGAAATTCTTGAATATTAAGGACTGTTCAAGTGACTATATATTGAAGAGCTTATAAGGTTGGGAAGAAATCACCCGTACTCTGATAGACTCTGAAAATTGTGATCGAATGAATTCCTCGTTTTAGGGACAGATGTAATGCCCGAAAATTCTATGAAATATTGCCGTTGCCTTCTATAATGACTGTTAGAAAATGAACTATATAAGTCGAGTGGAAAATACGATTCCTGAAATTACCAAAAATATTACTGAAAATTTCCCCCATGGTTGTGCGGTTGTGCATTGATGTATTGCAGTGAAGCAAAAATCCTCAGATCTAATCTCCCATTCTAAAACTCGATTTAACGGGTTATTATTTTAAGCAAGAAACGGCTTAAATGAAATCTATTCTGTTTTGGCAATTTCATTTACCTTGCTGTCATTGCTCTATAATAATCAGTCTTTATCTGCATGGAAACTATACTATGTCCATACCCAAACTTCTTAGGGAGATCGAGAAGATATAGACGAACACTTTACGTCAACAAATCTACAGTCAGTTATGGCACATTCATTGCAAGGGTACACAGACTGAGAAATTTAAATTATGCAAATTATAGAAAGAACCATTATGTAAAGACGTTTGTAGAACGTATGATATTTTAAGACAGTCTAGTAGTCAAAGCCAACCATTCCAAATATATAGAACTACTCTAATGAAGTAGCCTTTCCGACATTTATATTATGTATGAAGCTGCTAACTCTAATGGGAGAGTTGTAGCTAAACTGCATCAAGAAAGCTAGCCAACAGGAGTCTACCTTACCATCGAACATTCGCAGCAGCGGGATCTTTCTCTGTGAACGAGATACTGCAACAACAAGCATACGTGTATCGCAGTCAAGTGTGGAGAGTTGAGCATCCATTTCGCCGGGAAACGGTTCATGCAATGAAGAATGCTGACTTCTCTGTTCGGGAAGCATTTGCACGATTCCATTGAGTCTCGTAGTCGCCATCTCGAACACATTCTCGAATGTAAGCCTAAGATTCTCTGATATTAAAGCTACCTGCGATAAATAAAAATCATGTAAGAGATACCATGCCCCTTTATTTGTGCTATAGTTAACATCCACTTACAACCAAGTGCCACAGCTGGCCGCGGAATCATTTTCAACTATGGGTTTGTTGAAGAAAAGTGTTCATCTGTATCCTCTATGTATTTTAAAACAAAAATAGAATTAAGATTTGAGGATCATAGTGAACCAAGTACCATTTTTAAACAATTGAGAAAATGAATGTTGAAATTTGTTAGAAAATGAATAAACAGTGAAAAATAGTAAAGAAAATTCCGCGGCCTGGACTCGAACCAGGGACCTCCGGGTATACGCCCCGGCGTTATAACCACAGCTACCGCGGACATGGAAGCTGTCGCTATCAAACATGCCCTATGAGCATAGGTTAAAGTTCGGTTCCTTGTTCGCAGGCCAGGACTGTCTTTACTATTAAATGGCGAATATTATTATAATAATAATTGGAAAATGCCCTATGATAGGGCATGTTTGATAGCGACAGCTTCCATGTTCGCGGTAGCTTAGTGGTTAGAGCGCCGGGGCGTATACCCGGAGGTCCCTTGTTCGAGTCCAGGCCGCGGAATTTTCTTTACTATTTTTCACTATTTATTAATTAATATCGGAGGTAATGGCGTGAAAAAATCCTCCAAAGACCATTTTCCAATTATTAGAAAATGAATGTTGAAATATGTTAGGCAATAATTTGAACATCTATACTTCTTAAAATTCAAGCGATGAGGATGGACTATTTGAATATATGATAAATAAGCCTCAGCTGCAGTCCCAGATGTCCTTAGCTGGTTTTTCATCGTAGATGAGATAGCCCACTCTGGTTCTCAACCCTTCAATTGTTTCCTGCTGAATGATGGTTACAAGGTACATACAGTAAATCTATATATATATAAAGAAGAATGTTGGTTTGTGGGTGGGTTTGTTTCTTATACAAATCTACAGTTTTATACAAATCTTGATTTGCATACTTGACCTTCAAAGCATGAGGAAGATCACTGTCTATCTCAGATTTCGAAAAAATAATAATTATCGATAATAAATCGATGGCAGGGCATATTAATAATAAATATCTCATGACCAACAATGCAAGGCAAAGTTTGCGCAACAATAGTTATCAACAATGGTATCAACACGCAATTCACAAACACTCTGACCAACGCACGGACCAACATTATGGGTGCGTTCACTTATTCGTTCGGAGTCATGCTCCGAGTCAATGTGATCACGTGATCAGAGTACTAGCATCATGGCTCAGAGTCAACACAACAACGTAACAATCGAAGACTTTGATCGTTATAATCATTTGTGTGCAGTATTGCCAATTTAGCCTTTTTCCATGCGCTTGTCTTTTGTTGGACATTTTTAATAAAAATTAAACAATGCACAGCAACCATCTACCATTCATTTACAAGTCTTCAATTCTCTTCAAAAACTCTCATCATTATTCATTGGTGAACTTGTTAATATTTATTCTTATTATTTGTTATTTTATCTTCTCCATTTATAAATGAGTATAGAATCATTCATTAATAAATAAACATATTATACTACTTCATAAATTAATGTATAAAGCACAAAATAATGAAAATGAGCTTTTAAATTGGACACACCCCTGCTAAATTGGACACATCACTGCTTATGAACGATTCAGGATATTTTTCCCCTCTTCGCAACCTCCGGAGGCATCAGTAAAGCATGAGCTGTGCCCATGGCACTTTTGGTTCTGGGGAATCTTTAACATTAAGTTATTTTTTATTAACAGGAATAAACAATAACATATTTTTTATTTTTTATTATTTTTATAAAAACAAAGTTCTGGTCATAATTGTGATTTTAATTTATTATCACAGAGGCTAGGGTGGCCTCGTGCGTAAAGATGGAACTGAGATTTTTATATAAAAATTAATAATTATGCTGAAGAAATTGTCTCGAATCAAATTTTCGATCAATTTAAGCTAAATTTTTGTTTGTATCGTGCCAAGCCTACAACAATGGAAGGCTAATCAATTATGGTAAGCTAAGATCGTGCACTTTCGAAAGATACAGGCGGCCATGTTGATAGTTAAACAACGTATGCGCCAGCTTGAAGAAATAAAGTCTTTTCTTGTATGTGTGGTTGCCACGGCTCCTAACAATCGCGCTCGCAAACGATATCACATTGTAATAAAATTAATCAGCGTTGAAGTCGTAACTTTGTTGGCACTCTTCATTGTTGCGTCGTCTTTCTCATTAAATTTTTTGACTCCGATAATTCCAGCTTGAAAGCAGGAGTTAAGGGAGTTAACCCGAGTCGCACTCCAAGCGAATAAAGAAACAAACTCCGAAAGACTCCGAGCGTACCCTGATGTTGGAGGTCAAGGGAGTTAACTCAAAGCGAATAAAGAAACGGAGACCAAATGACTCAGAGCAAATAAAGAAACGGAATCCGAATGACTCAGAGTCACGGGAGTCACTCGAAGTGACACAAAGTGAATAAGTGAACGCACCCTATATACATCTCATGACGAACAATGCAAGGAAAAGTTGTGCAACAATAGGTATCAAGAATGTTATCAACACGCAATGCACCAACACTATGCCAACACCTAAAAAGAAAGCCTGTGCACTGAAAATTCATACATTTTTTACATCATAAAAAGGATTGTTAATCGTATTTCAACCAATAATAGGTCCTAATTTATGACTTCTTATGATCATGTAAACAATGTATGAATTTTCAGTGCACAGGCTTTCTTTCTAGATGTTGACTATGCAGGGATCAACAATATATACCGGGTGGGCAAGAAATAACGTGAGGTGTTCAGATCACGCTAGCGGGAATTCTATTAGGCCAAATGCAGTACATTTTGGTGTATATACTTAGTGGAACATGCAGTTTCGATTTCTGCAAAAGAAAAAATAGTACCAAAAGTCGCCATAGGGGGCGCTTATTTCAAGAAAACAATGAATACCTAATTGTCAAATGAACAAATACCATACAAACCAATTTTAGTAACAACAATAAACAATGTTTTATTTTTTAATTACAAAAGTGTTTCAATACGATCACCAGTGTGCTGTTCCAATAGCTGCATGCGGTACACGACATTTTCTACGGCAGCTCGCAGCATATCTGCATTAATTAGTCTGATATGTAACGTTCTTTGATCCTTTAAGGTTGAGAGGTCAGGAACATGTGCTTGATACACAAGGCTTTTCAAATATCCCCATAACCAAAAATCACAAGGGTTGAGATCAGGCGACCTGGGTGGCCATACCATGGGAAATGCACGACTAATTATTCTGTTGTCTGAAAAATGTTCTCGCAAGATCTGCTGCACCTGACGTCCGATGTGCGGTGGCGCACCATCCTGCATAAAAATGGTAGAATCCAGACAACCCTTTTCCTGCAATCGTGGTATCACAAAATTCTCGAGCATATCGGCATACCTGGCAGAATTGACGGAACAAGTCATCGGTCCACGGGGACGGATTTCTTCAAAAAAGTACGGGCCGATGATGAAAGAAGCAGAAAAGCCGCACCATACTGTTAGTTTCGGTGAATGCATAGGAGTTGGCAGACACACTTGTGGATTTTATGCAGCCCAAATACGGCAGTTGTGGGTATTGATATCACCATTCAAATAAAAATGTGCCTCATCACTCCATAAAATTTGCCATGGCCATGCATCATCCACTTCCATACGTGCTAAAAATCTCAACGAAAAGTCAATTCGGGTACGTTCATCTCCAGGAAGCAATTGTTGAACAGGTGTGAGTTTATAAGGATAAAATGTCAATATCTTATGCAATATTTTCCTCACTCGTCGAATATGGGATATCTGTTTGGCGTGCTATTGCGTGTGCACTGCTGGTACCCTGCACAGTAGTCATCTCCTGTTCCACAAAAGCAGTTGCAACTTCTTCAACGTGTTGCTGCCTGATTCGTTTGCGTCCCCGGCCTGGTTGCCCTCCTAGAGTTCCGGTAGATTCAAATCGTTCAATCATTTTCCGTAAGTTAGTTATGCTCATCGGTCCTCTTCGTAACATTTTCACTCGCCGGAATTCACGAAGGGCAGCACTTGCATTGTCGCTCTTCTGATAAAACAACTTGACTAATAACGCCCGGTCAGGCAGAGTAAGCGTCATCGTCAGGCCATTCGTTCGTGAATGATGGGAAATCCTCAGCCTTGCCTTTTATTGTCATGATTGCTCAACACGGAACGCGCTTATGCAAATGTATTCATTGTTTTCTTGAAATAAGCGCCCCCTATGGCGACTTTTGGTACTTTTTTTTTTTTTTTGCAGAAATCGAAACTGCATGTTCCACTAAGTATATACACCAAAATGTACTGCATTTGGCCTAATAGAATTCCCGCTAGCGAGCTCTGAACACCTCACGTTATTTCTTGCCCACCCGGTATATTATGACCAACAATGCAAGGCAAAGTTTGTGCAATATAAATAAGATTCAATTTGTAACAATGCATAGAATTCCTGTTATTCAGGCTTTTCTTCGAATTGAGAATGCTTAGTACTTAACAATTTCTTGAAAATCTTTAAAAATGATCAGTAACTGGAGATAATGGAAAGTTAGCAAACTATTGAGTATGAGTAGAAAGACGACAGAGGAAGCACTCCTTTAGTTCCGTGCTATATTGAGCAAATAGTAAGTATGTCAATAGAGGAATCGGCGACCGCTAGACTACACAAAGTGATGAATGGCCAAATTTTGCTTCAAGACATCGAAAGCAGAGTGGGAATTGCAACAATATAAAGTGTACATCTAAAGTAAGATTACGTGACTAAGAAATTATTTAGACTAGCAGTAGCATACTTGGAGAGGTCCATCCCTTGTGAGCATTAAAAAAAATTTTTTTTCGAATTTTCATTATAAATTTTTACTGTATTAATTCTAAGCGTTTTCATGTGTTTATTTTTAAGATATTGCAAAATTTAATCAAAAAAACAGAGTCCGAGCCATGCCGGGGTTATCACCTAGCTTATTTAGTAGCATAGCAGATTCAAACATTTCATAAAAATGTTTGTGTGAATGTGAATATTTTGGAAACTGAGATGCTGATAATGTGATAATAGAACGTTCGTTTCCAAGAATTATTAATAATGAGCATAAAATGATGATGCAGTGACAGGACATAAATAAGGGAGCGTCTATGAGGAGGCAAAGGAGTTACACGCGTCTCCCTTGAGCTCCGTATCAAACGTCCAGCTCCCTTGGCAAAAATTTGTGTGTCTGGAAAGGAAAGAGAAAGAACGAGTATTGGTCAGAGAAACTCTGCAGCTAAAACAGAAAAGGCTATACGGGCATTGGAAACATCTGAACAACGGGAGTTTCGAATAGAGCAAGAGGGTATACGAGCTTCTACGTCAAGGGCAAGAAAAAGTTGGGTCCAAAGTATCCATTGATGTTCCCCGATGGTGAAGATGGACATTGTTTTAATCTGAGGCAAGTCAAGAAGAGTTTAAATAAAGTCCTGTTTTTCGGATTTTTCGTAGAATGGATAGTCCCTTCACTTTGTGTTGTATTGATTGAGTTATTATTTAACCAATTTGGAGTTATATCGGTGGAAGGATGGATCATAATACTGTTCCTATTAACTAAACAGGTGGTGGCCTTACAGTATAACAGAGGGACATCAGGAGTTCCAACTAGTTTCGCCATTTATTCCCGGCTTTGTCAAGGATATACAGCAAGAGGCATGCAAGCCTTTATATATACAGAACAGTGGTACAAGCAATGAGCGTAAATACATACAAGAACCAATAGGATAAAAAGCAAGGGGGCCAATGAGAAAAAGGACGTAATGGCCAGTAGAATAAAATAAATACAAAACTTTTTAAGATACACAAAAGAGAAGTTATACAGAGATGGTGCGTTTAACGCGGACCGAAAAGAGAACATATCCGG
>JAHWFO010026864.1:1639975-1705373 GCA_023313115.1 Rhysida immarginata
TAATTTTTTGAGATTGTTCTGTTTACCTAGAAGTGTAATTATCCCGGGCAACGCCGGTTCCTCTGCTAGTAAAAAATAATTGTGGACACGAGATTGTATCGTTATCAATCAGTTATTTATTGTAGAGCTTAATTGAACTTGAGCACTGAATTTTTTCAGTGAATTTCTATTCGAGTTGAAACGAAAATCTGCGCTCAAGATCAACCATCCAATATCCCATTCTAAATTCGACTGAATCAATTCTTATTTTAAGCAAGAAATGGCTTAAAAGAAATCTATTTTGCTGTGATAATTTCATTTACTTTTTAAAATAAAGACACCTCTATAGCATACTGTCTGCACTCTGCCAATAATCTATACAGTAATCGCATAAACTTAACAAGTGATATTACAAACGTGAATAAGGATAATATTACATATTTGATGTTCGACGAGAATAAAAATACAACAAAAGACTGCATTAAAAAATTCTGTTTATTCTCCCATGTTATAATAAGACACAATAAAGACAGAGTATTTACAATTAGACCCACTTTTGGAAATCGCCGTATGATATTAGATTATGTTTTAATGTTGTTTGTCAGGCCAGTAAAAAAATCTTTGTATTTTCCCCATATAAAGCAAGGATTGGTTCCAAGATGAAACTACGTAATAGGAATTTATTACATGAAACCGCGTTCTTCGAGGAAATAGCAATTAAGAGAGAGAAAAAATTACAAGGAAGAAAAATAACCTTTCCGAAACCACTGGATCAGTTAGTGTATGCATAAAATGAATTGTTGAACCAACTGACTTGTTTTCTGGAACACACATTCAGAGTGAACTAAAGTTGTGCAAAATACGTTTGGTGCAAATTTATAGACATCAAAGGGTCTGAAGGTCGATGTCAAACATCACAAACTTGCAGCTGAATGTTTATTATAATGGCGATTTGCTATTAGTCGTAAGTCTGTGACGATCGTATCTTATTTCTTTTCAAGAATTTGTCACTCATCTATTATTCAGTTATATTCAATAACAACAAACTATTGAATATATTTTGTGGAATTTTTGTGTCTGTTCTTATTTGGTTTGGTTTGGTTTGTTTGGTATTAACGTCCTTTTCAACTGCTATGGTCATTTCAGGACGGCGTTATAGGGGCCGCAAATTTTGCCTCGCAAGGGTTCTTTAACGTGCAGCCGGCAAACGACTACACGGGACCAACGGCTTTACTTCCCTTCCGAAGGAAGTGCGTGATCTCAGGATTTCCCCCTGAAAAATCCTCGTCGTCCTCGGCCAGGATCGAACCCTGTTCTTATTTAGTCTTTTATTACCACTTGTCCATAGTTTTTGGCATTATAACGTTAATATTATATTCAATAATTTATTTTTTAATAATTTTCCTTCTTTTATTTATTTGTTTGTACTGTGAGGGAGTCAAAAGTCACTGGACATAGCTGTATTTCGTAAATGGTGTATAAAATGAACGATGTGACCATGCTAGCAGGCAATAGGATAAGTGCTCCATCTTATGGGGTAGTTTTGGAGTTTGGCCGTCATCTTGAAATCCACCATTTTAGATCAAGGTTCATTTTCTTAAATGGGATAGGATTCATATGGCATATCAAATAAAACCAGTTTTTCCTTAGGGCACCCGTTCAATTGAGCCAATTTTCATAGACGGTACCCTAAATACTGATGAGTACCTACAAATGTTACAGAACACTGCTGCCCCGTTACTGTTGACTGAAGATGGCAGTTTCCCAAGTTTTTTCCAGTAGGACGGTGCATCATCAATGGCTAGACGGGCAATTACCTGGTCATTGGATTGGCCGAACATGTCCTGTGGAGTAGCCGCCACGTTCCCCAGACTTGACACCGCTAGATTTTTACATTTGGGGCTACTTGAAACAATTTGTGTATGCTGTAAAAATCTAAAGTAAACGTCACCTTCAGCAATGCATCCTGCAGGGTTGTAACAACATACTCCCGACGTTCTTGTGCTCAATGGATAAAGCGCCTTGAGCTCTGTGCCCAGCAGCAGGGACAACACATTGAATCTAGTGAGAGAGGGAGCATAAATTTTTCGTTTAGTTTAACGTTTCTTTTCCATGTTCATCTGGTAATGTTTCAAAAGGTACATTCCTCATATATCCCTGTGTAGTATGAATACTCACCTACCAGTAATCAAAATACAGGATATCCACGAAAGAATTTTTCTATTTTTACTTCGCTATATCAAAGATAATAGAAGGAGAGATTCTACTCTTTTTATTTAATCTTTTTCTTACTTATTCTACGCTTTTTACTTAATCTTTATTCTTATAGTCTGCAGTTTCAAATGAATGCCATTCGCACCATGACATTCGCCGATTTCTGAACCAAACCTCTGCCGAACGTTAATAAGTCGTTGTATGTATGGCTCTCCACTTCCCCTCACCCCCTCCCCGAGTCACAGACATAACGTGTTGTAATTTTTCCTGTGACCTAGGCACGGTTGCTCTGATCTGTAAGCAACCTTCTTCAGCCATCATTGCTGGGAAACTTGGACGAATTAAATCGAATCACAGCAGCAGTGGAAACTGTAATACCAACATGCTGGAGGGAGCAACATCAAACGAAAAAATTATTTACTTTCCATTTTTTTTAAGTAAGGGCTTTCATTTGTGGACACCCTGCATATCGAATCAATTCGGAAATAACCATGCTTAAGATCAAATCAATAGCGTACGGATTTGTAAGCAATTTTATGTCATTTTTGATCCTCCGAATCGTTGCTGACATCTGTTCACAAAGAATATCAAGCGCTTCTCTTGACCTTGCCGAGGCGACGAGGATCTTCACTCAATGTCAACTTGCATTTCGAATGACAAATAGCGAGTGCTTTTAACTACAGAAATGGGAATCGACGTCCAAAGCAAGAACTACATTGGGAAATTTTGAACCATTTAACAGGGAGTTATATCTTTGCTAACGCTCGAATAATTGACAGTCTTGTTAAAATGAGGGTCTACTCATTATTAGTCACTGGAAACGGTAATCACATGCTAATCACAAATGAATACAATGTAGTTTATTCTGTCCAATCTGCATACAAATTGTACTTGTTAAATCAGTGAAAAATACAATTACATGTCTATTAATATGGTAAAAGGGCCAAACGTATATACACTTTAATAGAGTTGTCTATGGCGTTTTCCCCCTGGATCAAAAAAATTGAAATGGCATGCGCAACAATCCCACTGGGCACTTTGGTCAGCATTACTAAAGCCATAATTAGATATATCGGGACCTTATAGTAATATTTGAAGCAGCTGTTGTTAATGGTAATGATCCAAGTTCACGGGCATTCATCTTTTGATTTCTGTGTAAAATTTAGTCTTACAACTTTTATACAAGTCTTTCATTTGTTGAAAAAGTTTTTCTTTTTGTATACATGCTTTAGCTCTCTCTGTATATTTTCCAGAGTCTACTTTCAGCTTTTCTTGTTTGAAGTAATCGAAAATTGGATCCACGAATATGTGGCTTCTCATACATGTGAGACAAGATTCGGTGAGTTTCTCCAAATTATGTGATAATGCTCAAAAATTTATAACGTTTTCGCATTTAATATTTTATTAGATTTGGATAAAATAAATTCCAGGAAATAAAAATTTATTTTAAGCTTATCGTGCAATAAGATGAATGCCTTTAAAAACAGCCTCTTTAGTAATTTACATGCTCTTCAAAGCTTTTCTAAACCTTTTTATGGTTATCTGGTGTTTGGCAACGTTAATGTGTTCTCTACATAGTACAATAAAAATTCTTTCCAAAAGCAGTTCCATTCCAAAGAAGACATCTAATAAACAAATTTGCAAAATGAACAAATTTCGTAACTTTACACTTTTTCTGGTATTTCTGAACAATTAATTTAAATGGATGAACAGGGTTCGAAATTAACGGTTGCCTGGTTGCTGGAGACTACCGAAAAATCATTCCGGCAATCATCCCAGTTGGCAATCGGCACTGAAAATTCATTCTGGCAAACAATCTGTTATTACAATCCAGTGACGGACTAACCTTTGTCTAACAACAAAAAATTTGCTCGGGCCCTATTATGTTGTCAGTTTAGAAATAAATATTGACAAAAATCTAATATAAACTTGCCGCCGGGACAATTGGGCCCCATTTTCACTCACGAGCCCAAGACAATTGTTTATGCTGTAATCTGTCACTGTTTGCTGAATATGACCATCGATTTCCAGCGCCAACAAATCAACAATCCCAAGCGAATGTGTCAGCCATTCGGTAGGTGTTGATCACCAGTCGCGGGGAATCATTGCGGATGTTGTGATATCTAGTACTCTACAAATCTGTATTGATTATTTGGTTTTGATGTCCACTAACTCCGAATAAGCACATTTCGCGTCCCAGGTTTAATGATGCAACTCGTAGAACTGACTGAAAATAATTTCGTTTAGCCATAATTTGGACATAATTCTATAATGTTCTGTACAGATATTTTCCCCAAATGTTGGAAAACAATTGACGTACAATTGAAAACATATTCCCAGAATGGCACACAAAACATGGCAATCATGGAACATTAAAAATTTCTCCTTTTGGGGAAATGTTATTATTCTGTTAGGTCTGAATGCAAGAACATTTCTATGCTTGTGGATGTTCTCCTGTGCCTTTCGCTGCACTACCGATTGTGAAAGGGGATTTTCAATGATGAAAATAAAAAAAAAAATTATAGTAACAACAAATAGGAGAAATACCCACCAGATAATCCGGAGGAAAAGCCACCACGTTGTCCCCCAACTGCCCAAAACGGGATTAATGAATATTAAAAATAATAATTAAACAATTTCCCGAACTTACTGATGCAAATGATGCTACAAAGTGACGATATCAGAAATATTATCCCTGATGCTGTTAATTTATGGTTTAACATTGGCATTTGGTGCAAAAGGCCCTTTACCAACCCCTAAGAGAAGCTGAACCTATTATTGTAGAAAGTGGGACTGCGTGTCTGCGAGTCAGAAGAGACCCTGAATAGTGTCAGTGATTACTCTATTTACGTAATAGGCCTTAAGTAAGTAATAAATGAAAATAAAATCTTCTTCAAACAAGTGTAAATTTATGTCAGTAGTAATTTGTGTGATTGTATTTGAGTAAAGCTAAGCATATTGACTAATCTAAATTTCATTTCTACTCCATTTCAGCAACCAAATTTGTAAGTGGGCAACTCAATGTTTTGGAGTGGTTTCCCACTTGGTTAACCACACTTAATAGTTAATTTCCACCCCTGAAAGAAGATTTTGGAAATTAGCCCTTTGTATTCATTGAGAGTTAAGGTTAAGAAGTAAGAACCGCAAAATAAATACCTTTGAGTGTTCTTTCTCGTTCCATTATTATTATTTTTTTTAGATTTACTTCATTCTTATTTTAACTTACAGAGAAGACTTTAATAATTCACGATTCACATGAAAAAGGAACACATAAAATTGTGTAATTGTAAGTGACAGCGATACGAAGTAAATTTTTCGTGAAGTTGAAAGCGCACCCAGTAGACCTATTTAAGAATCGAAATCGAACACCCACGCTCGATTCGGTCTCAAATACTGCTTATTTCTAAAATCAGAGAGGACCTAATTCTCGTTTATACCCCTAAAGAAAGCAGTAATTTCAGTTTCTCCTGAAAACAAAATATCGAGAAATAGTAAAAAAAAATTTAAATAAAGTACGATTGCTTTAAATAATATATGCAAAGATATTGGAAAATCTGAGAATCCGGGCATCAAATATGAATATTCGGTAAATTTACTATTGAACATTAAAATAGGAAATTTACTATTGAACATTTACGATTGCTTACTCTCTATCTCTTAGGAAATTCTGATCAAACAGTGTCTGAATATGACGCATTTCGCGCGAGAGCAATTTACTGCCTAACAGCCATTGCTTACACGCAGCAACTTCTTGCAGTGAAAGCAAACGCCACTCCCATCACCAAAAACCGTTTGCGTGATGAAAACGATTAAACTCACGAAGGGAGGATAACTCCTATTTTTGACGCCTCGTATTCGCCACGGTGACTTTTAGCTTGTACGTCTAAATGTTTATTGCATCAAGTTTGTTCGTTGGCAGATTTAAAGCCCACACTACGCAGCGCGTAAACAAGTGCCATTCTTGACTTGCCTACGGTGTGGCTGAAAATTAAAGTCGCCACATTCTGAGTAATTTCAAATAGAAGGGACTCCGTCTTGTGCTAGTCATTTTATGTAGAAGATAATCGAATTTATTATTTGACGAATCAAATAGCATCATTTTATTTATGTTCGCTTGCAATTCGCCTTTGGCAAATTTGTTGTTCGAAGCGTGGCATTTTCCTGGTAAAATATTTAAAAAATGTTCACAGCAAGTGAGCGACTGGCAAAATGGAATAAGGTGTTTCAGCTTAAATATAATCTCGAGAACAGCGGAAAATTATCCAGATGATGACCTCAAATAGCTTTCTTCGTCGGTCTCTGTCGGTGGGATTGTTGACATTGACCATGAAATAATCGATACTTAAGCTTATCCAATGCATTTAAAGCTGAGCGCCACAGTCAGGCTCTCAAGCGAAAACTGCATCATTCTAAGAGAAGACAAGTTTTGAATTTTTTTAATCATTAAGGCAATTGAGTGTAAATTCAATAGGCTATTTGTATCTTAAATTATTATAATTAATAAAATAATTGAGCATCACCTATGACATAAAATAAAAGCATACTTCAATATAAATGGATTCATTCCGTACGTCATTAAGTGTTAAGTAAAAATGGATGCGATTAAGAAAATTGCGAGTATCACAGTCATTGATAGTTTTCCTTAATATTGGAGTCATGGTGCCAAGGTTACATGCATCATGGAGGTTCTATTCAATAGCTTGCGTAGTTCGAGCTAGAGTTGAGGACACCAACCATTCTTTTAGAAATGATGTGTGGCTTTACCTGGCACGCTTCTACATGCAGTGCATTAAATTTTGCTTTTGAAATAATCATTTTAAGTATTGGAAGATTTGGTTTTTCTTTAGGGAAAATGCAGCCCTGATGACAAATCGTTAATGCTATTCTGAACCTAGAGAGCATAATAATGGTCGTGTTTGACCACATGACTGTCGCATAATTGATTCTTGAGATGATATTCGATTTTATCAAAATAAATAATCATTTCTTGTCTGGTCAAAGGGCCATATCACTGGTAAGTTTCTCAATCGAATCATCTCTAGCAATAATAGATTGACATTCTTGTAACCAATTGTTCCTTATCTCAACAATAATTGGACACGGAGTGGTAAGCCCCTGAAAATAGCTGACGTTTCTGATAGACACCATCCTTTACCAAACTAAAAAATAACTTATCCGTGTGACAAAAGATAGTCTCTATCCGAAACGTCAGCTGTTTTCTTACCACTCTCTATCCAATTTTGTTTCTTCCAGAGTTTGTGTGTATCGTCATTCTTTTCTTTAGAAACGTTATTATCTCAACAATATTACATCATTATTGCCAAGGTCTATAGTAATAAATTTATTATTAAGGAAAACTCACTTGAGGTAACCAGTAGTGAAATGGCCAAAGCGGTTTAGCGAGATATTTAAATTGAATAAGAAGTGCATTTAGTTATTCAACATGGGGACAGAAATTTAAATTTGCGTCAAAAATAATTCCTAATGTTAATCATTTGCGGGCCCTTCATTCCAGTTATACGATTATTTTTTTATTTTCTTTTTCATTGTTAATGCCATGCCCTTATTTACATACATCCGAATCAATTTCGGTTAAAGCTATGTTAATATCAGCAGTTTTAAACATCCATTAAAAAATATTTGACAAACTATAATACTTACTCCAGCATGAGCATAATAACATTTCACTTTCCATATACAGTCGAACTCTGTTATAACGTACTTGGTTATAGCGTATTTTCGGTAAAAATTTGGTCGATCCAGTCAGACGCATACTCTAATATTTTTACTCGGTTATAACAGTGTAAACTCGAGTGATTCCTCATTGGCTGGGCTCGAACGCTTTTCCAACAGATGCCAGTCCAGATTTTTCCCTCCTGTTGTTTATAAAAAAAGATGTTTATTATCTTCCATTAGAAAGGTACACTCCGCTGTTCGATTTGTCTTCCATTCAGTGTTCGATTGTGAATTTCTTTTGGAACATAGCTACAGAAGGTTTAACGAATCCAGGTACATATGTATTTCTTTCTACTTTATATCTGTGGCTTTTATTCTCCTTGACTATTCGTTAGGTTAGGTTTACTGTACTGTGTTTTATTTATACTGAATTTTATTCTACAGGTATTATTCTGTATTATCCAGTACAATAAACCATGGCAATAAGAAAAAGTAAAGCAGTTTCTAAACGTCAGATTTAGAATCCTTTGCACAGTTCGAGGAGAATTTGGTAACTGCTGAAGTGTTGACTGATGCCAGCATTACTGAAGCAGTTCAAAAAGAACACCAGATACACAACCAGATTCTGACTCCGAAGAAGAATGTGTTGATCCACACCAACCTTGAAAAAATCCTTGGAAAATATCCGTGAGTAATAAAGCTTTATCAGTGTCAGGGGAATGAAAGAATTTTACAAAACTTATATTCGGTAAAAGAACATCATGAAAAACATTTTGGAATTAAGTCTAATCAAACGTTGATAACAGACTTCAGTCTGGAAGTGGTGTACTGAACTCTTTTTGTGACGATGTGCTTTTTGTATAATTTATATATAGCTTTTAAAATCTTTAATAAATGAGTTTTTCTTGATTCTAATGATGCACAAGCTAGGATATTAAGCTAACTCGGTTATAACGTAGATTTCTTCTCGGTCCCGTCAATTACGTTATAACCGAGTTCGACTGAAATAATAAGATCTGAAGAATTCTAATTATATAAAACGCATTATAGAATTCATGCGATGATACTTTCATTCAAATTTTCAGTATCTTCTAGTAATCAATACTATATAGGAATTTAATATTTAGAATTTTTAACAATTGATAACGGTTAAAAAATTGATAAGGCTCTTTAGGCGAGTTGAATCTGCCCCCTGCTGATACTAATCGATGGGAAGAGTGATTTTGAATTCGACCCAACTCCCAGTTACAGAGCGATGACCCCGCTCTGCAATTGGAACCAGATGAATTTTTTATAATTAATCAAGGCAAAAAATGTGTTTTAATCTTGCTCTATATTTAGGGCTATTTGTAATTGTGTAATTAAAAATAATAAAAGAAGACGCTAATATCCGCCCGCTTTTAAACACACTAATTTCTTTAGCAAGCAATTTAGAACAACATGGCCTTCTGCTGTGAAATAGCGATCAGTGGTGAGAATATTAAATAACTTATTTGGTCTGGAAATATGATCTCAGTTGTCAGATAATTGCTCTACCGAAACCGATCGATCGGAATAGACAATTCACTTTCAGGTCTCACGTACCCACTTGATTTTTCACCGCAAGTTTTGTGTCCGCCATTTATCATTGTTATGCATTTTTTACAATAACATTCTCACTTTTTTGATATCTAATATTTTCTTCAGATATATAAAGGACGCCCGTGTTACATTCAAAGAATATACATTATTTTTTTTCTCCAAAAGCAATCTTAACATATAAATATGCAATATTCACACATGATACCAAGACACGAGATAGCAGCACCACGCACGCATCCATCCAGATACGGGGTTCATGAGAGTGGAGGAAAATTGTTTTTCGCTTGCGTAACAATATGGAGTTAACAAGTGTCGATCATGTCAAAAAAAAAAACAGCAGTGATTCAATTAGTTCAGAAATGACCACCAGTCTTCCACTCCCGTTCTTGCTTTTCCCATTTAGCGACCTTCATTCGTAATGGACAATTTCTCAACCTTCCCTCAAGAATACGTACAATTTGTACTCTTTAAAAATTTTAAAGTCTGATTTTCTAAGTCAACACGTTCTCTGCTTCTCAAAGTGAAATTTCAATGCACTAAACTCGGTTAAGCTTCTACTGTATAAAGAGATTTTAAACCTGTTATATGACAATTGGCTCGTTTTTGGCACCAAGTTTTCGTTGAAGAGAAATAATTTCCTTTCGATGACATACTAAACTGCTCAATATAGACAACAATGCTGCTAAGTTATAAAGTGCATAAAAATATTCAAACCCCTCATACTGAATCATAAGTTAATTTGCAGAGTCGGTTAGTAATAAGAACTATCAAACGCTCCTGCAAACCGATTGGTTCATTCCATGTGCCGAATAAATTATTTCCGTCAGAACAAAGCATAATTCTGGTCTAAAGTATCCAGTGATGTTCCCCGGGGTGAAGATGGATATCATTTTAAATAATTGATGAAAAATAAGAAAGAAAATTCCACAGCCTAGGTTCAAGCCAGGAACCTTCTGCACACCGTGCAGACGTGCCAACCAATTGCGCCACTGTGGACATTGATGTTTTTCATCAATTATTTAAACATCTGAGTTTTGGCGTGAGAAAAATCCTCTTTAGATCATTCTTTACTTACTATCATTTTAATCTGAGGCCGGTCAATAAGAGGTTAAATAAAGTCCCAGTATATCAGCTAGAATTCCTGTTTTTCGGATTTTTCTTTACGCCGAGTCCTCTGCTAGTTTTTAAAACAAGAATAGCATGTTTAATCATATCATGTCTCATGTTTGATTTTTATAAATGAGACATGATGGAGCAGCTCGATGTTGGTGGTTTTGCACGATTTCAAGATTTGGACTTGTATGTTCGAAACTCAGTTGAGAACATCAAAACGTGGTGTCGGCATGACGAGAGACAGAATTGTCAACAGAATGTCAACAGTCCAGCAGAAAAATCAGCGTCAAAAATGCTTGAACTCGGTGTCGAACTTCTCTTACTAATAGCGACAATTTGGAGGCATCTGACAGCTATGGAGACAAGGTTAGGGAAAAAAAACTGGATGTCTGGGTTTTACATGAACTCACCGAACAGTAACAGATATGGCATCCGGAAACATGCATAGGTGTCCAAAGACGTCATGTTAGCGCTCCCTTTCTGCATCGGATCCTTAAGATTGTTGAAAAAAGACCACAGAAATCGACGAACGAACTTTGGCAGATATCTACATAGTATCTTCGTTTACAGGTCAAGTTGAAAACGTTACTGGGGACGTCCAAAAATTAATGCATATGGCTATCTGTCAATCGTAGTGGACCAGGTGCACCCGTACATGCTCAAGATGTTCCCACAATGTGTGTTCCAGCAGGACAATGCACCTTGCCACAAGGCACGTCTCCTTCTGGATTGGTTCGAGGAACACTCTACTGACTTTCAAGTGCTCCCTTGGCCCGCTGTGGACAGCGCTTCAAGCGGAATGGACTGCCATACCATCGGACACATACCGCGCACTTCTTGGGTCCATGCCACAACGCCTAGCAGCCGTTATAGCGGCGAAGGGTGGCTACTCCCATTACTAAGCGGGTGGTCATAATTCAGTGATATGACAGTGTATATCCCCATCGCAATAAAAATGAACTACATGTAAAGTCGAAATGCGCATGATTTGGTTTTACCGTTTCACCGTTTTGCTCCAATTCACCATAAGAAATAAACCCTTTCAAAATATAATTAGTTGATACTGTTATTTTGATTATTTTGCAACTGAATGCTACAAGTTACTAATTCGATAACTACATCGCCATCGCTTGACGATATATAATATAGAATTTAGAACGTGTTTAGGTTGGGTTTTTTTTAACAAAAATTATTGTGCATTTATCCATTAGAGTTTCAAATACAATCAACCAAGCAGAGGCCTTAGAATAATTTCAGATTCTTTTTGAAGCAGATTGATGCTAGCTTGAGCATGTGCGCTTTTTGTTTTTAGTTCATAGATAGTGAGACCAGACTATAGTTAGGCAGAGGATATTGCTGCCAAGAGTAGATATTTTTCTGAATACAGTGGTTTTCTTCGTCTGTACTGCTCTTTTTTAATAAGGTGTGACAATCTGCTAATAATGATGAAACAACCCAATTTATTAATTACAAACTAGAAAAGGGAAGAAAATTCCGCGACCTGAACTCGAACCATGGACCACGCCTTTCGCTCTTACCAATTGAGCTATCACGGACAATGACTTCCAAGAAGCCACAAATCAGCTCAACCGGCAGAGTCCAAACGATTTGAAAAGAGTCCAGGTCGCGGAATTTTCCTTCCCTTTTCTATTTTATAATTATGATATTTTGAAGAGTTTCTTCAGATTAATTATTATCTTCTCTGAGTTGAATTCCACCAAGGGTAAGGAGAATACCCGATTTGCGATTCGCATGCCTGCTCTGCCAGTTGAGCTGATTTGTGGCTTCATGGTTGGTTGGTTGGTTGGTTGGTTTATTAGAATTTTTGGCGTCGACTATTAAGGTCATTTTGCACCTTTTACACAAGTTATATCTGTACGCAGCCCGAGCAAACACAAACATCCATGCCCACGGCGGGATTCGAACCCACGACCAGGTGGATTCGAGAACTAGAAAGCCTATGCCCTAGCCCTCTCGGCCACGTGGCTTCATGGAAGTCCATATAAAAGCTTCGCGGTACATTGAGAGAGCGGTTCCCAATATAAATTCGAATTTTAAACGAAATTTAATAAATGCTTTTTAACATTTTCGAACAGTGATGAACAATTTAAGAAAACGGAATGACGCTTAAACATGTTTCATATCAACAATATAACCTTCAGTCAACATCTTAGAAATCTCCGGTGTAGTTTAATTTAACTGCATCACTACTAGTACATATGAACCTTTATTTCATTAAGAAATTCCGGTCGTTTGATTTTAGAAATGATTAAGGCGCCAAGATCTCCGTGTGTTACGCCTCCGTTCATTTATTTTCCTTTTCTGCTATTGGTTTAAGGTATTTATTTACTTGCTTAGTTTCCTTTTAATTTTCCAGGGAGTAAGAAACAAAATAAAACGGAGCCTGGCGCTGGCAATGGACACGACCGTTTTCTCTTGTAGGTGGAATCCACTGGGAATTATAATGAAGACACACGGCGCGTGCGCACTAAGCAGCAAGAATTTAATTATCATTTCGATTGAAGTCAAACGAAAGGCGATTGAACAACGGAAGCCAGCAGCGAGATAAAGAAAAATTGTGCCAACATTTGTTACATTTTTTTCCCTCCTCCTTCGTCAGTTTTTTTTCCTTCTGTAAACTACACGAAAATACACGAATTTGTTCATTAAAGTCGACAATAATGAGATTTACTGGAACGTCTTTGACGTAGTTATTTTACGAGTTACAAAAACTGTTTGCAATTTACAAAAAAAAATAATGGATTCGGTCTTCTTAAAGTTCTTTAAAACAGCAAGATAATTATTTAGCAACACCTCTTGCAACTTTAAGTGGACAGTACTTACGATCTCGAAACGCTACTGGCTTATTATTAATGGATCACTATTTTAGTATTAAACCATACCCGGTGTAGTATTAAAACAAACACGTTGTGGTTCACGATATATTAGCTTCGGAAGTAGAGCACCTAAGAAAACAAGGAGGGCACATCAATTAGATTAAACTGAAGACTATGACTAATTAATCCCCCCCCCCATATAATTGAACAACTGATTACTTCTAATTAAGATGGCATCTGTCCCTCGAGATTCGCGTACGAGGCATTTACGTGAACAAACGAAGACACTGTCGCAAAGTATTAGAAATCGTTCGAAATTAAAAATAAAAAAAAAAATGCAATAACGAATGGAAGAAACCCAGCTCAGTAATGACAACCATGTTCTGTGATTTTTGTGTGCTCGATGTTTTCAAGTTGACAAGTGTTGAAGGCCTTTTCAAGACGGACAGGTTTCCTTTATGTCTCCCGTAGCGCGTTGAATTATCAGCCACGACGACGCAAAGAGCGCCCCCAACCCTGCTGGGCTTCTTATTGGGTCGCCAAGGTAGCCATAAATGGTTGGTGCCTTTCATTTTCTCCTCGCTTTTCTTCTTTCATGCTCATTATTAGGCTGTTCTTTATCTTCTCCAAAATCGTAACGTTAGTGATATTTGGTTTTTTATTCGTTGACATTTAACTTTAAAAATCAATATTTTATCCTCGTTACTGGCCGACGGGTGCAGTATATTCAGAGAAAGATAATGAGGATGAACAAGTCTGTAAACAAGCTTAGAAAGAACACGTATGTCAAGGTCACAACTAGGGGGGCGCTGTCCGGCTTGTAGGGGAGGCTGGCGCCAGAATTTGCTTCGGGTCACAAAATTCCTAGTTGCGACTGTCAATGTCCTTTGCGGTGGAAATGCACGCTTAAAATAAAAAATTCGCTAATTTTCCCCTACACATAATTACCATAAGATTTCCACAGCACCAACAAGACTTTATATTCTTTAGACTACGGCAGAATCAACTTATTTAGTCTGCGTAAATCAAGGTCAAAGAGATATATCTTTAATCAAAATCAAGGTTATACAATCTCCTTTAGCAAGATAAAACTTGAACGACATAAATTGCAGTGTTGTTCATTCCATGAATGGAAATCAAGGTTCCTTTGGTGACTGACCAAGCACAGAGCTTGAAAAGGGCATTCGAGTACAGGATAATTCTAAAATGCTGAAACTGCTTTATGTGTTTGGTACAAAGTAATTCTAAAAAATAAGAATTTCACAGTCTTCAGCCTATTCAGAAGTATGCGAATCTTATAGCTTTCTTTAATTTTCTTTTCAAGCTTTTAATATTCACGCAGCTAATTCGTTAAAACTGGATTAATGAATTTGCGAACTCGGTCGTTCTGTTACCAATTTATTTGGATTTTTTGATTTTGACTTCAGATCCAGATAGAGCATCAAAAAGTAAGTTATATTAAGCACATAGAGTAGAAAAAGTTTCGTAGCAACAATAGTTGTCATGTCCTGTACCATGCGCTGACCAATAAGCTATTTCAAATTCAAAGAGGCAAAATATGTGAAACAGCAAGAGTGCAAAATATGCGAAAAACAAAAAGGCCGAGTACGATGAAGAGACCTCTCCAATAGGCACAGGAAAATAAGGATCGTAAGGGCAATGTTGTTTTCTCGGATGAATCCTCGTTTTGATCACGTGATTTCCCACATCGAGCTTGGTCACTTACTACAAATAGAACTTTGCACCATATCGTTAAACGCACACTTTAAAGGTCCATGTCTGGGATAAGGTGGCCAAATGTCCGGTTTTTGACCGGACAGTCCTTCAGTCATCTGTCCGGTTTTCCCCCTTTGTTCGTTTTTTTTTCCACAAATGTTTGGGTTTAGGGTCGACCTCAAATTTGGCAGTTTTTCTGAAAAAAAATTGCGATCGAAATGAAAGGTCAACGTAAAGAAGTGTCTGATTAGACAACGTTGGAATCGATTATCATGACGTCACATCCTAGCCACATAGCACACGACCAACACTACCGAGAGAGAGAAGGCCTGCGTACAGAATCGTCATACATTGTTACATCACCTAACGTCGTCAATTGTTAATCGTATTTCTACCAATAACAGGCCCTAAATTAGGACCAAGTTAGGTGATGTAACAACGTAGCCGACGAAAAAGACAGGCCCCGGCACTGAAAAGTCACCTGACCATACTAGTCTGAGTAACAATCCAACCGTCATTGTTTCTAACAAACGAAAAAACACTGACTGTTAAAATCCAAGATGGAGACAATGAAAGTTGGCTTGTTGCTCAGACCACTATGGTCAGGTGACTTTTCAGTGCCGCGGCCTGTCTCTCTCGTCGACTGCGTGTAACAATGTATGACGTTTCAGTGATGAGGCCTACTCTTTCGATAGTGTTGACACGACCCACGTTGATACGATCGAATTCGAAAGCTGTCAGCAGCAGGCTGTCGGTATTCAGTATTTACCCTTCCAGAAGGACAATGTTTTAGACTTTTATGAAAACCCTTTTGAAGACTCCCAGCCCATTAAAGATGGACTATCTCGTGTCTTAATGAAAGGAAACTCAGTTCGTCCGGTTTTGTTCTCTATCTGTCCAGTTTTTTTCCAATGGGATAACCTGGCCACCATAGTCTAGGGTTGCTTCTCAAAAAATGGATTTGGGAATCTGCGCATCTTTACAGGAAACCTGAACGCTCAAAGAATGACTCAAATCTACAAAAAGAAGGTTGTACGGAAGGACAAATATAAACTGGGTTCTTCAAGAGGACAATGTCCCGAAACATCTTATTAGGCTGTGGGAGGCACAACATGACATTGGACAATAGAAAAGGTATGGGTTTACAAGAAGCATATGTTTTGCAAGAAACACACGTGGAGTTTGAACCAGCTGACTTGACAAATTCGACAGATTTGGAAGTATTTACTTCTAGAGCTTGCTGTCAGCTTAGCAAAAAGCATGCCCCGGAGATTATTATTAACAACGACGGCGAATGGACCACTTACTAATAGTCTTCTCATTTTCCGAAAATAGACATTTTTTAAAATTAAAGCGCACACTCGTTTCTTAGACAGACGGTATAATCGCTTACGGGAAATTTGATGTTCGGATCATCTCACGTAGACTACGGCCCGTCGATTATCTGATCTAACGCTACTTTATATCTTTCCCTGGTCTTATCTCAGAGAGCGTATTAAAAGGACAACATCTGCAACATCATTGCATACATCTTCTATCGTCGGGTCGAGTTGTTCCTGGCATAGAATAGTTCTCGGTTTCAACATTTATTGTAAATCCCTATTTTGTAACCCAACATGTTGAAACAATTTGTATAGTAGTGGCTCACCATTTCAACATGTCACCAATTTTATATTGACAATTTTTTTTTGTTCAAGAGATGTAACAGATATTTCAAGACTATAGAATCCGCTGTATAATGGAATTGGCAAAGATTCGTCTACTCGCGGAATATTTCTTGGTTTTCAGCTAGATTGTTGCAATTTGCACTAACAAAAGGAAATTTCTCTTTTACTTGCAAAGAGAGAATATAAGCATGATAAATTATTAATGGATAATTTTTGTTATTTTTCTATCGGTAATTATATACCAATTCGGTAAGCATTCCGAAGGCAGTAGCTTTTAGTGGGCGGAGAAAAACCAAGAGTCCGTCTTGGATTGCTCGTCTCCTGCCAGCCAAGGAAGAGATTGTTCGTCTTTAGCTCCATTAATAATTAATTACGTCCAGAATTTCATTCCTTCTATCGCGTGACCACCTTCAATCATCTCATGCCTCCTTTTCACAACACGATAAACATGCACCACACCTCCCCTCTTACTGTCAATTATTTTGAACAAAACAAAAAAAAAATTAGCATTTCTGTAGATAGTCAACATCGAAAAAGAAAAATTTAATTTAGAAAACGAATTCAATGAACTTAGGGATTAAAAATGCGTTCGAAGCTTTAAGGCGCTTGGGGATTGCGGAATTCTAAGTAGATTAAAGATTTAAGGTTTTACTTAATTTAATAATACACACGTAATTTAAGTAATTCTCATCAATTAAATTTTCTATAAAAGTTTAAAATTAATACAGGTAGGAATCATTTTATATGTTTACTTTTTAGATATAAAGCTAATGGAATATAATGAATTTTTATGACAATTAAGCTTGTACAATATTTCTCATCCAGAAAAAAATATTACATTAAAATGTATATATCGCTAATATTAGACGAACAACTTTTAAAAGTATTTTCCTTTTAAAGAATTCAATCAACTTTAACATTCTTACCAACAGAAATTCGACATGACAACTACGCCTACGCTTGTTTGCGCAAAGTTAACTTTATGAAAGTAATTCAATTCGTCTTGCAGTCTAGATTTCTCTTCCCCTTGGTCATTTGCTCGGCTGATTTTTGCTTTTACCTCTCGCCTATATATAGGTAGTCGCATGAAATTCGAGTCCTCCACTCAGGGTTATTATTGATATTTTTTTGCGAGTGGTGGAAAGGAAAGGGACATTTCCGGTGTTTGCTTCGCTTTCACCTTCATCTCAATTTCTCACCTGATGACCTGCTGAGCTTCTTCGATTTCCCAAAGATCTTTTATCCGGTTCTTATCTTAGCTGTAAATCAAAGGCCAATAATAATGTAGAAAAAGACCAACTAACCGAGAATAATTTCTTTGATCATAACAAACAGCTTGTTGCTGAATTTCTATTTACGCTAAGATTTTGATTTACTTCAATTCTCTATTACAGTGCTTACTTCCGGAAAGAGGACTCGAACAACATGATTTTATTGATTATTAAATTAAATTTCAATTTTTAATGGTACTTCATTCTAAAATTTACGATAATTTTTATACTCAAAATTATTTTGTTATTCTTGACTATATTTAAAGGTGTCGACCAGAGTTTGTTTTTTTTTTTGGAATGTACATGTAAATTTCCTGTCCGTTCGCAATCTCTTCCGAGACTCTTGGAGTAATCAAAACAAAAACTTCGAAATAAGAAATTAATAAATGGAAACTGGAGATAATACTCCAAGCATAAGATAATGATGATATCAAAAAAAAGGAAGGAAAATTTCCACGACTTGGAATTAGATCCAGCTCTTTAGTAATTTGCATACCTGCATAACTTAGATCCAACACTCTGCGTAGGGATATTAGGACTTGGATATGCTTAGCAGCTAATGGGGCCAAGTAATTCCAAAGTTTTGAAAACTGGGTTTAACTACAGAAATAAAAATTATTAAAAAGGGAATTAGAAAATAAAATTTTGCAACATTGCAAGAAGGAGCTTAAGCTATGACATAGAAGTAGTGTTAAATTCAAGAATTTAAAGTCTAGCTTAAATTACTAACAAACAACGGAAATTTAAATTTATTTAATTCTTTCCAAATTTACGTCTATTTTATTGCTCAACGCAGTACAATAGTTGAGTCACGACCTCCTTACTTAATTACAGTTTTACTGAATAATTTACATTGTTGCTTTTGGCATTTCTCATTTTTGCCATGGCGCTGTTTAACCTCCCTTTTTTTTTTTTTTACCAACTGAGATACACAAAATGTAGTGCAAACAAAATAAAAAAAATACATAACGTATTAAATTTTTTTTTGCATAGAATCTTTTATTTTAAAATTGGGTTAAATAGCGAATAAAAAGAAACCGAAATTTGGTTAATGAAATGAATGCTTATTCATTTGTTTTTAACGTCCTTGAAAAGTCACCTGACCATCTTAGTCCAAGCAACAATGTAACCTTCATTGTTGGAAACAATCAGAGGGAGGTTTAAATGGGTGCAATGGATCCAATGGGTCCAATGGATGAAGCTGCTGCAAATCAGAGGCTTCCAAAACGGGCTTCCACGACGACCAACGTCCGGGTAGCTGGGGAACAACTGGGAGACACGGCGATACGGGGGGCGGTGAGTTCAATCTCTCGCGGACGAACCGACGTTGCAATCCTCACTGGCTCCTCGCACGTCGTATTTATCGGCTCGCTGTCTTCCTCGTGGCGTACCTCGGTCAGCCTGGCTTCTCGGTCGGAAACTGTTAAGTTCATATGGCAAGAGAATACGATGAAGCAGACACACGCGCATTCGTTGGCGGCTGCGAAGACGTGTTATTGCGTAAGAGTCCTTCGCCGCACGTTTCAGAGTCGTCGGCGGAGCACGAGGGCCTCTCGAGACGTCTCCTTCCATTCAAAAAACTCGAGCATCGTCGCTCGTCGAGGTTTTCACGGGAGCAATCTCTCTGCGTCCTATTCGCTCGGTTGCAAAAACTCTCTCCTCGATTTAAAAGTACCCGCTCTTTTCCTGTCCGCTCGCGCACCTTTTTACGCCGCTTCCTCCGTTTTCTTCTATAGCGCTTTGGCCTATGATTTCCCTCAGTAAATTTCACTGTGCTTTTGGATACTGGCAAGAGATGGCGTACCTCCGATGCCAAGCTTGCTCTCCGATTGTGACATACGATCGTGAGCCTGGGATGGCTTCTTAGTCACCACACTTGGTGACACGCTCGCCCCCTCCTCACAGTGATCGTTATCACTGTGGAACTTCCTGACACGTTTCTTAAGATCCGCGCACGCTTAGCCTGCTCTAGGGAAGCCCCCTGCGTGTCGTTGAACGCCCCCATGCTCGATCCCCCCTCCTTGGGTCTTTTTAGCCTCTGCTTAGCGAAGAATTTCGCGATAAGACCCTTGCACCTGTGGAAGTTGGCCTCGGGTTCCCATGAGGGTTGAGGGTAACCCACCCAGTGTATCAGGTATTCTCTTTTTGGCGGTTTTCCTCTGACATCTTTGATGCCTTGAACTCTGTAGACATTTTTGTAGGACCCGGCCTTTTTGTTGATGTCTCCATGGGGGTCCAATTGCCTCCCCTGTGTTTTTTAAGGTATGAACAGTGTAGGGTTTTCGTGCCCCCCTACTTGCGCGGAATCTTAACCCGCGCCGATACCTTATTGATCACCTTGATAATGGGAAAAGGGCCTATATATTTGTTATATAGTTTCTTTCCTATTTTGTGTTTTAAAGGGTTCAGGCGGGCTGACGTAACCCAAACTTTCTTACCTATCTTTAAACG
Source organism: Rhysida immarginata (assembly GCA_023313115.1). Lineage (NCBI taxonomy): Eukaryota > Metazoa > Arthropoda > Chilopoda > Scolopendromorpha > Scolopendridae > Rhysida > Rhysida immarginata. The sequence continues at coordinate 1,660,481 of JAHWFO010026864.1, forward strand.
CCATTGCGTGTGTCGCTTATCGTACCATTTTTTGTACTTTTTGTTGGCTTTTTGAATGTTATACCGAGCTTGATGTAACACTTTAAGTAAATGGGCCGCATACGACCCTTGTTGCTTGCTGGCATTTACATATTTATTGACTGACGGCGGTATCCCAATTTCCTTCCCCAGATCGGCAAAATAGGGCGACATCTTAGTAGCCTCAGAAACTGAAGCGTTGATTGCGATCTCTGCTGTAGTGAGAAACTCGTCCCAGTCCGACTTCTCCAAGTTTAGATAACTGCGGAGAATTTGGATAACCGTCTGGTTGGTCCTTTCTGATTGACCGTCGGACTGGGGATGGTAAGCGCTGGAAAATTTTTAACGAGGTTCCCAGGGCTTTAAAAATAAATCGCCATAAATCGGCGTTGAATCTCACGTCCCTGTCGGAAATTATGGCTTGAGGAAAGCCATGAATTTTGATTATTTCGTCCACGAATAATTTGGCTGTTTCCTCCGCAGAAATGTTAACATGACAGGGCAGTAACCGTACCCTCTTCGTGAGTTTGTCGGTTACTGTCAGCAGAGCGTCGTGTCCTTTTGCCGAGCGGGGGAGGGGGAGGACGAAATCAATCGATATCATGTGCCATCAGTATGGTGGCACTTCTAATGGTTGAAGATCGCCATACGTCTTCTGCCGTTCGACTTTGCTGGCTTGACATTCGAGGCATGCCTTGATATATGCCGCTATATCTTTTTGCATACTTGCCCACACGTATTGACGACGGGCTTTTTGAAGGGTCTTATAGACCCCCAAATGGCCCGACGTGGGGTCCTTATGAAGAGCGGTGAGGATTTTGCTCAGTAACTTTTTTACTGAGGGTAGCAACAATCTTTTCCCAAAGCGGTCTTTGTTATAAATCAGCCCCTCTTCTAAAAAATAGGGCGCCACAATATTCTCTAAGTGCGCTTTTGCCACTTTACATTTTTGGTAGCCCTCCAGGGTTTCTTTCAACAAGTCTTCCTTAAGACTCCAAGACGAGGTGGCTGACAAACTCGTAGTGGCTTTGCCTGACCCTTTAGTTTCGTTTGTAATTTTAGCGTTAAGTTTAATTGCAGATTCCATCGCTTGAATAAGTGAGGTTGGTTTCCCCTTCTTCAACGCCTTTTGCATTTCGCCAGGAAAAGATTCTAGGTATAACTGCGTTCGTAGACTTTCTGACATGTCTTCTATTTGATTAATCAGCAATAGGAAGCATTGCTTGAATTGCCCTATTTCTTGATTACGGAATTGCACTTCCTTAAGGGCTTTGCGTATATAACACTTAAGTTTAGCTTGTTCGTTATCGGCGTTTGCCGGCCCGTTAAGTTTCGAATGCATGATAACGAAACAAGTCCTATTATCGGGAAATGAATGAATGAACGCCCGCTAAACGTTTTGGCTAAATGAGAAACGAGAAATAACAAGACTATAACTCGTAAAACGATTTTCAAATATGCTGAAAAGAAGAATATTAAAATTTGTTGTTTAATATTACAGTAATGTATTTATAAACAGCAATCACGAGCACTGCATGTAAATTTACGTATTCGATTGCAGCGCTCACACGAATCTTTCCAAACACGCGCGAAATGAGAAATGAAATCCCCGCACGTCTAAATGTTTGAAACTACTGGGCCTATGTTCTTCCCCTATGATCTAGGGCAGGGGTGACCAACCTTTTTTTGTCTCGGGCCAAAATAAATTTCTGAAGGTTTTCAGGGGGCCAACCATTTGTAATTCAAATCACATTCAAATATTTTATGAAACATTAACCACGTACAATCTTACTCGTTAATAAATTTTACAGTAAATAGTTCATTTCGCGGGCCGCATAAATTCTTTTGGTGGGCCGCATTTGGCCCGCGGGCCGCAGGTTGGTCACCCCAGATCTAGGGGATCAAAGTTACCATAAACGTCAAGAGAGAAAAATCATTGTTTCAAAGCATTGTCGGGAAAAATCTTGTAAGCATTCCAAGGAGCTTTAGCTGTGACGCAGATGTAATTTTAAATTTGAATATTTCACTTTTACTTGCACTTGGTTTAAATACACAATGAAAATACCTTTGATTCTATCCACACACATCATTTTTTTAAAAATATAGGACTAATATTATTTAGCCATTTTTAACAATAGGCCTAACATTATTTAGTCATTTTAACTGTAGGCCTAACATTAGTAAGCCATTTTTAATAATAGGCCTAACATTAATTAGCCATTTTTAACTATAGGCCTAACTTTAATTAGCCATTTTTAACAATAGGCCTAATATTAATTAGCCATTTTTAACAATAGGCCTAACTTTAATTAGCCATTTTTAACAATAGGCCTAATATTAATTAGCCATTTTTAACAATAGGCCTAACATTATATAGTCATTTTATCTATAGGCCTAACATTATATAGTCATTTTATCTATAGGCCTAACATTAATTAGCCATTTTTAACAATAGGCCTAACATTATATAGCCATTTTTAACAATAGGCCTAACATTATATAGTCATTTTATCTATAGGCCTAACATTAATTAGCCATTTTTAACTATAGGTCTAACATTAATTAGCCATTTTTAACTATAGGCCTAACATTAATTAGCCCTTTTTAACTATAGGCGTAACATTAATTAGTCATTTTTAACAATCGCCTAACATTAATTAACACATTTAACAATAGGCCTCACAGCACTGAATTTTAAAACGAAATGAGCACGTGCAACGACAAAGCTTCATAACAGGCACGTGCTCCAAGCTGCCATCAACAATGCTTAACTGATAGACAAAAAGTAACACTGTATTCACTTATATCTCATCAGTAGGAATCGATTGATATATTGCATGCCCTAAGTTCATTTTCTTAACATTAGTGCACGTGCTTGAAGGGGTCCACGAGAGCTCATCAAAAGTTGATATATCGCAGTTAAGTTCTTCCATTTCAACGTTTTCGTGCAAACGATGGCCGGCTGGGCACATAAAGCTACTGATTAAGCTTGTATTCTTATATATAGCTTTAGCTAAAGCTCGTAATAACGGCTCATTGAAGTACTTTTTGGGGGTCATTTTCTCGGACGTAGCATTTCGAAAATCGAAAAGAATGTTATATTCGTCTTGTGCTCGTCATTCCCGTTCGAATGACATATTACATGCCTCATATTTGCAATAAAAAAAATTTAATGGGGGAGGTTTGGGTCTCAATAGTCACGTGACTGTTAGAACGATTTCAATCACAAACTAATCAGGTGAGCTCAGGAAGTGTCTCTATCGAAGAGCGAAAGCAGAATTTGAAAAAGTTAAAGCGTTCTCGAGTAATCGTCGGACAGACAGACACACAAACAGAGCGAAACCAATATATGCTTTTCAGCATATAATAAAGCTATAAATAAATAGGGCTTTGCCAGACTAGCACACTCGCCTGCCAAAAATTTATACTCTGGCCTTCAGAATAACTAAAAAAAAAAAAAAAAAAAAAAAAAAAAAAAAAGACACCTCCCCCCCCCCCCCCCCCAAGTAGCTGAAATGGAACTGAACCGCACATGAGAAGAAAAAAAAAAAAAAAAATAAACCCCCCCTTTTTTTTTTTTTTTTTAAACCGTCTAATAAGCAGTAGAGAAAATTTTACACACTTTTATGCAATAATAATGCAGACCTTTGAGGTTCAAGTCTTAGAAGTTCCAAAAGCAACACTGAAACTAAAAGCCGACGCTAATACGCCTGCCAAACCCACGCACCGACTCCAGCAAACACGCTGAGGGAAAAAAAACAAGTTTGGAATAGGGTGGGATGGGCGAGAATTGAAATTAATTTTGCCGTGTCGAACCATGCGAGCTAACACGCCTGCCAAAAGTTTATACTCTGTGTCACATACAGAAAAGTATTGCGCAGTGGAATTTATAAAAATACTAAAGTAGACAACAGAGTATATCTTTTGGGTTTAACATGTTTATTAAGCAACAAAAAAAAGAATGATAAATACAAAACAAACACTAATATGAGGACTACGATCTTACTTATGCGCAAGAAACGCCTATGGCCTTAGCCTTGCCCCAAACGGCGAAATAAATCCCCGTTTTACAATGTAACTTACTATTGTAAATTAGTACAGTGAGTAACGGACTTCATGCCCTTTGCGTCGTTATCGACGTTAAAATACGGCATGAATATTAGTGGCCCATCTAAGGAATGGTCCTCAGATTCACAAAAGATTTACGTAATGGGACTGAGCGACTACGCTCGCCCCCTCTCTAAACTAAGAGATTACGCAATAATATCAAGATAACGCTTTCCAACTCTCGTTTCCAACGGCGAGAAAGGAAAGTGGCGGAAATCAAGCTGAGACCATACGCAGTGTAGCGTTATCAAAGAAATATTTGGATAGCGGTACAACTATCGCAAAGTCCAAAAAAAAAATAATTTGAAGGTTGCAATCACAGCGGACACAACGGCCGCCTATAAAACAAGAAGAACTCGGGACGCTGGACACAGGGCCGGAATTTTCCTCACGTGCGGCTGACGCTGCCTCCGCTGCACCGTTCGGAAACGGCGACGCAATCGCGTTTATAAGTTGGCTTGGAGCCGTAAAAAACTGCAAGATAAATTAAAGGAAACAAAATGAGTACGCAGTTTAATCGGGAAAACCTTAACCATTAAATTACGCCCAGCCAACCGAGTACGGTGCTTAAACTGATAGAGGGGGAAGAATTCCACGCCAAATTTCTAATTCTAAGCCCCTCTCAGCTGCCTCGCACTTAGCGTTTAAGCAACGCGCTCGAACGGGTTGACTTAAGCAACTTGAGAGAGAATAGACAAAGGCTAAGGTCAAAAACTCTCACCGGTGAGAAGAGTTAGCGCTTGGTCGGTCAGAAATCCTGGTGAGAAAACTGTGATGTCATTTTAACGCGGTCAGAAACGCCAGTGCAGCTATGCCTAACCGGTTAGTGTCACCGTCCTCACCGAGAAAAAGACGGTTAGCCCAGTGAGAAATTACGTCATCATTCTCTCACCGGTGAGGGTTTTTGACCTTAGCCAAAGTTACAACCGAGTTTATAGTATAAGGACAGAGATTCCACCCACCTTGAATAGGGCACGAGGGCGCCCAATCCATGACGCCAAAAGGCGTCATGCGTCCATGGCGTTATCCATACGCTGGGTTCCGCCGGTATCAGTATTGGGTCCAATGGATGAAGCTGCTGCAAATCAGAAGCTTCCAAAACGGCCACGACGACCAACGTCCGGGTAGCTGGGGAACAGCTGGGAGACACGGCGATACGGGGGGCGGTGAGTTCGATCTCTCGCGGACGAACCGACGTTGCAATCCTCACTGGCTCCCCGCACGTCGTTTTTATTGGCTCGCTGTCTTCCTCGTGGCGTACCTCGGTCAGCCTGGCTTCTCGGTCGGAAACTGTTAAGTTCATATGACAAGAGAATAGGATTAACAATGAAGCAGACACACGCGCATTCTTTGGCGGCTGCGAAGACGGGTTATTGCGTAAAGGCGGAGACACACATGCACGGTTTACATTCGACTAGCTGTCGCATGCGATTCTGGAACGACTACTTCCGGTCTCAAACGGCCAGTCGTAGGAGTCGTGCGACTAGTTTTTCAAACTTCAGCCAGGGAAGAATTACTAGTTCTTCCTCTTCCCTGCTTCAGCTCTGTCCGACTTTCACGCGACTTGTCGTTCACGATAACCAATCAGGTTGCGAGAATATACACGATTAGCATCACGGGAAGCATCCACACGATTAGCATCACGGGAAGAATATACACGATTTAGCATCACGATTAAAATTAATCTTTGTTGGATTAATAATAAATTGTATTTTTGACGCGTAATCGAATCCATTTTGTCGGAAATGAATACAGTTTCCTGTGTGACTGCAGCGCTATCACGGACACAATTTGAGTTAAAATGCTTGTCGGTTGAAAGTCGTGCGCGCGGAAGTTGGAAATGTGTGTTTTGCTAGTCGCATGCACTCTGGCGTCGCTTCAAGTCGGATGAAAACCGTGCGCGTCAAAGTGGGATATGTGTGTTGGCACCTTAAGAGTCCTTCGCCGCACGTTTCAGAGTCGTCGGCGGAGCACGAGGGCCTCTGGAGACGTCTTCTTCCATTCAAAAAACTCGAGCATCGTCGCTCGTCGAGGTTTTCACGGGAGCAATCTCTCTGCGTCCTATTCGCTCGGTTGCAGTAACTCTCTCCTCGATTTAAAACTACCCGCTCTTTTCCTGTCCGCTCAGGCACCTTTTTGCGCCGCTTCCTCCGTTTTCTTCTATAGCGCTTTGGCCTATGATTTCCCTCAGTAAATTTCGCTGTGCTTTTGGATACTGGCAAGAGATGGCGTACCTCCGATGCCAAGCTTGCTCTCCGATTGTGACATACGATCGTGAGCCTTGGATGGCTTCTTAGTCATCATCCTTGGTGACAATAATATACAGGGTGTTTTTGAACTGAGTACAGATTTTTTGGGAGATGATAGAAGAGGTCCTTAGAAGTATTTTTTGTCATACGAACATGGGGTCCCGTTCACTTACAATACTGCATTGAACAATCAGATGACACCGGGACGCAGTGTGCATTGGTAGGCCTAGATTATTTTATTTTTAACAATTAACACAAGCAATCTACTGTATGACTTTTTAAAACAAATCTTTACCTACTGCTTTCCCAGAATGCGATTAGTTCATTTCCATATGGACTAATCGTATTTTACAAAGGGGTTGGATACCATGGAATCTCCTTGACGAAGTTTGTCCTAAGACTTTTCAACAAACAAGCACGTGCACCTTGAAATTTCTTTGCAAACAATTACTTTAAAAGTTATTACAGTAGATTGCTTGTGTTAATTGTTAAAAATAAAATAATCTAGGCCTACCAACGCACACTGCAGTCCCGGTGTCATTTGATTGTTCAATGCAGTATTGTAAGTAAACGGAGCTGCAGGGACTCCATGTTCATATGACAAAAAATACTTCTAAGGAGCTCTTCTATCATCTCCCAAAAAATCTGTACTCAATTCAAAAACAAAATTCATAAAAAATGACAGTGTTGATTATAATTAATTTACATTTGATTTTAAACTCACTGGGAAACGAGTTACCATTTATTTTGAATTCATAAAAGGCCAAAAAATTAAATTTTTCAAGGAGTCAAATTTTTTTTTACAATTTGCAAACAGAATAATTTTTATCTTAAATTAAAATTCATTTTAATATCTGGCTACAAAATATATAAAATTCCTTTATTGAAATCTCTTATTTACAGAATTGTTTTAAGGCACAGTTCTGCGGGTTGATGCAGATAATAGCGATTGTTAATAGGAACTTGAAATGGATATTAAAAAATCTAGTTAAGGAGGTACTATAAAACCAGCATACATGATAAAAGTAAAATAAAAAAACGCAATTATTTCTGAATCAACCTAATAAAAAGATTTTTCCAGATATTATTTTTTCCACCAGGTAAACTTTAAAGTTTTTAATTTTTATAGTTTTAGTTAATCGAAGAAAGTGGCTTTAAGCTTATTTCAATTTCGAAAATAAGCAAAATGCAAGTTTAAATGCTTTTATTTTCAATGTACACCCAAAAAATCCTGATCACAGTTTCGTTATAATGTGAGGGTTTAAAAAGATAACTTTTCATTTTCATTTAATGAAATTAACGTAAGAAATTGACAATTTTTTAGTTATACAATTAAGCAAAGATCATGCTAAAAAGCTTTTATTTTCTATATAAACATATAAGAATTCTGAATACACTTTTAGAAAAGCTATCTTAAATCGAAAGTTAACTTTTCACTTTGAAAGTTTTAATAGATAAGCAAACATATCTTAAATGATTTTTATTTTCATTGTATAGATGAAACAAATTCATTTACAGACTAAAGTTAACTTTTTTATTTATTGAAATTAAAATGAAGAACGAAAAATAAATTTAATAATGAAATATATCCGAACAGCGCCTATTTCCAACGCCTCCTAAAGATAAGGCCTGAGCGTGAAAACGTCTTACATTGTTACATCATCATCCGAAGATACGTTTAATTGCATTTCAGGGTTTATTATTGGTAGTAATGCGATTAAACGTATCTTCGGATGATGATGTAACAATGTATGACGTTTTCGCGCTCAGGCCTTATCTTTAGGAGGCGTTGCTATTTCTCGCAGTTGCTATCAATACAGGGTGTTTCATAATTGGTGTCCCGTCTTTAGGTCCAAATAACGGCTCAAGGGGAACAGGTGGTGGGAAAATGAATATTGATTATTTGGTTTTGATGTCCACTAATTCCGAATAAGAACATTTCCGTCCCTGGAGGTTAAGGGGTAAATTTTGAAAATTTTAATTTTGTAGGGGTAGGAGTTAGACCTCATGTGTTATTTAGAAAGTTGTAGAGCATCATGTAAAATGTGGGTTTAGCAAAAAAAAAAATCTCATGCCCTGCCCCCTTTATCGAGTGGGTGAAGTGAAAGGTATGGCTAGCCGATGTGGACAAAAACCATACTTATTAGAAAACAGTAGGGCCTACATTTGGAAAATTAATGACAATGAATGAGTCGTTATCCTGAAAAGCTAATAAACTCGACCGGGCTTTTCCCCCCAGGAAAAATATAATGAAATTTGAAAACTGTACATGGGAAATGGGAAATGTAAAAAATGTAAAATGTGAAATGAAAAACGGACGTAGAGGTGTTCATACGGAGAAGCATTCCTCAGTTTACAGTCTTTGTAAACGTCATTGGGAAATTGTAAAATGAAAAACGAAAGTTTGGCCCATCTACCTTGATAGGAAATCAAATAAAAAAAAATTTAAACAAAATGTTCAATGTGGCCGCCATCGACCACAATGCATGTCTGCAGACGCTGCATGTGCTCGTCTCTGCATACACGCAACTTTGTAGGGGTAACAGAGCGGACTGCGCGAATGATTCGGTTTTGCAAATCCACCAGATGTGGAGGTGGAGTGGCGTAAACCTGAGCCTTCAAGTAGCCCCACAGGAAAAAATCTAGGGGTGTCAAATCTGGTGACCGTGGTGGCCATGCTATTGGACCATTGGTCCCAATCCACTGGTCAGGAAACGTGGCTTGAATTAAATCCATGGCACGGGTAGATTTATGAGCAGGGGCACCATCCTGTTGGAACCACATGTTAGGTACCGCAGCTAGTGGTAAGTTGTCAAGCTCTTCAAACACGTGTCCCCGTAACAGGTTATAGTAGCGGTCTGTGTTCAAGGTACCATCAATAAATACAGGTCCAATAATTCGGTCGCCTAGTATTCCGCACCATACATTTACCGACCAATGTACTTGGTGGTGATGAGGTCGCACTAAATGTGGATTTATATCCGACCAGTGATGGACATTCTGACGGTTGACAACTCCGTCACGAGTGAACATTGCTTCGTCGGTCCACAATACATGTTTTAAGAAATCGGGATCCTCATCTATCTTCAGAAGCATAGCATTTGTGAAGTCGACCCGCTTTTCTGCATCACCTGGGTGCTGACCTTGCAGAAGGAAGTTTCTGTACGGATGGAAATGCTACTTGCGAAGAATTCGATAAATTGTTACCATTGTTAGGTAGCAGTCCAAGCTTGCAGTTCGCAAACTTCCATTCGGATTAGCGGCTACATAGGCAAATACGTCTATCTCGACATCAGCAGTTACGTAGCAGGTGGAGATTGGTATTTTGCACTTCTTACTAACCTTCCAGTGGTACTTGCACGTTTTATTAGGCGCAGAACGGTGTTTTTATTAACTCTAAGCGCCTGAGGAAAACGGCGGTTAAACTCGCGGGCAGTTGCAGTAGCATTTCGACCACATTTGCCGTAAATTATTAGTAACTCGGTGTAGTGCTCAGAAGTGTACGCATTGGCCATACTGTACAGTTGACAGTAAGTACAGGTCACATCAGTAATTGATGAAACTGGTAAACGTTGTGAATAAAAACAGCAACGCGAGCAACCTATCTTCCACACACAACAGAACAAAAAAAATTGAAAAAATGGAAGACTGAAGATCGTTCTGTTTACTGTACAAGGATACTCCCTGAGATGCCACTCATTCTTCGACTGTTCGTGTGAGCAAATTTGCATAAGAGTGGGCTCACGACCATTAGCTTTCCAGGATAACAACTCATTCATTCTCATTCATTTTCAAATGTACTGTTTTCTAATAAGTAAAAAGTTCTAATAAGTTTCTAATGAGTTTTTCTGTTTTTGTCTACATTAGCTAGCCATACTTTAGGTCCCAATCTCATCCACTTTGCCCACTCGAGAAAGGGCAGGGGATGAGATTTTTTCACCGGGTTTTTTGCTAAACCCACATTTTACATGATGCTCTACAACTATCTAAATAACACATGGGGTCTAACCCCTACCCCTACAAAATTAAAATTTTCAAAATTTACCCCTTCACCCCCAGGGACGCGAAATGTTTTTATTCTGAATTAGGGGACATTAAAACCAAATAATCAATATTCATTTTCCCCCAATCTGTTCCCCTTGAGTCGTTATTTGGACCTAAAGACAATTATGAAACACCCTGTATTGAATGATGAAGAGTTACTTGCTTAGCAGCCCCATGGTACGATTGAATAGCTTGACAAAAGTTGATGGCATTCGCGTAAAAACAGATCACCAAAATTTTTTTTCAAATTCTAAATCGTTAATAAATATAGATTCAATGTGTTTTTCAAAATTGTTGAAATCGATTGAGATCATTAAAAAATATTCATTTTTTTATTAAAAATTTATTTCTTTTATACAAAATTTTTTTTCTCATTCTTTTATGTTTTGTTATAAAATATATACGTTTTACTTGTTATCTATAAAATTTCAAAGAGATTTGAAAACATTAGCTTGAGATATGATTTTTTAAACAGAAAGTACCAAAAAAATCTATCTATATACTAAAATTCTTGCGTGTATTTATTAATTTATCTGTAATTCTATCTCCTCCTAGACGGTTTGAGCTAGCGACTTGAAATTTTCAGGGCAGGCTTATCAATAAAAGACCTGCTCTATCGCCAAAAATCAGCCCCCTACGACCCCCCCCCCTCCCCACTTTCTGGGGTTTTCATTTAAAATTACTGTATCTGCTTTTGCTTTGTAATTCCCCTCAACAGATGGCGCGGGCGGGCGAAGCCGCGGGTAACAACTAGTTTGTTTATAACTTTTTAACAAATGGAAATTTTTCAAAAATATTTTGGGAATTTTAATACTCCATTAGGTACTATCAAATTATAATAAAAGTTTTAAATTTCACAACATGTTTGTTTTTGAGGGGCCCACTTCAGGAATTCTTACCCTGTAGCATGCTCACGCGTTGGTCTCCATAACACTTTCATTTATGCTCCTAGTGGATAAGCAAAAATGTTGTCTACAAAAGAATCTTCGAAGATAATACAGCATATTAGTTTTTTAAGTGTATATCGATAATACATTCACATTTCGCATTTTCAATAATTAAGCGCAACCAGTAATTACTGGTTGCTATCATGTCTCTGTATGAAAGCTCTGAGATGTGCGTCAAGATAAATGGCATTAAGTCAAGACCGTTCACCGTAGGTATTGGACTCCGCCAAGGGTGCGTACTGTCGCCCCTCTTATTCATTATCTTTATGGACTGGATAGACAGGGGCAGCCGAGGCAATGAGCGTATTTGTGTGGGCGACTGCTTCATGCACTAGACCGGTTTGCAGCCAAATGTGAAGAAGCTGGGATGAAGATTAGTGTGGCTAAGACTAAGGTTCTGGTCCTTTCAAGACAGCCGGCTCAGTGCTCTCCCCATTGAGACAGATGGAGAAGTTCAAGTATCTCGGGATTGCATTCACGAGTGATGGGTGGCAAGAAAAAGATTTGGATGCTCGGATGGTGCAGCAAGCTGTGCCAGACGTGAACTGTGGCGATCTGTGATAACGAAATGCGAGCTGGGTAACAAAAGCCAAGCTCTCCGTCTTCAAATCTATCTTTGTGACCCATTCTCACCTATGGTCATGAAGCTTGGGTAATGACCGTACGAGTGCGATCGCGGGTACAAGCGCTCGCCCATTGTTTTCCGCATTTGAGCTACGGAGGACAATCCGTAAGTGACGTCATCGGGTTATGTCCTTGCACTGCCTTACTATGGCCGGTGGGCAAAAATCTGTATCGAAATAATGAAATGAGGAGGGATGGGAGCAAGACTGGTAACGTCAAACGAACGTTACAGTATGTATGTTTGTCCACGTATTTCTCAGAAACTAGAAATCGAATTGCAATAATTCTTTTTTTTTTTTTAATTGGATTAAGTATCTTTCAACTTAGGGAACAGTCCAAGTTTCATCAAAATCGGTTTTTTTATACTCTGTTTAATCTTGTTACTTATTTTGAAGTCGGTTAATAAAATATTTCACGTTTCCAAAAGATAAACTTAGGCTACGGCCATGCAGACGCGATTTTAGAGCGAGCGAGCGATTTCTGACGTCATCACGCTCTCGCAGATGCGATCATGCAGACGCGACACACTTGAAACATCACACGCGAGAGCGAAAATACGTTTCTCGCTCGTATCTGACACTGCTTGATTTTCTCGCTGTCTGCCAAATCTCGCTCAACGCTACACATGCACAGTAGTCCATTTTTATTGCAAGATGTCTACTTCCACGTGAAATGGCAGCCATGTTTGTGAGAAAAATTCGCTTCTGTATAATCACATACGGCGAGATACGGCGAGAGAGAGAATTTAAAAAAAACTCGAACATAACTTGCGAATGCGATGACGTCAGTAATCGCTCACTCGCTCTAAAATAGCGTCTGCATGGCCGTAGCCTTAGTAAACTTTGGGTGACCAAATGTAAATGCAATAAAAAGTTCAATCCGAAATCATGCCGATTTTGCACCGAATACTTTTGGAGCAGACGATTTCAAGCGAGATCTTCAATACGAGTGTTTGGTCTATCATCTCGAAAAATTTGAAAGGAGACTGCTATATCTTCACGGAATTTAAATTATACCAATACTTAAATTTTTAACAGCAAACACTAGCATGGACTAGCCAGGCGCGCAAAGTAAACGTATTTAGGCTTGAGTGAGCACCCAGCTCTTCTCAATATTTATAAAATTAAGAACATTGTCAGGGATTTTTGTGAAAAATGAACAGAGCAAACGTGGGATGAAATTCAAAGAATGAATTTTAATAAACTTGACAAATTCTTATAAGCGTTTTTTGCGAATAAGGTCAGTATAAATGAATTAATGATAGAATATAAATAATTATTAGTCTAGATCAAATGCTGATTCTTCAGCTGGTGAGGTAGGTTCTTGGTTAGCCACTTCTTTACATCCAAGACGAGCTGAGTACGGGGATGAGTAGAAGAAAGCGAATCCGTGACCAATGGAGGAACGTCCAATAGGTAAGTTGAAGGGGTCCAAGTTTTCGGTACCGCACAATCGGAAGGCAGCAACCTTTTCAGGTAAATCGACCGAGGAGGAACAACTGTTCAGAATAAACCAGATATTAATATTGTATCACTTAGAGGTAAGATTCCAATTAATTAGTTTTAATTAATCGAGCACTAATTCTTAACGATACTACTGATACCAAACAAGGATGATCCCGTGTCCAAGCGCGGACATTCGCGAGGGCGCCCAGCGCGAATACCGGCTACATCAGCAAGCGGGACAGTCTCCTCGAGTGTCTCGACCTTCCACGGGGGAGAGAAAGCGGTGTCGTGTGTCGGGGGTCGTGGGAGATGGGCAGCAGTAGTCCTGGGCTCGGAGAATGCAACGGCTGAACGAGTTGACCCTTTGGGACCTGTACTAACGCCTGGGTTTCCTGATGGGGTCTCGTGGGGCACGTCGTCGTTTGAGGCCGGCTCCAAAACTTCGTCCTCTTGAAGCACCAATGCTGAAGGAACTAATTGTAGGAGAGTGAACTCCGAGAACTATCACACTTTTCACTAATAATGTTCGTCTTTGATTTCGAAATATTTATTATTGAAAGTTCTTGCTTACTTTTTGTCGGAGAGCTTAACTTGTCGAATCTATGTTTCGCAGGGACCTTGCCAAGGCGATCCTCGACGATGTGCCGGCTGTGGCTACTATTCTCGGGGCGATGAGGGACACTTCGTTGGCAGCTAATGGCTGCACACCTTCGGCTTGGTCGGCCTTGTTTCGTGCCTATCCTCTGTCCTCGTTGAGAATTGCTTCTGGCCTCGGCAGGGCGTCGTTCACTTTAGCTTCAGAATACACATAGCAATCATAAGTCTTATCATTAGCCTTACAGTTTATGGAATTCCACTATCTGCGTCGACATCTCTCCGGTTGTACATCGGATGGTCCATATTGCTCTCTGCCTCTCCTCCCTTGAGCTCCGCCTAATATTTCCCTTTTGTAGCGCCAAAAACGCATTTGACGCTTTTTGAAGTTACTTGAAGCTGACAAATAAATGTGAAAATAATTTATTAACATTTTTCCCCACTTTTCGCCTGAAAAAAGGAAAAGACGATGATTGTGATAAGAGTCTTGCAATGATTGCGTTTAAAACGAGTGTAATGCAAATAAATTGTTTGAATAAGATTCAAGTAATAGGAAAAAAGTGTTTATTAAACAGAAACTGATAGGGTAAATATTAAATGAGCAAAATATATACTAGTCACAAAGCCTGTCCCTGCCAGGCAAAAAATATGTTTTAAAAAGTTTATACATTACATTACATATATATAAAATTAATAAAATTAAAAATAGTTTTCAGTGGTTTAATACAATTTATTTTGTCTAATAAAGCTAAAGAATATGTACAAAAAGAAAACACTTAAACATAGTTCTGGACATTATTTTCATTATAATTCATAATACTTCTTTAAAAACAATATTTTTTGAAAAAACTGAATTGGAACCCTTTTTTAGCATACCCTGTTTTCCATCTACATGTTTCACCTTTACCTTTACATCATTTTTGTTTTTCACTCTTGAAAAGGCAACGTACAATTGCCCGTGACCAAAAACTGGTTTTGGTAAATATATCCCCACCTTATCCAGGGTTTGACCTTGAGCTTTATTGACGGTATTACGAAGTATCCTACGACGTTTTTTGTCATAATTGACCCTAAAAATATATCAAATCGACCTAAATTTTAGTGCTGATTGAACAAAATTCCAAAGCCACGCCCACCGCCCACAAACCGAAAATCAAAAATCTGGCTCCGTCCTGCACCAACGGAGCAAAAATACTTTAACTATGCCAAATTTCAGCTTTCTGCGATATCAGACGGCTTCAGAAAGCTCTGGAAAGAGAATTGGACATACATACATTCGGACATACAACGAAATTATATACAGGGTGTAAATTTTAAGTTGACAAAGCAGAATAACTCGAAAAATAAGCTTCACACGAAAAAATGCGTATAATCCAAAGTTGATTATTTTCGAGGGGGCATCTGCTGGTGCTAAAATTAGCCCACCCCCCCGGCCCCTGGGGGTGGGGCGGGGGGCAACTTTAAAATTTCAAATGGGAACCCCTATTTTTTATTGCAGATTCAGGTCCTACATAAAAAACTACGTACATTTTGTCTGAAACATTTTTTTTTATTTTTGGTAGATGGCGCTGTAATTCAAGAAAATCCATTTTCTCATTTTTGCGTGGAAATGGTTACGGAGAAATAAAAAATACTTATTTACTTCGTAAATTTTGCCGCAAAGTTATTATTTTATTATTTTTTGCCGCGGATTAGGATAATTTTGTTTTGTTTCGTGGTCATGAGGCCACACAACTTTATAATTATCAAACAAATCAACTGATTAGCTAACTAACTAACCGAACATCCTACGTACTAACGAGTGAACTCATTAACTAACAGAGTAAAAAAGTAAAAGACTGTGTAAAGATGAAGTTATTCCCGTTTAAGATTTGGTGGTCCTTAAAAGGACCGATTGTTTTCGTTTTATTTTTTCTTATTTGCAAATACTTGCAAGTAAATGAATTTCGGGGTGCTTGTATTTCCAGTGAGTCCCCTCGCCTCTCACTTTCGGCCTGCTTGTTGTCCTTAAATCCCTTGCATCTCGCCGTTTTATGAAATTAAATGTTCAAATTGATGACCTCCAACTTCGATGCATTTATTGACTCGTTTTGTAAATTCCTGAACACATCTTGATAACATGTCTGGTGTAATTGCAGCGCAAGCATCTCTTATTCTTTGAATCATGTTTTCGCGAGTGGTTGGCGTTTCCTTATAAACGATATCTTTGAGGTAACCCCATAAGAAAAAATCTGGCGATGTAAGGTCAGGCGATCTGGCTGGCCAATTCACAGGACCTTCCCTGCCGATCCAGCGACCATGGTAAAGTCGATGTAGTACTTCGCGCGCTACTAATGAATAATGCGCTGGACAACCATCATGTTGAAACCACATGTGTTGTCGAAGTTCAATACTCAGGTCTTCAAGTAGATCTGGTAGTTCATTTTCAAGTAGGTTACGATATTTGTTGCCATTCAAATTACCGTCTATAAAATATGGACCGATAAGTTTATCGCCAATTATCCCACACCAAACATTAATTGACCAAGGTCGCTGATGGTTGACTTCTCGAATCCAGTGTGGGTTCTGTTCACTCCAGTAATGCATGTTATGTCGATTAACTTCCCCGTGGTTTGTGAATGTTGACTCATCGGAGAAAAGAACTCGTGCAAAAAAATGTTGGTTTGTTTGCATCTGCTGAAGTGCCCAGTGACAAAACGTTAGACGGTTTTGGTGGTCATTGCCATGTAGTTCCTGATGCATAGATACATGATATGGATGAAATTTGTGGAGCTTCAGCATTTTCCAAACACTCATATGTGAAATTCCTGATTGCCTTGATATTTCTCTTGTGCTCGCATGTGGATTATGAGCCACAGCAGCTAGGACTGACACTTGATTGTTTTCTCCACAAACAGTAGCTGCACGGGTTCTTTTTTTCTGGTTCACACTACCTTCCGCAGTAAATTGTTTAATAACTCGAACAAAAGAAGACCGTGATCGCGTTTGGCCAGGAAAACGCTGAGCATAAAGCGCGACTGCATTATCAAAATTTCTCCCACTTTCTCCATAAATGTACACCATCTCAATTTTTTCTTCCACAGAAAGATAATTCATAATGTAAATTCAAAAGCAATACGGCGTTGTACACTCACAAAAACAGTTGAAAAATTACAATCTTTTCTTCTAAAGATCAGAATTTAAAATGTAAACATTCTGAAAAAAATGCCAATGTTTACGTTATTTGTTTGTTGACGAAATGTCTTCAAATTACATTGTAGTTAAAACAATGTAGGAATCGAAATGAATAATAAATTAGTTATTTCCACGCAAAAATGAGAAAATGGATTTTCTTGAATTACAGTGCCATCTACCAAAAATAAAAAAAATGTTTCAGACAAAATGTACGTAGTTTTTTATGTAGGACCTGAATCTGCAATAAAAAATAGGGGTTCCCATTTGAAATTTTAAAGTTGCCCCCCGCCCCACCCCCAGGGGCCGGGGGGGGTGGGCTAATTTTAGCACCAGCAGATGCCCCCTCGAAAATAATCAACTTTGGATTCTACGCATTTTTTCGTGTGAAGCTTATTTTTCGAGTTATTCTGCTTTGTCAACTTAAAATTTACACCCTGTATATAGATATTCAAGTTAACCACGTCATTGTTATCGTCGAGAAAATATCTTAAGCGGGTTTCACAAATTCCTTGCGGCGAGCGGATCTGGGCGCGGCGCAGTGTCCGCCTGGAGAGCCGCACCGCAAACCGTTTCACAAATAATTCGAGCCGAGCGACTGAGTGCCGCGCGTCGTCCGCAGAGCTTGCGGACGAAGTTCGGCGTGTTGAACCTGGGCGGCCACGGCGGCGGCGGCAGCAGCAGTGGCTCAGCCATTCAGAAAAACTAAATTACATGTAAATTCTGGGAAGGAAATAGCACGTATCATGCACAGACATAGTATTAGCATGGTTATTAGAAGTTAGGGGCAGTTTGAACCTGCACGTTGGCCGAATTCGTTTCAGTCGAAAATAGAATAAACACGGCAAGCGGGCGATTAATGGCGGACAAGCAAGGAGTTGCTATTGTGATTTGTATGACGTCGTAACCACCGACCAATCGGATTGCAGCAGCAGATGCAGACGCTTGCTGTGCCGCATTTTTTCGTGAAACGAGAAGCGTTTGCGGCTATCACCAACTGTCTGCCGCTTTTGGAAGCGGATCCGCGAGGTTTGCGGCTCCGCGGCCGCCGCCGCTAGCTTTCTATTTGTGAAACCCGCTTTACCCGGGTAGACATTGTTAAGCGCGCGTCGTCGGTAACAATGCGTAGTCATCGCTTTAGAAGAAATATGGAAATAGTTTTTTTTTTTGGATAAGTTTTTTTCCGTCGAGAAAACACAATTGTTGACGGGCCAATGGAATGGAGTATGGCTTTTGGCGACCTCCGAGTTTTCCGCAGTGGATCGGAGTCCAGGATGGATAAAGAACTCCGTGATGCACTCGAGTGGACGAGCTGCAGCAAATAAGAGTCGGATATCTGTGGTAAATTAGTTCTGGAGATTAGGGCTTAACTCACTGCATTCTTCTGGTACGGGGCAATTATTGTAGGCCATGTTGACAGAATTCTACCGGAGGCAATCTTTGTTATTTTGTTTTCTTGCAGGAAAAAACCGTATAAGTAAGACGAGGTTCTACCCGGTCTGCGTCAAAAAGAAGTCGTTTTGATGCGGAAAAACATGGATGGCCCGAAGTGACGTTCGTTGTCCGGCCTTAGCCGCAATTCAGGACCTAGTTGGATGTATTGTTCGAAATGTTTGCGTCAACAGATAAAATTGAAGCTGAGAGGTATCCTGTAGAGTTAAGATCGGCGTTCCCCTACTAACACAACTAATTAACCCACCGTTAGGTCTATACCCCCCCTCCCCCACTTACCTTTCCCCGTCGGTCAGACAGTAATCCTGGATGCCCTCCTGTAAATGAAACCTACAAAAGGAAGAGAACTTTATTCAGTTTGACGAATATTAAGAATTAAATAAATTATCCGACCCCTTTTGAACTATAACTGTTCGAGGAGAGGTCAAAGTAAAGAAAATAAAAGAAATTAGACTAAAGCTGTTAGACTTACCTTGACATAAGACGCAGAACTGATTCAAAGGTCAGAACCGTTGGGAGGATCTCTATTCCTTTTCTGACTCAAAGAAGAAATGAACTTTGTAGTTCGGCTGGATTGACTGGGATAAAAAAAACATGGCACGCAAGTTTACTGAAAGTCTGTTATGACAGCGAAGAAGCATAATTTTCAGGAGAAATAATTTTTGCAAAGTTTTTATTTTTTTTCCGTAAGCTGTTGGCGAAATTTTGTAATCAGAGACAACAGACTTAAGTGACAATTACCTGCACGATTAGAAGCAATTAGACATTGAACTTTAACAGTAACGAGATATTTAGTTATGAGTCCCGAACTTTCACTTAAAAGTAAAATGTCAGAATTAGATGAAACTGCTAGGAAAATAATGATAAGAAGTTTGTTACTTTTGAATAAAGCCACAGTTTTTTTAAGAGTTAAGAGCGTATGGTCTTCTTTTACTCTTCAGTAATTAATATTTTGGCCTCTCAGCGCCTAGTCCTTTTAACGGTATAGTAACCTAATATTTATTTGGAGTGGTGTGGTTTGGTCCAAGGGTCTTTAATCTTAGTCACGGCAAAATAGAGCGTTACACTTTGGAGGATTCTGGGCCGATTGTGCGCAGAGAATCTTCCAATTACTTTTCTTCTCCTGCTTCTCTCTCTTTCTAGTCGGTCCATTCCCGCCGGAGGGGACAGCTTCTCTTATCTTTCGCTCTCTTCTTGTCAAATTCTCGAAATCTTTATTTTTCTTCGATTTTCTCTTTCGAGGATTTGACAAACATTCATCCGCATTAAATAAATGAATTGTATGCTTGAAAATCTCATGGAAATAAAAAAAAAATATAGGAGCAGGACCTACATAAATATGCTAAAAAATGAAAAAAGTGACAAAACGACTTGTAATAAAGTGTTGATCTAAAAACATAAATTTGTGAAATGTCATGTTGAGATGATAAATTTAAAAGCATCATTGGAGAAAATATAATACACTGTACTTTACTGGAAACTGAATGGCCAACCAATCAACGGAAAAAAAGAAAAGTTCCCAAAAATGAACTAAAAATAAATAGTATGGCCAACCAATCAACTATTATAATTTTTTGCAATAATATTTAATTAATTTTATCTTAAATTTCAAATAAATAAAAATAGTATGTTAATTGTTGTTGTTCCTACGCTTATCCTTTAGCAGTGAAGTGAAGGTTGCATGTACTCTGTAGAGATTCTTATTTCAAAATCTTAGTTCTGCTCAAAAGTGAGAACAGATGTACCGAGGTGGAAAATAATTTTTGCTGAAAGCGTAAATTTTTGAAATTTAGTTTCTGCTTTCTGCCTAATTTTTTACGCAAGTGGGACATTAGCCTAACAATATAGAGGGTCGGGACACATTAATATGACCACCTCCTGGTATCCGGAATATCCACCTTTGGCGGCAAGCACAGCAGCTAGTCGAGGAGTCAATAAGTCCACGGAAGGTGGTTTCAGGTATCTGGGACCTTTCGGCGATCAGTGCATCCAGTAATTCCATCACCGTGAGTGGTGCAGGGTCCAGCTTGCGAACATGGCGATCGAGATGGTCCCACAAATGTTCAATGGGGTTGAGGTCCGGGGAGTTTGGGGGCCATGGGAGTAACTTGAATTCATCCTCGTGCTCCTCGAACCAGTCGTGGACAATTTTGGTAGTATAGCAGGGAGCATTGTCCTGTTGAAAGGTCAACACGAAGGGGTGTACCTGGTCTGCGACGATCGTCAGGTAGCGAACAGCATTCAGTGTACCCTCCAGCGGTATCAGTGGACTCAGACCATACCACGAAAACATCCCCCAAACAGTCACACCTCCCTCGCCAGCCTGTCGTCTGCCAACGATGATGTCGGGATGCCTGTTCTCAGATGCTTCCCGGCGAATTCTCTATCATCCGCCCACTCTGTTCATCAGAAACTGCGACTCGTCAGAGAAAGCAACCCTTTGCCACTCGGCCGAGGTCCAATGGCGATAGTCTATTGCGAATTGGAGGAGTTTTCGGCGATGCACAGGCGTCAACATGGGTGCTGTTACCATACGCCTGCTCCGGAGCCCCAACCTCAAGAGGGATCGTTGCATTGTCTTGGTGCTGACACGCCTAGTGGCCCCACTGTTCATTTGCTGTGTCAGTTGCTCAACAGTGGCACGCCGATTGGTCTTGGCCAGGCGTCGTAACCGACGCTCGCCTCTAGAATCGATGGCCCGTGGGGCCCCACAGTTACCTCTCCGATTACTCGAAACTGTCTGGTTCGTCCAGTCGCGGTACACCTTCACAACGGCCGCCCTAGAGCAGTTCACAAATGTGGCAGTTTCTGAAATGCTGCCCCCCTTGGCCCGATAGCCAATGATCATCCCCTTTTGGAGGTCCGACAGGTCACTTGTTCTGCCCATGATGGCGACAATTGCTCTGTTAACGGATGCTACTACACGTCTGCTGTTGTCAGCTTTTAATGATATGCAATGGTTTTTCATCTGCATGTTCGAGGAGAGGTGGTCATATTAATGTGTCTCGACCCTGCATGACGTCTCCGTTATCAGGGCTTCTATCTAGATGGTGTTGGTACGGCACTGTCTTAAGTATATTAATTTTCTTTAGCATTTTAATATGCATTTATTTATGGTTATTGCCATCCTTTTTTGTATTAACAGAAAATCATAGAATATGAGAACCTGCAATTAAAATCATGAAATGGATTGCAATTATGACTGCAATTATGAGGTCTTAATGTCCAAGGCTTGCAGAAAAAATATGCATCGATACAAGAATTGCTGCTGATAATATTATTTATTTGATGAAAATTTTACATGAAGTAGACGAATGTTCGTTTCTTATTTGGACGCTTCTCTTGCCAAATCGATTAACTCCACTTTCTGAATTTTATTAAATTTTAATTTCAAAACATTGATTGACTCCTAATTGTATATATTCAAAACAAATTTCTCTAATAATAAGTATTAACACCACCAAATGACAAAAGGAATTTATAACTTAATAGTAATTTTAAGCAACAATATATACTATTTTACCATTTTTCTCAACTTTGTTTTATGGAGTTAATCGATTTGGCTAGTGAAGCGTCCAAATAAGAAACGAACATTCGTCTACTTCATGTAAAATTTTCATCAAATAAATAATATTATCAGCAGCAATTCTTGTATCGATGCATATTTTTTCTGCAAGCCTTGGACATTAAGACCTCATAATTGCAATTTTGTAAAGTGGATTTTGACGATTATATTTACTAATGACTCTTTTAAAATTTAAAACTTCAGTGCATCAATGCATATCTATTGTATATATGGTTTCTCCCTTTCAAAGGAGATGCTAAAATGAATTCGCATTCCTATCTTCTACTTAATAAGGTAATCCCAATGTATAGCATAAGCAATTTAATTTTAATTACTCTGCGGTCATTTGAATTCCAAATATCTAAAATCGATTTCTTCAATTCCATTTCCTGGCCACAGCATCAAATACCGTCTATTGAATCTCTCTTGCAATCGGAATAGTTGTTTATCTTCTTCTCATAGATGTAGATGAGGGGCTCTTTATCATCTTCACGAAATTTGTCAGGATAATGAAATTTTATAAACATTAATGAATTTCCGAATGATTTATTTATCGCAAAAAAAGCCGTACTTACGGAGCCTTTCTCAATTCCTTTACGAAAATTTAAAAAAGAATGGAAAACTAATAGCTTAAGATGAATGAGTTGACTCATTGTTTTTCTGCATGCAGGGCAGTTATCTCACTCAAGTAGGAGAAAGACGTACCTAAAATTATATATTCTATTGGAATAAAAAAAAAAAAGCAACGACTATTGAATTCGAAGATTCAGCTGGGAGCCATCATTCGACAAACGAAACTGCATTTTTAAATTTGAAACCATCCTCATTCTCATTTTCATATGCTTCATTTTAAAGTTTTTATGTTCTTGAGATATCCGTAAAAAAAAAATCGCGGCTTCATCGTTCTCAATATAAATACTCGTCTCCCTGTAATATACAGTCGTCTGCATAAGCAATACGACTCCAGAGCGTTGAAACGGGGGTTGTTTCTAAAGCCATTGCATTACTTTTAATTAAATTTCTCTCACTGCATGCAAAATTTAATTACGTTTGCAAAGTGAAGATGACATGCGATGGGAAAAAATAAAACTGTTGATAACGCGTTTAATTAATAAAATAATGACATACGTTCAAGAACGCATCTAGAAACTGAGTTCATTGCCTCAGCTATCTTGCTTAAACTTATATGAATATTTACGTCACCAGTTCATGTCAAGTTCACATTAACCCTGCCCGAATGTACACAGCCCAAATATTAAAATGTGGTTATCTGAATGAAACGTTAACATTTAGCATTAAAATAACCACAGATTATGTTGCATCGTTTCGGCAACGTCTACTCTTAGCTATTCAATCAAACAAAATCGGCGATATATTATACATCGAGAACAGTCCAATAATATTAATAAACTATTAACTAATAACTAAGAAGTTATCTCGAGGCAACCATCCATGCTGTCTCTCTGATAAAGAGAGCATGTCGAAAAGAAGTGGTCTCAAAAGTACCTCACTCGTGTCCAAGAGTAACCAAATGACCCTGGATAACTGAGTGGTAATTTCAGTGATCACTTGAAAATTCACTTGGCAAAGCAATTAGAGGAGCAAACCAGTGACAGAATAAACGTATTCTCACCTTATTCCAAACTAACTAAATTTTCTACTTCTCATTGTTATACCCAACCCTACAAATAAAGCAAATAACCTTGATTATTACCTCGCCAATCTTAACTAGGACTGAAATTATTATGCTTCAACCACCCTTCTGGCCATGCTTTCAATAAAATTGCGATATTTCTGTCCATTCAAATTAATCGGCGTTGGGCATGACTGCCTGATTTTCAAACAGAGCTTTAATTAGTTCCATGAATGTTCAAAACAGATCAGATCAGGTTTCTCCGCAGGCCATGAAAGACGTTAAACCTGACATGGTGTATTATTTTGGATAAACCCCATAAATTGTATGAGAGCTTTTCCGAGTCATTTGAATTATGATCGAGTGGTTTTAAACAGTTAGTATCTGAAACAGATCAGGTTAGTTGTCTATTCTGAATTCCAGACAAAAATAATAAATCTGTGAAGAAAACGTAAAACAAGCCAAAATGATGTGGGACTTTGTTCAATGTCTTGAAATGCCTGTCTTTAGCAGATCTGGATTTTGAACCAACACACAAAAATTTGGCGGGGAAAAACAATTCGACATCTTGCTCGATTTTCTCTTCGGCAATCTCCAGGAGTTTTTTGAAAATTTCTCTGCTGCTGTGGGTCATTTTGCAAGTGCTCGCATGTTTGTTTTCAATCTCAAAACTGACACAAGTGCCAAAATTTAGCTTTCTTAAGGTAAGCATTAATTTCATCTTAAAATATTAAAAAGTATTTAATAACCCTTCCAGGTTTATATTAAAGAAAGGGAAACGAGATGAACCCTATAATGTTCACTTAAAAAATGCCAGAGCACAAAATACCTGATTGTTCCAAAATTTTCATACAGGCATAAGATTCATCGTACCATGAATCACATGCAAGATTCTAAGTCAAGCGAAACATCTTCATACTACAACACCAAACTCCAATAGGAATGATACACTCAGAAAAAAGGCGTTCATCTGCCGTTCGCCGAATCCAAACACGTCCATCGAATTGATACAAGTGCTTCGTCACTCCATAAGACCCTTCCCTATTATATACTGTCCAGTTCCGATGTTCCAAACACTGGAGCTGTCACTTTGCTTGGCGAAATGTCTGATTTGTCTACGATCACAGGTTCATGATTGCCGAGGGCATACAGTTCCTTCTATAGCATGTACACGAGTTCTGTTGGAACTCATTATTGATAACGTGGAAAATTGTTTGCACCTCACACGGAAGCACCAACAAGTTCCGATCCTGCCTCTTTCCATTTCCTCAGAACATCAACAGTTGCCTGTGGATATAACAGTTTATCCGAAATTTTTCGGCTAGACATGCCTCTAATGCACGTTAATAAGTAATGATAATATTCTTTCAAATTGAATAAAATCTGGATTTTTTTGCCATTTTTCATTCACAAAAGTAAGAAATGAACGATTTGTCTATTACGAATAAAAGTTGCTAATTGGTAAAAGTAAAAATGGCAATGGACTCCCATGAACTAATTGAATCATTACCGTTTTACTTCCGGGTTTGCCCTTTGGGATGACTTCTTATTAGAGAAAACAAATATAAACATTATTAAATCAGGCTTTGTCTACCTCAGCAGATAATTTAACGTTCCCCAACTATTTTTCTCAGGCTAGAAAAACCTACAAAGAAGAAATTCTGGAAATCTGTCAATCCTCGCAAGGGCCAATTGAAGGATTGAGAACCATAGGGGGCCTTCTCCATCTGCAATGGAAAAACCAGCTAAGGATATCTGGGGCTGTAACTGATATAGTTATCATATATTCAAATAGTCCATCTTTAATGCTTGAATTACATGAAGTATAAATGGTCAAATCTTTAGCCAGACATGAACTCGCACATTTGCTAACAAACAAGAAATTCACAATTTTAAAGCATTTTATTAATATAAATGAAAATGTGTTTTAAAGCAAGACTACTTAATTATTAATAACTAAATCGATGTACCTTTCGGAATATTGTGACCATAATTAGCTTACCATAATAAACATAATTGCTAATCCGAAGCAAACTAGGTCGATCGTTATTAATACGTATAGAAACAGTAACGCTCCTGTTCCGATTCCTGTATATCAATATGATAATACCAAAACCACAAAGAAGCCACTACCAATTATTTATAAGTTGCTCTGATAAAGTATCCAATGTTAAATTGCAAGGAGAAATCCATTATAAATCGAATTAATTCAACCCCAATTAATATCAACAACTGCAAACGAAAATCGGCATTTGAGAATTTCGGCTTACTTTAAAATACCTGAATTCTTTTCCCATTTAAGATATATTAAAAAAATACTTAAAATAAAATTCATATTTGAATTATACTAATGAAATTATTATACGAGGGTTATTCGTAAAGTAAGGTCCGCTTTGCAATAAAGTGCAGTATTAAGAAGGACTGCTTTTTGCCACAACAATGACGCCTAGACAGGAGTTGTCGCTACCATGGCTTCTTTTTTACCTCATCTGTGGTCGCTACTCTCTTCATCTAGTGCTCTATAATGGAGACCGTCATATGCGCCATCTGTTAATCGCGCAACAAAACTCATTATATTGAACCACAGTCTTTAGATATAAATGATCATCGAGCTTCACTGAAAACTAAAGCTAAAGTTTCTAGCTCCCGATAGGGCGGGAACTCCATTGAAAAGTGGTGCTACATGTACAATCGGACCAACAAACGAGAAAAATATCAATTGGAATCACTGTAATGAAAACGTAGGATGAACGCAAATTTGGGCCTGCATTACGCAAAATGCAGAATTTTTGATATACAAAAATTAAGGAAAAACTATGGAATGAAATAGCCAAAAAAAGAGGAGGGGGGGCTCTAATCCACAAGCAGAATTGAATTATCGGATACATATTTCGCGTACCAGGCACCCATCTTCAGCGGAGAAAGACAAAAGTAAGAAGTAAAAAAATGTACCAGAAAGGAAAAAAAAAATGTACCAGAAAGAAAAAAAAAAGCGTGCATTTTTCCTTTTTTACTTCTTGCTTTTGTATTTCTCCGCTGAAGATGGGTACCTGGTACCCAAAATACGTATTCGGTATTTCGATTCTCCGTATGGATTAGAAGTTCCCTCTTTTTGATTATTGAGAGTTTCGTAGGGATCAAGCAAAAATTATGTTCGAACCGAGAAACGTAAAACCAAGAGCTCATAAGGAGCTCCTTATGAACTCTTGATAAAACTGGGGTACTACTGTATAATAGGACCGAGCACAAAGGTGGCAGCACCAGTAAAACTGGCGCTATAATGTCAAAATTCGGCAATAATAGTTGGAGTTGTAGCAGACGACTGTGTATAGCAAAACTTAAACACGCGTGCATCTTTCCTTTTCATCTACTTTTCTTTTGAATAAAGGAAAAAAGGTATTAAAAAATGACATAGATCTACTTAAAGAGATTTCGAATTTTTATTTCACTGATCAAAGTTCATGTCCAATGTGTTAATTTGATTACTACTTGTTTTTAAGAGGAAAAATAGAAGAAATGTGTTCAAGCTTGTGGATTTCAAAGTGTATAGTCCTCCAATGTTTTTAGGGAGTCAAACCGATAAAGGAAAAAAATAAAGGAATAAATGCATTGCATTCAACCAAAGTTTCATAATTTCGGCACTGCGTGGCGCTGAATATATTTTGAAACATTTGCGCTTTGTGACAGTTAACTGAAAATTGTGACAATAGAAACAATGATATCCGTGGCCAGGTATAGTTACTAAAAATCTTCATTCTTTGTGTTATTGAAAGATCCCAATATTGAATAAAACTATATGACTAGAGTGCAGAAATTGCCAATGATATCGTCCTTATTCATTGAGTTAATCGATTGTTTTCGGAAGCTATCCCAGCGAAAATTTTGTACAGCAATGATTCAATAAATCAGTAATTGTAAAGCTGTTCATATTGATTTAAAATACGGTTTCACCAAGTGCATATTCATTAAATAATAACCCAATTTATTTGCTTACCATCGAAGACAGATGGACAAGGCCATCGAAATGGTAAAAGTTTCAGCGAAGGCTTAATGGCCAACGGAAGTAGCACAAATTGCAAATTCAAACGATAAATTTAAATAAATTAACCTCTTTAATAAAGAATTTTATAAAGATGTCCAACTTTCTAAAGGTTTTACATTAAAAAGTTATTTGTAATTAATATTTTATAGCATTAACACCTACATACCTTAAAGCAAGCGGCAATAAAAAACGCCCATCGCGAAGTTACTGGTAAAGAGAACGTAATTCAATTAATTTTGTTTCATCATATTAATTTAATTGAAAATGCTAAAGAAGTAAGAAAATACCAAATGTTTTATAAAAATCTCTTCATTTCATTTAATTTATTATAAAATTAAAAAAATCATTTAATTTACTTTTAAAAATCAACCAATGAGTTCTTTAGACATTCGAACGTTAGCTTCGGGAAAATTCATTACAATGTTGAAGAGAGGGGAATGTTTTCCATCCAAATACTTTTCTAACATAGTTTAAATTATTTCGTCGAAAAAAGTTTAAATTTTGCTGTAAGACAAGTGAAATTGGTTTATAAAATGAAATTAATCCAACGATGAAATTTCTCAACGACTGAAAATAAAAGTGAATTTCCACAGCCTAGGATCGAGCCAGAGAGCTTCAAATTCTTCTTAAGGTTAAGTGGAATATTTTAATTCCCAATATCTCTCATGCCTACGCTTTTCATTCGCTCATAGTATAGGAGGTGAATTACATTATTTCAGAACAAGGCATATGTCTACTTTGAGGTCAGTTTTTACACAATTAAGTAGTATGATATAAATTTTATAGACTCATCGTTTATTAAACGTCTAAATATAGGACTTTGAAAAATAAAACGGTATTTGAAATGGCAGTTTTTTAATGTGTATGCCTTAACTGAATTGCGAAAGTAATGATTTTTGAATTTCTGCTTTAAGCATTAGAATTTTTAAAAAGTTAAAGAGCTGTAGGGTAGTTTATCACATTTCATAAGTAAATCAAACGAAGATAACTCCCACGTTTCATAAAAAAGTACATTTATTCTTAAAATTACTTTAAATTAATGATCTTTTTTGTTTGCATAAAATTTTTGTGGAATTTAATTGGCGAAGTTCAAGAGGATGAACAAATGTCATTTCTTTCAAGAGAATTGTCTCTCGTGACTTTTAATTGGTCTTTTACCTTCTTTTTTTTTACCTTTAAATGTTCTTGAGTAATTACTCGCATCGAGGAGCATATGAAAAAAAAAATTGCAGAGAAGAATTTGGTTAGCTTATTCTTTTCATGTCTTTAACACGAATAAAAGCAATATTTCTTGTTTACGTTTGGCAAAATTAAACTTTGTGGTTAATTTCTATAAACTGCTTAATAAAGACCGAAACTGATCTTTTCATAAGTAACCTTTAAGGATACAATCAAGCGACATTAGAACAAAAGCGCCTTTTATTTAGTAAGACCATGAGGTAGCAGCATCGTAAATGCACTCTCTCGGCTACGAGATTTATACTAAAGCGAAGGCAAGTCATTTTTCACTTATATTGCAAGATAGAGGTAATGCTTGATCAGCGTAATTGTTTAGGAACATTGAATGGTTGATATGGAATAAAAAATGTCCTGTAAACATTACATCTAGTTTCGATCGAGTGTGAGATATCGACGTTTGTCTATTTTCTTTTATTTAGTCTTTTCCTAGAAAAAAACGTAGGTTTACCTATTTATTCTTAAATGTACTCTTCCTGTTTTGCAAATGCTAAACAGGAAGAGGAATCGTCGCACTTGTAACATGTGTGAAAGGTATTTTATTGACTTGGCAGCTACCAGTTTAGTTGTCCGAAGATGTAACCAGTGCATTGGAGCTGGGACCAACCATTTTGAGGGGTTTCCTCGACATTGATTTGTTACTTTCTTCTTTTTCTTATTCCTTGTATCATTTTAGTTTTGTTTTGTAGTTCAATGTGATGTTCTGTCAGTATGCAGAATAAAAGTGATCTGCACTCTCAAGTGTTTTATTTATTTGCTTTAACAACTCTACAAGAAAATAGATGTCTATTTTAAAGTACACTCTACGCTGTGGTAAGTTTTGACAGTCTATGTGGGTAAAGTTATCGTGTGAGCAATGTTTACAACAAGGCTAAAAACAATGCCTCTGCATAAAAATTTTAATCTCCCTACATTTGTAATTTTACGAGGGGAGGATGGATTCCTTATGTCATGAATACTTTTCCTACCATACTCCGGAGTACCATAACAGTCGTCACATGATATTTCAACAGACAGCTATTTTATCTTCCTGGAATTGAACATTTGCAAGTCGCAGATATTTCGAACACTACGGAGCGATTCTGCGACATCTGTGATTTGTAGATGTTCAGCCCGAGGCGCAGAAGAAGTTAATTTACTGTTGATTAACCATTGTATTCTCCTTATAATTCTGTATTGTCAAAAGTGTCACATGATAGAAGTCATCAGTCTGCATCAGCCTAACCTAACCTAAACTCGAGTAAATTCAGTTCTGAATGCCATTCATTCTGCAGGGAGAAAGAACGAAATGAATAATACAACAATTTGCGTATAATATTTTATTTCAGATTATTTAACTGGACCTACAGTATACATGGTAGGGAGAAACCATTGGTTACAAGTGTCTAATTAGAAAATGTTCGGCTAAATAAGGACACATGAAAAATTAGACCCAAGACTAAACTTCACTTCCAATTCTTTACTCTACTTTTATATCTTTCTGTAGTTGTTGTTTTTTCATCTTATCAGTTACTTGGTCTTTTTCCTCCGCTCAGCCGTTATGGAAGGGAAGAATTTGCAGAAACGTCCAAGGGACCTGTGGAACGAAGACGTTGCCTCCCACGCACAGCGCGTGCTCTGCCTTCTCAACCAATCATCCTTCAGTCACACTAATCATAGCTAAGAATTTTTTTTATTCGTGAAGGGCAAAGCGAAGGAAATGCACTCTCGGTTTTTTTGTCCCTTCGTTTTTTTTGCTGAGAGTTCTGTGAGCGTTAACATTTCGCTGAACGATTTCCAATATAGATCTCTATTTACATTACTTTTCTCGTTTTTCTAACGTTTTTTTTAAAGAATTTAATGATTCTTTAATTGAATAAAAGTTTCTAATGACGATTTTTTAGCTCATAATTTATTAATAGAAGCGTCAACAAATTGAATCTAAGATGATAGAAATTTGAAAGCTTCTTATTTGAAATTTTTTTCCAGATTTTATTTATTGCAAAATTTAATCCTTTTTATCAGCAATCAAAGGTTTCCTAGGAAATTAAATAGATTGGATTTTGATCTTTGTGTGAGCAAATTTAAAATTTTCATCTTTATACCTCATTCTTAAAGTCTTAACTTCGAAGACCTTACATATCATATACAGAGCAGTTACAACCTTTCTCAATAAAATCTTCCTTCACGTGTCCACCATCTAATCGGTGGCCTCTCCAGGAACTTCTAGAACCATGTTTTTGGAGTGCATCGCACTCTTGGACAACTGTTTAAAGGTTCTTTGAAGTATGCGAAGTGATGTATAAAAACGCAAAGACGTGATAATGGTTCTATTACCTTGAATCGAAGACCAAGTTCAATCAATCCATTGAAAGCAAAAATGCAGCAACGGCCTCAGTGGCTCAGTGGTTGCGTGATCGCTTCTGATGCCCGAGGACGCGGGTTCGATCCCGGCCGAGGACGACGACGATTTTTTCAGGGGGGAAGTCCTGAAATCACGCACTTCCTTCGGAAGGGAAGTAAAGTCGTTGGTCCCGTGTAGTCGTTTGCCGGCTGCACGTTAAAGAACCCTTGCGAGGCAAAATTTGCGGCCCCTATAACGCCGTCCTGAAATGACCATGGCAGTTGAAAAGGACATTAATACCAAACAAACCAAACCAGCCAACCAAAAATGCCGCAACTTCGGGCAACGTCCTCATGGATACGGGATATTTTGGGATACGAAGTGCATCATCCTTATCGAATGGCTGACTCCATTAAAGCACCATTAACAGCGGATATCATTTCGTCGGCTTCGAAGACTACGATGCACTTTGAAAAATAGTAACAGAGGGTGCCATACAGCTGAATGGAGAAGGTGGGGAAGTGAAATACAAATAAAAATATACAAAAAAGATGTGCTAAGCCCTCCGTAGACCGAACGAACGTGTGAAGCTCAGTTTGACTATATTCAATTCGAAACCCGAATTTGACATAGGGATCTGCTGTTTGAAATACTAAAAAGCAGGGCAATGTCATACGCAGGTCGTATCCATGTTTCCTCTGGCATCGCTATATCGTTTCCTCTTCAACCTCAACAACATCAATTTGCGTGTGTCAGGTCCCTGTGACAACGTCGCAGTTTAAAATATCCATCATTTTGCGTTTTTCTTCAGAAATCGTTGTCAGAGACATCAGTGTTGCCTGAGAACGCGTACAGTGAACGCCAATGCATTGATGAAACAGGTGAAGGAGGTTTCGTAGAATGGGTTTCGGTAACGCTTTAAAACGACTTTATTAAAGGATTTTGCGAGAAGGATTTTGAAAGAAATGAACACTATGAATAGCGTAATGAATGATTTAATAAAGATTAGCATTTCCTGTTAGGTGCATATAGACTTTGCAATATTTGTTTCCTGGGCTAATATTGTAGCACATAAACTAATAACAGGGGCGTCTACAGAAACATTTTTAGAAGGGGCCCAAAGCGACAGACCTCATCTCATTTTCTAGGAATATTGTACGTAAATATTATAATAAATTGGTCTAATAAATGTTTAAAACTGTTTAATGCTCATTACGCATTATGATATTAATGGTTGTTAATTAAAACTTTCTAAGCATCCGAACATCAATTATTAAAGGTTCACATTCAAGTTAACGAGATAAAAAAGTATCAAAGGCAAGAGATGTTTTGTAAGACTAATTTATCGATTGTATGCTGAGCTCTTAAAATAACAATTAAACCAACGAAAAATTTTTTTTCCATTTTACTGAAGCAAATCGATCATTTTAGAATTAATAGAATCCATCAATTCCGTTCGTTCAATTTCCTAAAGCTTTAAAAAATTCTGATGATTCCAAGAATGTCAAAAATTACGGTTTTTTTATCATGTTTAATTAAAGTGACCAAAAAAATTATTTTTCAAAATCTGCACGATCATCTTTGACCCATAATTCCTTCTTACAACGAGGTATTCGGGACGGAACAAAAGTGCAATGACTTACAATAAAAATCTTTTTGGGGGCACTCGAGGCATATGATTTCCCGACGGTGTTATTACATCATCCAGAACGATGTCTTCAAAGCCTTTGACACCGTTTCGCGTTCCCAACCATCCCTTGGAGACAGAGAATCCTATTTGTCTATAATTGATGATCATTTCAAGATCGACAAAACTATATAGGAATCGAAAAAATACAGTAACTAAATCTTCAACCAGATATCTATTGTTTACTGTTGCGACATCCTCATTGCTCGATCATGTTTTTCACTGTAAAATACGGAGTTGTGTATACGATGAGTTTTTGACAAAAATTTCCATTTTAATGACACGAATTATATTCAAAAATTTATATACGTAAGACGACATAAACATTATTTTTTTCGTCGGTGTCAGGGTAGAGTTATGTCTTTGCGTAAAGTTAAGGCAAAAAAAAAATTATTTCTTACATGCTGGTTCAAATAAACTTTAATATCCAAGTAGATAGCATGATTATGACTTATGAAACGTCTTCGTACTTAACGTTTATCAAAGAAATTTTCCAAAAATAAATTCAACTGTAATCACGTATTTAATGTTGCCACTATCATCAATCTGAAAAGATTAACGTCTGCTTAAAACAATATTAAACGAATCGCGTTTCAAGAGTCATACTAAACAACGACCACTTGCTTTACTAAAAATATAAGCTTTTGACTCTACACACACGAGCCATTGAATGAGAAACCTCGTCACATGGGAATTTTGAACATTTTTCTACGAGAATATTTTAATTGAGATACGCATCCCGCTGCACCAAGAATGAAATTTGCTGAGAGCCACTTAAAAGGGGTCCTCGCATTCAAACAGGAAGGTCGCTTCTTTCATGCCCGAACATCTTATAGCGAGAATGGAAACTCTCGGCTCAGCGAATACAAGTGAGAGCAAAATTAGGAAATCAAAAGCAGAGTTAATTACGGAAGGCTAACCAGCAGTCTTACAGACAAGATCCTTTCGGTGAAAACCTCATTATCTAATCAAGATCCTTTAACTACTCGTATATTTAGTTCCAGTGCGAAGAAAGTGGACCACTTCGAAAATTATTTTTGGAATCATTTTACGCGCCGTATAAAATTCCTTTTATTTAATCAATTGAAGATAAATTCAAAATTATATAACTTAACGAAATGTGAGTTTAGATATTTATAAAAAAAAGTTTTATTATAAGGACTTGGCAGCCTATGGCAAATAGCTTTAATCATTTCTGTCTTTGGATTTTTATTGTTGGTTAGTTAAAAACCCTTTGCCCACTCTAATCGTGCTTCTTTGTGCCTAGATTGTAGACTTGATGCTTTCTTTTTTTTTTTTCGGTATTTCGGGATTCGGTATTTCATCTGATCGAATACAGCGAAGAATGGTAGATGATAACATATCAATTTCTTGTTGAGATGCAATATCCCTTGAACTTACACGGGAATTACTCAATTGATTGATTATTGTTCCTTTTTGACGATTGGTTAAAGCTTGGGGACGACCAGAACACTTTTTCTTGCCATAAGTGTCCTTTTCAACAACATAATGTGATCGGTTTAGTGAAGCTGCAATTTTTCGCATTGACATGCCAGCTTGGTGGGAAACATCAATTTGTTTTTTCTCAAATGATATTAATGATTTTCTTCGTCCCATGTTCACCGTTGTTGATGAGTGTCCTCTTTGCAATATGTGTTGACAAGAACAGATACAGAAATATGCAAAAGATCATAGTGCAATGTGATGGGTCTATCATTTTGATGCAGTTAAAATCGTCCAAATTGTTGAGAACATTAATAAAGAAAAAGAATAGCTGTCTTATTTATGTGAAGAATGACAGTGTTTTTAGTTTTATTCACACTAATTCAGTGTTAAAGTGATTTCATTGGAAGTAACCTATTTTGTTGATCTATACACATATAATAAAACTGTAGCCGACCCGGTGTCTGTACATAGAACAAATTTTACGAAAATCTTATGCGACAGCTTTTACTAACACTTCCAGAAGCCAAAACGATCATTTTTAGAATTTTTGTCTGTCTGCCTGTCTGTATGTTAGTTTGTTACCTCATCACGCAGAATTTACTACATGAAAATTAACGTGGTTTTCATAGTCGCATCATTGTTTTAGGTGTAAACTTAAAAACTGGTATATGTTTTATCGTGATACGCCTTCTAGAAGCTGAGTTCTAGGCTAAACTCTCTTAAGCTGGTGGTTGAATAAAAGTTGACATGCCGTCAAGTGTGTTCACAAAACAAACAACTAAGTAACAATGTATTACGAGTTCAGCAACAAATACGTAGCATTAGCTGACAGTTTTGTTACATTGTACGATCGTTAAAATACATTGTTAAGTTTGGACTGTAGCCAAACTCATGTAATACAGCGGGCAAAATCGACTCTTCAGTAAAACTCTGGATTACTAAAGTACATCAATTACCTTTCCCAATACTAGCAGATAATATAGGTTGTTGATTGGTTGGTTAAGGTCATGTGAGTTTTATTTCAGCCACCTTTGGCCGAGACATTTATACATTTAAATTAAATATTGAAAACAATATTGAAACGTGGTTTACCACACTCGCATAATATTTTGTGGCTCGAAGAGAAGATTAGGCTGAACGAAATTGATCGAACTCATTAGCGCAGAAATTCCAAACCCTGAAAGCGATCCCATTCTACCCAAAAATCAACGTGATTCATGGCCCTGTGGCATATTAAATATATGTTCAACTTTGATGCAGGAGGGGCGTTGAACGAAGAGATTTCCTAAAAATTTCGTCAGCGAAACTGACTGGTCAAAACGGGTACCCATCTTATCGACGCCTCACGCCTCAAGAAGGTGGACGTAAATATGCGCGGCCAATCTGTTGTGGATAGTACTATACTCGCCGGTACTTTCGCGTGCATTTGAAGCTCATGTAAACGTCGAATACTGCGCAGGCGTGGAGATTTTTCAAACTTGTTATTAAAAATCGGAGAATGTGTATTGCCTGAATCAAATGGTCTGTCGACCCTACCAGAGAGCCTTTGCAAAACTGTTCTTTCGGTCGAGCCTTTACATTCCGTCTATGGAAAATTTACGCAAATAAGACGTCAAGATAACTCTTGCTTGTGTGAAAGAGCCTAAATATTATCAAGCGACTGCAATAAACCGCAGCATTTTGTAAAACATTGAAGGGAATGAGGTGGTATATAACTCTATAAATATGGTATTGGATCAAACTGATGCCACCACTTATCCGGTAGAGTTTCTTAACTCTCTTAGTGCATCCGGACTCCCCGCGCATAATATCGCCCTGAAAGTTGGTGTTCCGATGATGCTTCTTCAGAACATAACCATTCCGAAGTTGTGTGATGGAACCCGGCTTAAAGTAGTTTCGCTACAAAATAATATTATTGAAGCGGAGAACCTAATGAGCTGTGGTGCTGATGAGAGATTTTCATACCCCATATAACCCTCATTCCTAATGACTTTCACTTTCAATTTAAATCCGTGCAATTCCCAGCCTGCGTTTGTTTTGCTATGACCATTAAGAAGTCGCAAGGGCAGATACTCTGGGCCGTTGGCCTTGGTCTCAGAACCAGCTGCTTCTCGAACGGACAGTTATATGTAGCTTACTCTCGGGTAACTAGCACAGATAATCTGTGCATAATAGTTCTATAGGAAAAATGGAAAACGTTGTTTATAATATAATCCTTTAAATAAACGGCAAATTAAGCTATTCTGATAATAAACGTGCTGGCTTACCTCTTTTATTCTGTTTTATGTTCTTTGTATATGTTCCTTGGTATCAATAAAGAATTTTTGTATTGTATTCTATTATACAAAGGTTATATTCAAGTACTTATACGTATAAAATTTATATACTTTCCAACTTTTTTTTTTAACTATGTTCCGGGTTTAGAATTTTTAAACATCTACGCAGATGAAATCGCGGGCATCAGCTAGTTTTCAATAAAATTCACCTGGCTCTATCTTAATTTCGTCGCAGCATGGTGCCTTTTCTTTTATGATTATCAGGCTAATTGCATTCACTGATTTTTAGATTGTTTTTCTATTTTTAATGCATTTTCTTATTTAAAACTTAACAACGTTGCTTTTAAAATGATCTTTATTATATTTTATTAACTGTCACTTGTTTAGATTTTTTTTTCATTCAGCCACGAACGCTTAATAATGGTAATCATTTAATTACACTGATGCGTGCGTCATTTTAAGAACGGCAGGATAGATAAAGGGAAGTCATCTGAAGAGTGTTGATAATGTGAGAATCTTAATGCAATAATACAGCAAAATGCTTTCGATTCAAAATTTTTGTAATGATAGCCTAATTAAAGTATCAAATAACCATGTTAGTAGATAATCATGTTCCAAAAGTAATTCGACCCACCCGGTTTATTAGAGCCATAGTGAAATATAATACTAAATCAAATGGAGAGTTATGATTTTTACATTCAAGAGTAGGTGATTTACGAATTTTTAAATTTAAAGTAAAAAAAAAAAAAAAAAAAAAAAAATCTCGTGAACGTTTTTTTTGCTCCAACGCCCATCGAAGCTTCTTCTTTTTCTTTCCGATAAATATTTATATGGCTTCTCCACATAACGCCACTGGCAACTCCACCTGCCGTTGTCTACGAAATTTAAACCTACAAGATTTCATAAATTGTAATCGACGTGATTGAAATAAATATATTCTCTTAGACCTTTAAGGTAAAAATGCCTAATTCAAGCCCTTCTGGTTTTTTTTTTGGTTTTTTTTTCGATCGAATAGCAAGCCGCTCTCAAACAAACGTTTCTTAGGTTGTTAAAGCTGTCTTTCTATATTTAATTACAGGGCCTTCTTTCGGGGAACTTATAAAATAATGAGCAAAAACCTTGTATTAATGAGTACATAAATAAAATACATATGTTGCAAGCTGTTGGTCTCAAAACTTACACCATATTTCCCAACGGTTTAAAGGGCTCGGTTTAAATTTCCATATATTATAGAAAACAATAGCAAAAAAGGCTTTTAAAAAGCTTTTAAAACTAAAATCCGCTTAATTAGATAGAACAGGTTAAACAGTTGTAAGAAGTATTCTGACATATGGAAGTACAGGGTGCCCCAAACGCCCGGTCTCATAGGGAATATTGAAATTGTAGATTGAGAATACACATAGATGAATAAGTATAATATAGCATTTGTTTCAGGTAGGAAAAGCATTACGGCAACAAACGTTCAAATTGATGTCCCTCTTGCAGGTGTTATTAAGAGCATGTACATTTCCCACTGTGGCATGCCACAAGAATGTTCACTTGATCTCAATTACTTGCTTCGTTAATGCAAATGGTTAAGCTTTTCATCAGAAACATGCCATGCTTTTCATATTCATGCATGTGAGGTTGCTAAATGTCTTTAAAGAAGAAAAGATATTTCTTCGGTGTCTCACGCTGGATGGAGAGAATTATTTGGAATTATTGTAGATTAACCAACTTTAATTGACTAGTGAACATCAAGAAACTGTGAAATATTAAGCAAATGAAATTCAAAAGCATTGCATACCATAATGTTCTATTCAAAGACATCGATTTAATTAGAATAAGAAAACCCATTTGGCTTTAAATAACGGAATTAGAAGTATTAGAATGACTAAAGTTAAATTATTAATACTCATTCTGAAATAATTTTCAAACCGTTAATATTAGCATAACCATACTTCAATGAAACATTTAAAAAATATTAAATTAAATGCACTGTTTTGGTCTCCATTCATTCTTATTTGCTGAGGCCATTTTAAACTGACGGGAAAATCAATCACATTTAACATCGATGTGATAAAATACAATTTTAATGATATTAATAATAATTTATTTCTGCAAAGAAACTGTTTTCTTCTCGATAATGTTACTTTCTTCAGAATGACCCATTAGCAATCGCACACTTTAAAACAAAGAGAATAGATAAAAACATTTAAACATTAAAAGTCAGGGACTTCAGTTTACTAGATAATATTGGATTTACACGTAATTTCTTACTACAGGGTGCGGCAGCGTTCATAGCGTAATATTAATAGCACACCAGTAGGAAATAAATGCTTTTTATTTATTGCTCTTTATGTCAAATAGTAGTTGCAAGTATGCCATTTGTTAATTTGTAAGTCAATATTTGATTGGGTTAATTAATGTTTGAATATGAGTCCTGTCAAATGATGTCCCCGCTGCACAAAACATTCATCTAAGTGGCATTGGAATAATGATTATTGGAATAAATGTTGAATGTGGATATCGACCAATTGTGGTTTCAACAAGACGGAGCGATCTCGCATACAGCCAAAATTTGCATAGCTTTCTTGCGACAGACCTTTCCGGGGAGAATAATTTCTCGTTATGGTGACATCTCCTGGCCGCCTCGATCACCTGATCTTTCATGTGCAGACTTTTTCCTTTGGGGCTACCTCAAGCAAGAAGTTTTCCGAACACGTTGTGCCACCATTCCTGAATTGAAGGATCGCATCAGAACTGCCCTGGGCAATGTCCCAGGGAATACGTTACGCCGAGTTATGGAAAGCTTCCAACATCGTCTAGATGAATGTGTTGTGCAGAGGGGGCATCATTTGACAGGAGTCATATTCAAAAAGTAATTCACGCAATGGTCAATGACTTACACATTTGTAAATGGCATACCTTTAACTATTAACTAACATAGGAGATAATAAATAAATTACATTTACATCCTAATGGTGTGCTTTTAATATCCTACTATGAACGCTGCCTCACCCTGTACAACAAGAAAATACGAAATAGAATAGGGACTTCTATTTTTTTTTCTGGTGTTTTCTCGCTGCCTCTTAAAAAGACAATAATACAGGGTGATTCAGAAAGGTAGGTCAGAAAGAAATACCATGTACAGTTTGTAGCGGGGAACAAAATTTTTCCTATAAACATGGGTCCGGAAATGCATCCTTACAGAGATAATGCAACTTGTACGAGGTAGGAATGACATTACAGGAGGTGTTCAAAATGCCGACCCTGAGCCTTGATTTAGCTGTTTAGTCTGTGTCTCGAAGTCGTTGGTCTAGTGTTTGAAACGCCCGGCGATGTGGGTGATCACGGTCTGGAAAACGCTGTTGGTAAATCCTTTCCGCTTCAGTAGCATTACCCTGTGCCTCGCCGTAGACGAGATGTATGTCCGCCAGCTCCGCATTTGTCAAGCGATCCATTGTACGACAATGGAGTTACATGTTTCGTTT
This sequence comes from Rhysida immarginata, assembly GCA_023313115.1. Lineage (NCBI taxonomy): Eukaryota > Metazoa > Arthropoda > Chilopoda > Scolopendromorpha > Scolopendridae > Rhysida > Rhysida immarginata. The sequence continues at coordinate 1,700,813 of JAHWFO010026864.1, forward strand.
CCTCTTTTAAAGGAGAGAACACGAACAATTTACATGTTTAGATCCTAATTTACATGGACCCTACCATTGCCGTCTGGGTTTCGCACTTCCATTCCTGCTTCGTACAAGTTGCATTATCTCTGAATAATAATAATTATTAACTGGAGATACGTCTCCAAGCATAGGTAATGATTTTACAATTGAAAAATGGAAGGAACAATTCTGCGACCCGGATTCGAACCAGGAACCTCTACTATCATGGCCGATGCCTCTACCAATTGGGCTATCGCAGACACCACGGACAGCCAAGCTGTCTCAAGGTGTCTTAAAGACAACCAAGTTGTCACGGTTGAAAGCCCAATGGGAGACGGGAACCTGGCCCGCAGATCGAGAATTTCTCCACTCCAAACCATCAGAAAGTTGATGAACTCACAACAGGATCCCGTCTCCCATTAGTCTTTCAACCGTGACAACTTGGTTGTATTAAAAAGAGTAAATACCTTTTGACTGTGGATGTGTAGACTATCAATGGGAGACATAAACCAACCCCTTTTCCACAAAGAATTTTAATGAACATGGATGTACATTTCGGTCGCTACGCGGCCTTCTTTAAGACACTTTGAGACAGCTTGGCTGTCCGTGGTGTCTGCGATAGCCCAATTGGTAGAGGCATCGGCCATGATAGTCGAGGTTCCTGGTTCGAATCCGGGTCGCAGAATTTTTCCTTCCATTTTTCAATTGAAAAATCATTGCATTATCTCTGTAAGGATGCATTTCCGGACCCATGTTTATAGGAAAAATATTGTTCCCCGCTACAAACTGTACATGGTATTTCATTCTTGACCTACCTTTCTGAATACATGTACAATTGTCGTCAAAAGTTTTGTCCCAGTACACAGTAAAAAATGAACGTTTTCAGGCGCCACCATCACATTTAGATTAAACTGTTATTTTGAAGGTGTCGCACGTTTGTAATGTTTACTTTAATTGTACTTTGCAGAGAAGCGATGCACTTCGTAAAAAAATTGGCATGAAAGTTCTAATCACTTGAGTATACTTTTTCACAGTTAACAAAACAAGACTCACATGTAAAAAATAAATTTTATTACACCATTACAGATTTTAATCATTATTAACGTAAGTGCTTATAAACCCCTGCAAAATAATGGTTTAATCTTTTGTGGTGGTGGCGCCTGAAAACGTTCATTCTGAAAAACGGCAGCACTTTGTACTGGGACAAAACTTTTGACGACAATTGTACATAGGTTTCCTATATTACTGAAATAGCTTCAATCTTATTTATAAAAACAAATATGACAGAATGGTGTTTATCCGAATGCATTAAGTGTCCGCAAGTGTTATGTTATAGCGTTGGTTCGCCAAATTCCATTTATGCAATTTTGACTTCTCTGTTGACCAATGGAGTTAGTTGCTGCGTGTAGCCGTTGAGGCAGATGAATAACTATCCAACCCATCTTGATGCATCATGGTCTATTGATCAATAGACAAAGAGTTTGGGTCCTACACTAACTATCACATGAAAACAAAGCCCTCCATAATAGGACCTAATAAAAGATCAGTGATACTGGCTGGTAAGTTCGGTTATTACCATTTGTTATGATTTCTGCAGCACTTTGTTCATGAGAAAAAATACAAAAATGTTGATAATTTGACAAAACTGGGCTCTCTGTTATAAAAAAATGTCCATAGTTGCAACGCTCTTGTTTAAAGAAATCATTGAAAGTTTAGTTTCACAATAGGTAAATGGATAGATACTTGTAAAGAGGATGGCAATTACACAGGAAGATTCAGAACAGATTCTCCAAATTTTAAATTTTTTTTTCTTTCCCTTTTTATTATGGCTTATCGATAGTCGCTAATAACCTCAATAAATAAAAGTTGCAAGCCATGATAACTCAATTTATTATCACAATAAGTTCTTTCTACCATTTGAAAAAATGTTGCGCAGACCAAATGATTTGCGCCAATGATTAGTAAGCAGAGCTTACTGCAATCATAATTATAAACCAGTTGAGATGGTTGGTACAGCATTGTCAGAACAATGTTAAAAGCGCAAGCCACCTAAAAACATTATTACTGTATTTGCGAAGTTCATCATTCAGTTGCCAATTTTTTTTTTTTTAGAATTTTTGGTTTTTAACTTCAGATTCGGATACAGCATCAAAAAGTATAAATCATATCGGTGTGATCTTTGAAGGCCATTTTAGATAGGACATGTATGCTTATTATAACTTTTACTTACTTTTTTGATTTTCTATCCGAATCTGAAGTCAAAATCAAAAAATTCGAAAAAAATGCAACAGAACGACCGACTTCGCAAATGATGTTTATAACATCATTGAAAATTAACTTGGGGAAACGAAAACATAAGCCACTATTCATAGTGAGTGGTCGGCCAATTATTAATAGAACGATTTCTAATTTGGAAAAATTCAATCGAGCGGAGTAGCTAATGAAAATTACGTATATTCAGAAAGAAGCCAGCAAATGCCAAGATAAATTTTCGTTCTTTTCCATGAAAAATTGGAACGAAGAAGAATCATCAGTTTAAATTTATATATTGTTCAAAAATTTCTTATCATCACGCTTACTATTAGTCTCAGAAATTATGGAAAACTATCATAAAAAGTTCATGGAAATTTCTTTTAAATTCTTTGAATAAAAATTGCTTCCAGCCTTTAAACGTGCTTCTATTGAACAATCCTCGTAATTATATTGAAATCAATACTAGATAGTGCAATATCTCATATTTTACGAAATCCGACGAGGAAAGGTTATACCTTATTTTAAGAAATGACCGAATGAAGATTTTATAATATACATTAATTTAACAGCTCAAGCACAGAATGAAAAGTAGTAGACGTATTTATAGGCTAACATCATTGTATTATAGTAATAACAAAATCTTGTTTTTTAATCTGAGATAACAAGCTAATGTACGTAGCTCCTATCCGGTAGTCTTCGTGCGTAAGAACTATAAAAATGGGAAAGCCGGATTTTATATATTTTTGTCTTCATTATCGGCTGGCCTGAGGGAGGGAAAATCGCAGAATAAATACGCCCGTAATGCATTCGCATCAAGCTTAAAAACATTTATTAAAATTTATTTCCCCGCCTCAACACCATCATTTTTTTATACAGAAGAAAGTCTTAATTTTATTATTATTATCGTCCTAAAGTACCCTAATGTTTCACCTAACACAAAAACTGTCGTTGTAATTCATCACCACCTCCATCGATGCTATTTACGAGCTACTCGAGGAGAGTGAGAGGGGGCCATTCTGCCACCATCAGTATCCTCGAGAGTTTTTATTTACGCCCCTGGTGTAAAAAAATCTTTCTTTGGCAGGAAAATGCGGGGGCGATGTTAACTCTTCTGTTTATCGATCTCCTTTCTGTCTTTTGCCTTTGCCTTAACTTACAGAATAAAGCCAGAGAGATATTTTGACTTAACTCGCATCAAGGAAATGAGTGAAAACTTGACAATCGCGGATGAGAATGAATGTTTAGCCAAGCAGTTTAAGTTGTTGAAGCTCTGAAAGAAGACTGAGGCAATCGTTAAATTGCGGCGAGTTTTAAGACGACAGTTTGTTGAAGTGAGTCCGGTAGGAAAAAGAAAGGAACAACTGATTGCGTGGGATAAAGATTTCGAAATAGAAAAAAATATCTTCAACGTCGGTTAAAGTGGGTTCAATTTCAGAATTTTTCTATTCGGGAAAGTAAATAGAGTTCTAGGATGGCAAAAATATACAAATGCATTCTGAAAACTTCAAACAAAATAAAAATTTTATATGCTATTCAAATTTTTATAATTATTATTATTACTTTAGTTACCGTCGACTCCCATTTCAACGCTGATAAAACTTTTCCAAGTTCTCCATATTTTATGGGTTTTTTTGGCATGATACTTTATGTAAAGACTCCTTAATAATTGATTGTTATTATTATTCTTACGCTTACATGTGCCGCCACCGAGAAGTTATTTGAAATTATTTTTATGAATTGATAAACTTAATTCTTTTATAGGGCATGTTAATTTTTTTTTAAATAATTGTTAATACTCTTAGTGATATTTTTAATCATCGGTCTCGGTGGCTCAGTGGTTGCGTGATCGCCTCTGATGCCCGAGGACGCGGGTTCAAACCCGGTCGAGGACGATGAGGATTTTTTCAGGGGGAAAATCCTGAGATCACGCACTTCCTTCGGAAGGGAAATAAAGCCGTTGATACCGCGTAGTCCAGGGCCGTCCAAATCGTGCACGTGCCCCGCGTGCAACATAAAATGCTCACGGGCAAAGCCAAGGAGATAGTCTAAAACTCAGTAGGGTATAGTTTTCCCTATGCAGTGTTGCCAGACTTTAGGGGGCGATTGCATTAAATGAGGCATTATTTCTTTTGTTACTGATACTTGCTTGTTTTTCGTCTCGCATAACATGGCGCACATTCCGAAAAAGCATAAAATCACTGAACCAGTATTTAAAGCGGAGTGGGAGAATATGTTGTTTTTTTTTCATTGTTCACAGATCGAATTCGAAATGCTTAATATGCAATCGTGTCCTATC
>JAHWFO010026864.1:1705473-1736506 GCA_023313115.1 Rhysida immarginata
ACGTTAATACCAAACAAACCAACCATATTTTTAATCAGCTTTTTTTTTTCATAATTTTAAACCCTCTCTTACATTTCTATTGAATCAACTTTCGGTTTATTAGTTTTTATTATTGCTATCAATAACTCTATTTTGAGCTTATGTTATTTCGAAATTGCATTGTCTGATTATTTATGAAATATAAATAAAAAAAAATGAGACAGGAAATATTTTTCCACTAAGAATGCTTTATGAATCTTAAACTCTTAAAAACTCGAATTTTATTATTGACGAAAATGAGATATACTATATTTGAGAAAATCAAATTCTATATTAAAAATGCGTTCTGTTTGGTTCGCCAAACAAGATTAACGAATATTCATCGATTTGATAGATGATTTAATTCTTCAAGAACAGCATTTCATCCTGGATGATTTCTGTGCTGCAAGCCGTTTTTGTCGAAGATGATAAATTCTTCTTATCCTTCTTGTAATAATCTAATTCAGACGTTTCGAGCTGTTACAATAACGTTCTATTAGTTAAGACACGCGGTGCTAAGAACTTCTTTTTCATGTGCAGAAACCAATATCTACGAACGTGTAAGCTTCATAACAATGTAAATCTAAAAATAAACGATATTTAGAAAAATTATGTAATTACATTTTTGTTTCATTATTTCCCAGTAGGTTTTTCTAACTTCGCTTTCTATAATATCTAAAACGAATCGCAATAGCGAAAATGAAATTGAAAGACGCAGGAAAAGATACGAAAGATGCGTATCATCCTTCTTTCCCAGGTATGACCGAAAATTATATAACTTTGTTGCGGATACGTAGATTAAATTCTAACTATATTTCTAATTATATTTTATATATAAATATATGGAAATATTGTATAATCAATCCTCATTAACCTTTATTTTTCATTAGAAATTTAGAATTAAACTCTTCGATTAAACTCTTTCCATCTTGACAAAGAATGGCTTCTAAAATGTTTTGAATCAAATGCGTGATTCATTTCGATTTCATAAAACAGGAAACACATGCTCATTAATAAAATTGATACGATGACGTCAGTGAAGCCCCCACGAAGAACACGACTCTTGATTGAACGTTGGGGGAAAGAGGCTTCGACTGTTCCTATTACTAGCAAGTTTCTATGAACTTGATTATGAATGATTTGTTTAGAATCAAAGGATCATTGGACTAATCCGTAAGGTTTCCACCGTCATAGTCTGAAATGACCAATCCAGAAGTTGGAATCATTTCAATAAATTATAAGGTAAAAGGTAAAATCTGTATGCCTAGATGATAAATTAATAAGAAGGAGAACTTAAAGTGATACTTTAATAAATAGTATATTATATGAATAGGCGACGACCGTTTCGGTTTTGCACGACTTTTATATATAGGAGTTTATTAATTAAAATGCCTTGACTGCAATATTAAATGTACGTCAGTATATTTTAAAATCAGGTATAAAGAACATTTACGGTCGTGCAAATTTAGAGACAATAAATCCAACTTCGACTAACGTATCCTAGAAATTCTTACTAATGGAGGACACAATGCAGATCCTCAAATTTAAAAAAAAGAATGTCGTACAGAATATTTTGAAATATGTAAGTCTAAAAAATCAAAGCTTATTAAATATACACATCTCTTTTGTAATAGACTCCCTACAAAATTTGATTTAAAAGTTGACTTAAATTTTGAATTAAATTTTATTTTTTAATTTTTCTTTTTTATTAATTCTTAGCTTTACTGAATTATTATACTTGTCTCTAACTGTATAGTTTTATTATCAATTGCTAACCAGTTATTTTAAGTCTTTAATAATCTTCAAATTGTGCTAAAAATTGTATAGCTCACGATTAACATCTTGATTCTTTCCTGACACTTATTGTTGTTTGACTGTGTGACAAAAGAATCAAGTACTATAGGCCTACTCTATTATGGATATCACATTTCTGTAGTGTATATTAATATAAAGATCCTTCTCCAAACTTATACAACCTCCAATTTTTTAAATAACTAAGTGGACCCGGCAATGCTTCGCTATTGCTAAGTTTGAGTTCGATATCAATTCGTTTATTAGGAGCTTTAGCATAAAAGCTACTTATAAGAATGCGCCCTTGGTCTGTACGTTTATCCGGCCGTCCGCCGTTGGCACGATAACTTGAAAACGAATTAACTTTTTCAAATTCTATTTTCAGAAATATGACCATCAAAGTCTTAGCTCGGCCGTATCAACTTTTCAGAATTTTTCGTGGACCCCTTCAAGTCGAATTCACGTACTAAAACAGTGAGTGTAAAGAATATCAAGATAATGGCATGTCATATAACAATCGATTTATCAAGAAGAATTACATTGTTACTTTCTGTTCATCTTTTAAGCATTACTGACATCGGCGCGCGCACGTGAAATCGCTTTGTCGACGCACGATTGCTCAAGGGCTCATAATCTATATTATTAAGTAGCCGAAGAATGGAGCTACGTATTGGTTTTATAATGTCTTAACTGTGTATCTCTTCATAATTTCTACATTTTTTGAGGTAGAAGGTTGAAATTCGGAATATAGCTTACTATGGGCATGCCCGTCTGTACTATTTAGTTTGTTTTTTGATTGGTACACTGGGGTCGGAATTACGGGGGTGGGAAGGCAACATATCTATGTGCTATTTTGGTACGTAAAGGCGTGAAATTCGGTATCCAGATTCCTCTAGGCAAGATGTACAGTACTATGAAGTTTAGGCCCAATTGTTCCAGGGGGGTCGGATTTGCGGAGGTGACAGTCACTTGGTCCTTAGAACTACGTTCTGAAATGATGAAAAAGGAAAAAAAGTTACCAGGTTTTTAAATTTTATACATATTACGTTCGAGAAAATCGATTTTATTGATTAAAGAACTTGAGAAGAGGTAAAAAGTGAAGATAAAGGGGTAAAAATAGATGACCGCAGGATCTGCCACTTGCCTTCCCCTACTCGGGGGAGAAGGGGTTAATTTCTTTTTAATAAATGTATAAATGTATTTCTGCTTCACTGCTAAAGCTCCTCCTTGAAATGTTTACAAGATTTTATTAGGAGCTTTAGCATAAAAGCTACTTATAAGAATGCGCCCTTGGTCTGTACGTTTATCCGGCCATCCGCCGTTTGCACGATAACTTGAAAACGAATTAACTTTTTCAAATTCTGTTTTCAGAAATATGACCATCAAAGTCTTAGCTCGGACGTACCAACTTTTCAGAATTTTTCATGGACCCCTTCAAGTTGAATTCACGTGCTAAAACAGTGAGGGTAAAGAATACAAAGATAATTGCATGTCATATAACAATCGATTTGTCAAGAAGGAATACATTGTTATTTTCTGTTCATCTATTAAGCATTACTGATATCGGCGCACGCACATGAAATAGCTTTGTCGACGCACGATTGCTCAAGTGCTTATTAAGTAGCGGAAGAATGGAGCTACTTATTGGTTTTATAAAGTCAGTCCGTCCTCTTCATAATTTCTACATTTTTTGAGACAGAAGGTTGAAATTCGGAATGTAGCTTACTATGGGCATGCCCATCTGCACTATTTAGTTTTAGTTTGGTTTTGATTGGTACATTGGTTTGTTTTGGTTTGTTTGGTATTAACGTCCTTTTCAACTGCCATGGTCATTTCAGGGCGGCGTTATAGGGGCCGCAAATTTTGCCTCGCAAGGGTTCTTTAACGTGCAGCCGGCAAACGACTCCACGGGACCAACGGCTTTACTTCCCTTCCGAAGGAAGTGCGTGATCTCAGGATTTTCCCCCTGAAAAAATCCTCGTCGTCCTCGGCCGGGGTCGAACCCGCATCCTTGGGCATCAGAGGCGAGATTGGTACATTGGGGTCGGAATTACTGGGGTGGGATTCAGGGAGGGCAACATATCTGTGTGCTATTTAGGTACGTAAAGGCGTGAAATTCGGTAACCAGATTCCTCTAGGCAAGATCTACAGTATTATGAAGTTTAGGCCCCAGGGGGTATTTAGGTTCCAGGAGGGTCGGATTTGCGGGGATGGCAGTCACTTGGTCCTTAGAACTATGGCAACATATGACATGTTATATACCTTACGTTCGGAAATGATGAAAAAGGAAAGAAGATACGAGGTTTTTTACATTTTATACATATTACGTTCGAGAAAATCAATTTTTTTGATTAAAAACTTGGGGAGAGGTAAAAAGTGCAGACAAAAGGGCTAAAAATAGATGACTGCAGGATCTGCTACTTGCCTTACCCTACTCGGGGGGGAGGGGTAATTTCTTTATAATTAATGTATAAATGTATCTCTGCTTCACTGCTAAAGCTCCTGCTTGGAATGTTTACAAGATTTTATTTATATAGATATAAGAAAATCAATTTTTAAATGTAAGTAAAACATTATAATTTAACTGTTTTCCACTAGAAGCACCTTCCGATAGACCTACTTTGTTACGGTTTTTCTCATCGTTCATTTTAATCACGCTCAGCCCGAGATTATAAAATTCCATCTTTTAAATCCTCAATCATGGATGAATAATTATTATTTATCCATGCATCAATAGTGACTGATTAGGGTAACTTAGGTGTAAATTATTTATTCAGTCTCAACGCTTTTATGCAAGGTGAATCTGAAAAAGTGTGTATAACTGTAAGCAATGACAGAGGTGACCAGAATGAATATTTCCTTTTAATACAATGTGGGTCGGAATATGAACTCTAATTGAGATATGAACAGAAATAAAAATGCCGCCACCAAGATAAACAAGTTAATAACTCAGGGTTCTGCAACGCCTGGAATAAATGTATTTTGGAGGAATAATAGGGTACATAAAACTGTGTATACCGTAAAAATTTGATCGTATTCCAACGAGTATTCTGGGTTAAGCATTCAAAATCGTAACAGTGCTCACATGCCAGTACTAACCAGCACGTGCTACGATGTTGAGTGCGTAACTCGGAAACTACTCGTTGGAATTCGATCAAATTTTAACGGTATTCTTTGATCCACAGTCTTTGTGTAATTGTGGCTTAAAGACAATGAGCGAGACCGTTGTCGTTTAAAGTGATTTATACGGAGAAACAGGACTCTATGTGCAATAATTGACACATGATCTTAACCACGGCTAATTACCTATTTGACAGAACCATGCACCGGGAATTGAAGCGGATTTTTTAAACCGCTTGCCTATACAAAAACCCCTGATTTTTCAAAGAACAGAAAGTTTATCCTCAGTGGTGTCCAGAAAAAACCGTGACTTCGTATTTTCTCTGTGATGAAGGAGGCATAGCCCCTAAACCTATATATTAATTTTTTATAAAATATTTATTTTATGGATTTTAGTGGTCTTTATTTCTTTTACCTTCTTTAAGTGTCCGCAGCTTATAGATACAAATATCTGAATACAGCTGTTTGTATTCAGATATTTCTAATTCATTGAATAGTGTGTGTACATAGTGTGTGAATATCAACTGGTGCTTTTCTGTGGACTTAAACAGAAGACAAAGTGTAAATAACAAAGGTCAAAAGAAATGCTTCTTGTAAATAAAAGAATGCTTCCCAATGGACGTTGGAAATTATTTTCAAGTAGAATTTCATTTGAACTTTGTTATTTATATTTTGTCTTCTGTGGACTTGAAGACAACATTATCTGACCTTCACTCTCTTTATCTATACGTGCATCAGTGCTTACTGTAATGAGATAGCACGAGAAGAGAATGTTGTTAAGTATAATGATTTTATTTATAATTAACAGACTTTTATTACAATTAATTATATATATAAGATTCAATTTATATAATTACAAAAATTAATCAAATCATTAACTTATTTTCTTTTTCAATCTTGACTCCTGCCTCTTTATAATGTTTGCATAATAAGATGTCACTGCGCATTCTCTATAAAAATTCTCTGACGTCAACTTCATATTCTTTCCTTTTACACTCGCTTTAATTTACTTTAAAACTGCAATTTCTTTCTCGCATTGGATATCCTTTTTGTACCTTTTATTATTATTATTATTATTATTATTATTATTATTATTGTTTTGGAAAAACAAACTCGGATCAAGTTCGGAAGCCAAATTCCAAAGGCAGAGCCAAGAGAGGGCCAAGCCGAAGGGGGTCAAATTCAAGGAAAGGAAAAATTACACATTTGTGGAAGTATTAATGTTTGGATGTAGGAATTTCCTTACTATGTGACAAGTGTTTAGAATTGTTGATTTCCGTAAGGTTTGTATAAGTATGGATATAAAATTCAGTGTTCATGGACTTTTGTGAAATGAGCGTGGAAAATGGAAGAAAGTACAATAGGAAATATGTGTATTCTTGTAAGTCCTCAATGGGGTTTTATTTCGGGTGCAAGATCTGTATATTTAGTGATTTTTGTTTGCGTATGTCTTTTCTAAATCATATGATTAGGAATGGAAATATCAACTATGTAAGTCACTTTGGTTTGCTTATCTACGAGCGTAATGTCTGATTTGTTATGAAGGATAGTTTTGTCAATAATTATAGCTCTGTCAAAATAAAATCTATGTGCGATGTTCTCTAAGTCAGTGTCTATGATATACGGTATGGTATGGCCTGTTTATGTCCTTCAGCTTTTCTAAATATCCTTGTCCACCTGTTGTGAATTAACAAACTAAGTTTTAAATTTTAACTTAAAGTACTTGTAGAGTTTTTGGATCTGGAGGAGACACTGTTAAGAGCCACAGTACGTAAAAGAAATGGTAAAAAAAATTCCAAATTTCATTGAAATGTATTCAAGGGGAAATGTCGTTCCGTAAACGTCGTATATGACCTTGTAGTTGCAGTGCCCATTAATCAATCATTCAATCTTTCCATAAACGTCGTTGATCTTTGACGAAGTTCAAATATAAACATCTGTATATGAGGATAATTAGTAGGCGTAATCAAATATTGAGTAATATAACTGCCGGATGTTTGGTTATCTAATTACACTAGCTAATTCCATAATTAATCCGAATTTTTTTAATCGTAAATAACCCAGGAATATTCATTCTTGTTCGGGAAAACTCAGATTTTTTATGTAAAAATAGATATAATTTTATTTGTAATTAATTATTCTATTTTTTCTATTCTTTAAGTTTTTTTTACTGTTTTGCAGACGGTGATTGTTGACTATATATTGTTTTAATAAATGTTAATTAAAAAATCTCCACGTGATTATGACTGTCTGCAGCTGGTTGTCCCTCGCGAATAATTTTCGTGATCACGAGGATGTGTGTCCCACTATTGTTGATGTTCTTTCCGTGGTTACTGTTTTTTTTTTTATTTCAGACAGACCACTTCCAGCTTCTGGCTTGACCAGTCGTCCCTCCTTCTGGTCCTCCACGTCCTTACTAGCCTGCAGCATGGCGTTCAACTTTCATTTATCATTTTCATTCCAATGCTCTGCAAATTACTCCTAGCCTGCCGTTCGATGTTTAGTTTCTTATTGAATTTCTCATTTTCTCGCGGCAGCCATGATTCTTTACCGAGCAGCATTGTTTTGTGGGTTTACCCATAAGGTAATAATAAAATTTCTTTTAATGCTATTTCAACAATAACGCGCATAAGAGACGCCATGCTGCATATTTTCAATCTTATTCCCCATTAATAATTAATTATTATTTCGCAGTCTTTCTTTAGACATTAAATGGGAATTTTGAAATTTCTTTTCCTTATTCTTTGTAAGGAATTGGTCTGTCTCAATTTTTTTATATTTAATCTCAATTCGCTCAATGTAGCGATTAATATTTCTTTTAAGTATTTAACGTACATTTAAGTATTTCTTTATTTTATTCCGAGAAATATTTTTTCTTTTGTAATTGAGATCGCAATGCCTATTCCTCAATTAAATCATATTGTATAGAACATTCTTTTGTACAGAATTTTTGTATTTTATAAATAAATATCGCAATTTTTAAACCAAAATAAGTCTTTTAACGAGCCACGTTTACTCTCAAGTTTGGGGGTTCTTTCTTTTAAAGTACCACCCATTAAATTCTATTTATTTTGCTTCCCCCTCTGAACAATTCTCGTACAAAATTTAGAAATAGATGCGTATTTAGTTAAATTAAAAACATTCTGGATATGTTGATTATACGCTACAGCTATCTTTTGATATTTGACTTGGAAGTGCTAGCACAAAAGGCCACATGGTGATAAAGGCCAGGAAGGATTGGAGGAAAAATTTACAACCTTATTTCTGATCTACTAATCAATATCTTGTAATAAATATCCGTAAACTTAAATATTCGTAATGATCAATCAGGGCGTTAAACTTAAATGAAGTGTCAAAGTCAAATATTTATCGTTTCACTATCATGGCTAAACTTAGTTTTATTATGGTTCAACCGTAAATCGCGATCAAAATCTCAAGTATGACAAATCTTGCACTAATTTAACCAACATCTCTTCGGTATTTTGATATTCACGAGTAAACGAAGCCTTTTGAAAATTTTTATCTCTTAGGCATTATACAGTAATCATGATCGAAACCAAGTGGCGGTCAATCCGGATCCTTGAACTACGTGAAGAAACATTGGTCATCCGAGCAGAATGAGTTAATCGTGTTAAATGATCAGAAAAATAGTCTTGAATTAATTCCAAGTAATCACATCATAAACTTAGAGGAAAGTGCTCAAATCCGGACCTCCATTTTGTTTTTGATTTTTAAAAAATTGAAAATTGTTAAGTTATCTTACAAAGCATGTAATGTGTACTTCATAATGTTATTTGCTATAAATATTTTACTTACAAAAAAAAAAATTATGGAAAAACATTTTTTCCCAAAACATTACATTTTGGCAATTTTGAAAACTGTTGCCTAAACTGGACCCCTGGTACAAAATAACACTAAAAATATTTAAAAACTGATTAAATCAGAAAAACATTATAGAACTTTAAAGCACACTTGTAATATTATTGATCTAAGGAGTTTAAATGATTAAATTTAAATATGGTCAGTCTCCTTTTAATGGGGAAAATCGTAAAATTAATAAAAATAAATAATAAATACAGTCACCAATCTTGAAAAACGATGAAGAAACTTGTGAGATGGAAGAAAACTCAAAGGATGTAGTCTATTGAAGATGTTGTTGATAGCAGAAATAAACCCAGTCTATTGAGGATGTAGATGAAGTCTTGTGAAGATAATGTTGATAGTGGAAAACGATAATAAAATATTTGGATCACCCTCCTGTATTTCAAAACCAACACTTCCTTCAAGATTATCGTTTTCCACTATCAACATTATCTTCAAGACTTCATCTACATCCTCAATAGACTGGGTTTATTTCTGCTATCAACATCTTCAATAGACTACATCCTTTGATTTTCTTCCATCTCACAAGTTTCTTCATCGTTTTTCAAGATTGGTGACTTTATTTATTATTTATTTTTTTGTTTTTATTGATTTTACGATTTTCCCCATTAAAAGGAGACTGGCCACATTTAAATTTAAAATTACACTTGTAATACATCAATTACACTTTTTAATACATAAAAATAGATTAGTAATTAGTAGATTATAACAGTTAAATTACTTTTACAATTCATTTTAGAATTATTTACGTAGGCTAGCGACAAAAGTCGCCAATACATGTATAAGTGTTTGTTTTTTTTCAGCCCTTGCACAACCGACATGGGTCCACAGTGAACACATAACGCACATGTCCCAAAGTTCCCCTTTAGTGTCATCCGAAACTTACCATCACAAAACATACATTGCGCATCATCGCCTGTGGAAGAGAAAACTCTTGGAGAAAGCTCAAAATCTGATGTACCGGAGGACACGCTTTCATAATTTTCGCTGCTGGATTCTTCGACTTTACTTTCAAAACTGAGCTGTTTTTTTGCTACTTTTCCCTTTCTTAACGTCTGAAGGCTCTAGTGCAAGTGCTGATCCATGTCTCCGGCCACGGTTCCTCCCGCGTCCACGACCATGATTCTCTGGTTGCTTTTTAGTTTACACCAATTGGGCTTTGTAAGGTGTAGATGTAATGACCATAGAGCTGCAGGCCTTTCGTCCCCTATTCCAGGTTCTCTTATTTCAAAGAATAAGTGTGAAAAAGGAAGATTTTGAGCATGAAAAATAAGGGGTCTGGTTTGCGCGACTACAGACTACAGTTTCAAAAACCAATACAATTTTAACCAAACGCCCAAAAGAAAGGATTATATGATAAAAAGCAAGCCTTAACATTACCATTTAAGAATATATATAGATCGAAAGGCTTACCTGCCAATATTCAGGAACAATGAGGAAACACTGGTACTTATAAAACTTTCTTCACAAGGAAAACAAGTAATGGTGGACTGTCAAGCAACAGGTGAAAATAGTTACGCTTGGTCTTGCTAAAGATCAGGCGAATGCAAAGGCAGGAGACCAGGGTTCCACTTTAGGTGGAGAGGTCCGAATTTGGGCACTTTCCTCTATTAATTATTTTAATCTTATTAATCATTCTTGTGAATATTTTCTTTACTTTCCTTGACCCTGTTTTAGGACTTCATTCGTTGGGGGATAACCATCTGATTAAGAAAATAAGAAAATCGACAATTCCTTAAAATATAAATGATAAAATTAACCAATCTCTGATAACTGCCACATAAAACCTTTCAATTGCTATCTCCTCCCAAAAGAATGAGCTTACACGTTAGTAAAATCTAATTATGGTGTAAAACTAAAACCGAAATGGAAAACTCTTTAATCTAAGATTTTCCATTCTAAACTTAAATAAATCTCCAAACAAGCATTAATGCGTTCCCATTAATAATTTATCTTTCATTTTAGCATCCTCTTTAAACATGGATTTATAGGATTATTTCCTGCTTTAAAAATCAATGCAGTTAATCCATTATACTAATAACCAACCATTTATATAGTTCCCTAAGAGATTAATGCAGATAACATCAAGCTATAATCTAAGAATTGAACTTGATATAGGCATCCATGTGCATTATTTTCAAACGAAACTGTTAAGAAGCACTTTTCAAGCTTTTCGTTATTTTCGGTGGAAATTTTTTCTGTTCTCCAAGCAGAAGGAAATGAGAAGAAAAGAACGTCTCCTCCTCCTACGCTCAGATTAAAAGAAGAACACAAAAGGAAACCACTATATATCACGAGGAAATTTTTGTGAAGAATAAAAAATGCAACAGAATGATATATAGGCCCCCGATTTAAAAAAGATAACTTCCAACGAAAAAAAAAATAAATGCGAAAAGACAAAATGAGAAAAAAAACGAAGTAATATAAATCTCCGTTCCGTTTGTTGGACAGAAGGAGAGCTGGAAGTTAAGTGAAACAAAAGAAGCAGAAGAAGAAACACTAAATTCGGAAAGAAATTACTTCTTACTTATTGCTTCCACACAGAAAAGTCTCTAAGAGTTGAGGAAGAAAATTCCTAACAGGTTTCACATATAAATTTTAAATATGGATTCGTGACGGATGTAGAGCACAAGATTCGTGCTACTGATTGAATCTATAAAGTAGAAGAATGAATTAATGCTTCTATTAAATGATTGATGGGTTTTTTTCTATTCTTGGCCCAAGAAAGTTAAGAACCTTTAAGCTCTGAACATGATTAATCGAGTGAGTATATACTCGATTTCAATAGAAGAATCTGCTTTTAAATATACTGAAGTGCCAGAAAAAGTGGTATAGACGAGACCATGCAGAATATACCACGTCTTAGCACTACCACGTCAATGGTTTCGTCCGTCAGTGCATATATAAAGCGACAGAACGCCTTAAAATAGTTGAAGTTCGTGGAATTCATAACATTTCAGAAGCGAAGTTTGGGATTTTCGCTTACGACCATTTCAAGGGTGTTCCGTGACTACAAGAATTCTGGCAAAACATCGAACTTACGAAGCATTGCGGGGTAAAAAGACACTCCCTCAAGGAGCATCGAAACTCGGTCCTGGTCCCTTTATGTTTCCTCCATGATATGAGCTTCAGGAGCAGACCCTCAATCTAAATACCTTTGATAAATCCATAACACAGAGTTATGCGCCTCGCTTGGGATTGGGAATTCCGCCACTGGATACTTGAAGACTGGAAACGGGTAGCTTGATCTGAAGAGTCGCTTTTCCGATTGTTTCAGGCTGATAGAAAGATGCGCGCGTGGAAAAAAGAAACTCATGAAAGTCGTGGATTGTATAGACTGGTGGTAGCTCCGTCAAGGGACTTCTGATTGTACGTCTACAAACGTCTCTGACAGGCGAACGCTATCTATGCATCCTTTCTGAAGGGTTATACCCATTTATGTCCTGCTTTCATTCTGACTAGTTTGGTCTCTTCCATCTCATCTGATAAAGAAAGATGAGATGTCAACAGGTCTACAGCCAGAGCACTTAGTATTTTGCCATGGCCACCTAAGTCCAATTCCTAATGTTATCAGATACACGTATATCTGGGATGCTATGCATGCGTTGTGAAACATACAAATCCAGCTCCGAGGAATATAACAGAAATGTAGAACACTTCCACAAGCTTCATGGAGTCTATGCCCCATCGTATTTCTGCAGTGCTAGACTTCCGTGGAGACCAACCAACTATTAGACTAGTGTACCAGTTTAAAGAAAAAAGTTTTGTAACTTTGAAGGAGGGTTTTGTTACTTCAGAAGAGAACATGCATAAAGCCATTATTCAACAAAAGTTTATATCAATAATCTGTAGTAAAAATTTTTGCATCATATAGAAGGGAGATGAAAGATTTCTGGTCTCTGTAATTCTCTGTAATTTTTTCTCAGTGAGTTTCATATAAAGTCACTACCCACAACTGCAGCGAAAATCCTAGTTCTTTCCTAGAACATGTTCATGATAACTTAAAGGTGAACATGTTTTGCGTTCTCGGCAAAGCAAGAAGTGCATGGTTCCTTTTTTTTATTGGAGATGTCCATTACCAGTAACTGTATGTAAGGATGTTTCAGAACTGGAGGAAGATGACTAAGAGTTACATCAAGACGGCGGTACATCCTCTCATTACTTTGGAGAAGTACGCGAGTACCTTGACAGATGCTTCCTAGATTGGTGGATTGATCGAGCAGGATGGAAAAACACTGCCATCTGGTAATCCGAAAATGATTTCTCAGGAGTTTTTCTTCTTAGGATGCATTAAAGTTCTAATGTTCGTTTACTCTGAAATTTCGTCGAATTCCGAACTCGAATTATTGCCTCGCAGATTGCAAAGACGTAGTCTCTATATAAAAAAACTGACTACGAATGTATGCTGGATTGGCAATGGAAGTCACATTCAGCCCGCAGGTCACATTGCGTTAAACAGCAGAGATATAGAAAAATGTCTTTACTTTTGAAGCACGTTTTGGAAAAAAAAATCTGCTGGCGAATATGGTGGACTTTCGATGGCCACAAATCCTCTCTTGACCAGAGACTGATGCATTATCCCAATAGGGAACGAACATTGTCATGAAAAGGATATTCATGAATCCATTTCAGTAAATGTTTTACAACTTCAACGTAGGCAATATCATTCATTGTAACTCCCTGAGGAAAAATTTGAATTGTGAATTACGCACTAAGTCCCGAAGAACCCGAAGAGGATCATCGACAGAATCCAGTCCTTCTCGAAAACGTTTAAGCCGCTCATAGACGCACTTTCAAGACACAACATCCCATTGTATATTAAAAGCAAAAGAAAGGAACTACTATTTCCATAAATATTATTTTTACTGATTGTATGTGCATTTCGACGACTTGGTTCCTGGTTCGAATCCAGCTCGTGGAATTTTTCCTTCCGTTTTTCAGTTTAATATTTTCACGATACACTTGCTTTGTACCGACAGTAGGCAGAGGGTATGGCGGAGCATTAACTTCCTCTAACCTTATGTAGGAGCATTAACTCTAATTCTTATTTGCTACTTTTTGAATCGTGATTCGTCAGACCACTCTAGCATGTTTAATTGTTTGCCACTAATTTTTTTATGCTATATTTGGGAACTATTTCTGACTACTGATCAAAATTTGTAATTTTTCTTTTATTACGACATGAAAACCGATTGTATAGAGAGTTGATTGTTGTACACAATATTGTGGCATGTCTTCTCCTTTGTTGAAGAAGTTGTTTTTTTGCGAATAGAAAGAAAATATCTGAATCTTTGGGAAGAGAGAAGCACAAGAGAGAGTTCGGAGAAAAAATTAGATGGGAAGAGGTTGGATTTCTCTTTGGGGTAGCGTATCTGGATAAGAAAAATAAAAAAGAGGATTTATGTAGAAGTAAACAGGGAGGTTTACGTTATTTAACTGATCAATGTTGAACTTTTTAAATTTTCTCGGAATTAAACGCGGATTTGGTTTTTCATGCCCACTACGGAAGAGATAAAATGTTGTATGGAATTTTCGATGCACCATGATATTTCCATTGGAATTGGGAATTGTGGATCGTTTGCATTCGCCTGGTCTTCAAGCAGAAAGTAAGTATTAATTGATTTATAGCTTATTGATTTGATATTGATTTTTATTGCATATTGATCCTGTATTTCCAGTCCCCATCCCCTATAGAGGTCACACCTCATAACTTTCTTCCAGTCTTCGCGTGTCCAATCACGAGGTTCCAAACTCCATTATAGACCAACTCGCCTGTTCTTTGCAGAGATCAGGGGTTTTCGTATACCATGCGACTGTCGACTTAGATCCGCTTCTTTTCCCGGCGCAAATAAAGATTCTGCCAGATAGGTGAATAACCTTGGTTAAAATCATTTGTCAATCGTTGCACAGTGGACGTCCCGTTTCTTCGTACCAAGTTGTTTTTAAACAAAGGCCTTCTCGCGGTTATTTGAGACAAAGACTGTGGATATTCTGAATATCGCACCTGCCAAGAATCTAGCGAGCTGTTCGTTGTTTCAATCGTAGCTCCAGCTAGACGAACAATTTCGAATCCCTTTAAGAAGTCAGTTAGGTCCTTCATTTCCCTCATGCAGATCAAGTACTATGATTAGACTTACTCAACTGCTTCTTAAATAGGTAATAAGTAATCGCTTAAATCACATGACCTCAAACTATTTTGCATAAAAATGGATTAAAACAAATTTACCTGTTTCATGCTCGTTGTAACTTGGAAATTTTACAAAATTAAATTTTTTGTAAACAGCGGGATCTCATCGATGCGCGAACATGCAAATAAGAAGGCTTCCAAAACATCGTAAAAGGCGAGTTTTCTCGGAGGGATCTAGGCTTGTCGTCAGTAAGCTCGCTTAATATCTTATTTGTCTACAATTAACAGAGCTAGCCATTGGCTAAATTATTCAAAACTTGGATAATTCTTCACTGTGTAAAACAATTTAAAGCAGTATTACTGCATCTCCATTGCACAATTAGCAATGTAACAATTAGTTCTTGAATAATAACTGACATTGCGTTGTGTTTAAAGCCTGCTTATCCATTTCATCTGACAAAAATGTATGACCTAATACAGTCCAGGAAGATTATTCAATTCTTCCGCATATCCAGACACCATTGCTTAAACAAAATTCGTTGTCATACAGCCAGTCGCGAATAAACGATCAGTTACCGCCACTCACCATAAGATATATCTTCATCCTAATACTATAGCTTCAAAAAGTTCCCGGAATTAATTTTTATTTCTGCTCACAGAAAAAATACAAATATTTAAACAACATTTTCTTCAAAATACCGTCCTTAGGCAGTAACACACTTCTGCCAACGTCTGTATAATGCCTGGAAACATTCTGCAAAGCCAATTTGCGACACGGTGCGAAGTGCGGATATCTCAGCAGCTTTTGTCTTCTCGCACGATGTTGCTCACAAGATTAATTGTGGATGGGTTGATTGAAGTTGATGGACGGCCACTCCAATGGTCATCTTTGATATTCGAACGTTGTTCCATAACTGACATTTTACGTAGCGAAATCAGAATGCGATGTTTACTCTACACTATGTGTTAACAGACTACCCGTGCACCGCAGCATTCCGCTTAAATCACGTCAAAACACGTTCGAGCGTGATCTGTGAATGGTAAACAATGCGGCAAGCCTCGCCTGCTCTCACACACTGCCTCAATTTCACAGCATATCACGATTCCGGGAACTTTTTGAAGCTACTAGTAGTAGTGATTCACCAAGGAAAGGACAGTCTGGCAAAACAAATAACTCAATAATTAGACACCTTGTAGTTGCATCTCTCAATGACTTAAAAGAAGCTGTTCAACTTAGAAGACGTGGATGGCCATTGCTTAAAATGCAATGAAAGGCAGACCTATACAGGGTGTTTCATAATTGGTGTCCCGTCTTTAGGTCCAAATAACGACTCAAAGGGAACAGATTGGGGGAAAATGAATATTGATTATTTGGTTTTAATGGCCCCTAATTCAGAATAAAAACATTTCGCGTCCCTGGGGGTGAAGGGGTAAATTTTGAAAATTTTAATTTTGTAGGGGTAGGGGTTAGACCCCATGTGTTATTAGAAAGTTGTAGAGCATCATATAAAATGTGGGTTTAGCAAAAAACCCGGTGAAAAAATCTCATGCCCTGCCCCCTCGTATAATTCTTCTGTGCGTGTGTATGTGACTGAACTCCTCCTAAACGGCTGGACCGATTTTGATGAAATTTTTTGTGTGTGTTCAAGTGGATTCGAGAATGGTTTAGATTCACAATTCGGTCCACTACAAAATGTTTTTTTAATTAATTTTTTATTTATAAGTTGTTGTTACCTGGAGCTGAATGGGATTTTTGCCAGCTTTAAAAAATTGTGACGTTTGCTTTGTTTAATGAAGAATTTTGCGATTGTTCCGTGAAGCAGCATCAACAATGATTGCAAGTCTGTCGCGCGGGAATGCAGTGTATCTTTTAGTTTTTATCTGAATGGCATTTTTTATAGAGTTAGAAACTGTGACGTCGTTGTTTGCTTTTGCGATTATTCCGTGCAACAGCATCAACAGTGTAACTGGAAGTGACGGGAATACAATGTATCTTGTTATCTAAAAGGGCTTTTCGTGGCGACCAATACAGTATATAAAGAAGCTGGTTGACTGACTCATCAACGCACAACAAATCTACTGAAGCCACCAACTCGAAACTCGGTGAGGTAATAGGACGGATAGCATAGAGGCGTGCTAAGGCCGGGTTTCTCGAAATTCGGACCCCCTGCCCACCCAGGGGAGCAGAAAGGAATTGCACGTTCGGTCGCTTGGCTCCGCCCCCAATAAACGCAGATCTTCGAAATTTTGCAGGAAGCTTTCTAACTACCGTTCCAAAAAAAATTAGTTTCGCCGATTTTCGATATTCGAATTTTAAGGGTGCGAAAACTGATAAAAATCGATTTTTCGGGGGTGTTTCAGAAAATTTTCTGATTTTTTGATGCAATTTCGCGGGGAATAAAGATAAAGCAACGAAATTCGGAGGGAAGGTTCTCGGGGATATTTCCGCTTTGTGAGGGGCGCCAGGAGAGTCCAAAGATTGGCCCCCAGTTTTATATTTTTGCCGTCTAACTCCAATGCAGTATTTCGCGAGTAAAAATAGATCTAGAATAATGATATTTGGTACGGTGATGGCAATTGACGAGATCAAATGTCTATTTGGTTCATTTCTTAATTGTCTTATCCAATTTTCCGGTATTTTATGTTTTCCAGATTTTTTCCGGATTATTTTTTTGGTTTTCATAAATTAACATACAAACTGGCATGTTGAAAGCTTAGTTTGTACATTGGTCATAAAATATCGATTTTGTTATTTGATTTAAAATTTATTTAAAGTATCCATGACTATTTTTCGATTTATTATGAAATAGCTGATATACTCGGCGTTGCTCGGACTCTTTGTTGATGAAATTTTGCAATTTCTGAATGTGAATATACAAAAAAAAATGAACATTATTCTTCACCTTTCATCTCCGGCCCTGCGTCAAATTCACTCAGCTAAAGGGCCAGTGATTATAGAGGAGTGAAGCAGAATACAATAAGAACATTTTTAAAAACTTTGTCTGTCTGTTTGAACACGCTAAAATCCAAAACTACTTGACGAATTTTCATGGGGTTTTCACAGGTAAGTTGAGGTTAGCTTGCGGCAACATATAGGCTTACGAAAAAAAATATCTTAATTTAATGTCTTGGAGTATGCTCACCTTAGAAGAGCCAAAAGATGGCGCTTCATCCCTTGATTTTTAGAAGACGCTCATACATAACAATAGCGAAGCATTGCCGGCTCTGCTAGTAAGTTAATAAAATTCTCTTGATAAAATAAAAAAACAAGAAAATTCAGATACTTGATGCTACTTGTATACTGTCCGGGGCTCAAGAGAAGACCTCTGAGTTGCACAATTCCAACACTACACGGCAGTAACGTTTCTAAAAAAGTTGGATAGGGATATTGCAATTGTTCATATTTTTTCTCCGGCAATTGTTGTCTAAAGGCACGCGCGCAACAAAAACAACGCAGACACGAGGAAAGATAACGTGCGACGCAGGAGAAAAACATGACAATTGCAATATTTGTGAACCAACCTTTTCCAACCTTTTGAGTCCAACCAAGAGCTCATAAGGGCTCTTGGTC
This sequence comes from Rhysida immarginata, assembly GCA_023313115.1. Lineage (NCBI taxonomy): Eukaryota > Metazoa > Arthropoda > Chilopoda > Scolopendromorpha > Scolopendridae > Rhysida > Rhysida immarginata. The sequence goes on from JAHWFO010026864.1 coordinate 1,723,983, forward strand.
CAACCTTTTTATTTCTGAACTCACCCAAACGTTTCTGCCCTTTCTCTTTTTATTATTCGTAATCTCTTCACGATTAATCTTGGATCTGACTTTTGTGCGTTTATCTTTTTTTATATGGCAGTTTCCGCCTTTAATTTTTTTTTTTTCTAGCTTACTTTCATGTATCCTCAGCGACCGTTTCCTGTCTTCAAAATTCAATTTATTAGGATAACTTCAATTCTAAAAGCTACTTACTTGGATTCTACAAAAATGACGTTGGATCCTCGACTTAGCGCTTCCACGCCTAGATGAAGAGTTCATTTATCAACTTAATTATTTGTGAAACATTATTCATACTTAATTATTTGACTTGTTACTGACAAAATGATCAGTTATGTACTTGCAATTTGCTTTGATTCAAAATTAAAATATTTGCTTTTCGTTACGAATAGCTTCTGTCTCTCTGTCGTTTTCCACGTGACACGTGTTTCTAATTCATTGGTGTGTGGATTTAAATCTTTACTAGTTTCCGATTAAATTTATGAAAGTTCATTTCTTGTCTCATCGATTTAATCTTCTTCGGCCGATAACGTCGCCATCGAGTTGAATGGAAAGAAGTTGCAGGTGTCCTCGGAACGTTTTCAAGCGAACATCTCAAGATGTTTTCCTCTCCTGTTTTTCTCTTTATGTTTATGCATCTAAATTTTAAAAAAACATGATCGTGCAGAAGAAACTGTATCTGTATCCAAGGCCTAATTAAAGAGGAGAAACAAAGCAGAAATTTTGTTTTCGCCTGTCTCCAAAGATGGCATTCATTGATCACATCCCTCTAAAGAAACGTGGATTTAATAAGCACTCTTTACCTCGCTGGACACTGTTTAAACTGCAATACTGATTCTCTCCTACTTCTAAACAACTCCAAATTAAGTAATTTAATTAAGGAAGGTCTTATTTAAAAATTTCAAAGAAATTATTTTATAAAATTACAACAAATTTTCTAAGAATTATAATTATAAGAGTCTGTTTTCTTTCTATTGGAGCATCAAGGCTATTTTGATGCTTATTCGTTCTGTTTTTAATCATTTCCTATTGCTACCTACATGAATAAAAGATTGCATAGGACATGCTCTAACACAGCCACAAAGAGCTTAAAATGTTTATTGTCTTAAAACAAAGACCGCCCTGTGCTGAAGGTAGAAAATTTTCATTGCATCCTTAGCAAGAGACTTTGTTCACAACACCTGCTGTTGCTATTTTCTGAGGGCAATCACTGCAAACAGATTGAATTTGCGGATGCAAATGGGTTATTTGTGTGGAGGAGTCTTTGCGTGTATGGTCTCATCTCTAATCTTCCCATTTCGTTGTCTATACATTTCGATCTCACCTGAGGCAGCTTTTTTTGGTTTCAGATTTTTTTTCAAGCAACCTTTCCTTCTCTTTCGACATCGAATTCCGATAATTCGTTTCTCCTTTTGAAAACAATATTTTATCCGTTATTGTAATTTTTTCCTGTACCAAATTTAGATGTTTTGTTTATAGACGGGTCAAAGCTTTTGATTAGAAAATTCTTCTAACTTCCTATTGACCAAATTGTCCAAAAGTATGTTTATATTGCCCAGCTCGCTTTGTCAACGAACGTTAGTCCCATTTAAATAATGTTACGTACATTCAACTTTAAAATATTCATAAATGTCATGAACTTTTGCTCTAATATTAAAGAGAGCAAGGTACATGTATTTAAAGGAAAAAAAATGGATCGGGATCTCAAAACTAGAATCCTTTAGCTACTACTTTCTTTCTGGTGACATTAAATCCCCGAACTTTCATATCGATACAAATTGTTTTCTTAAAAGACAAAAAAAAAAAAAAAAAAATCAACCGAATAGAAGTTCTTACGTTTCTTAAACACAAGTCACCCGTATTGTATATTAATACCAAAAACACGAACCTACACTAAAATTAAAAAAAAACAAAACAAACAACAACTTCAATCCAAACATTCATTCTAAAAAAATAAAGTCATTTTTAAAACATTATGAAACTTTAAGTGAAATCGATTTTTTTTTAATGGAAAACAAGAGAGCACGAGAAACTGACTTTTTGTTGTTTTTTTCATTCTTTTTTCATTATGTTAACAAGTGAATCAGCAACTTTTTTTTCCAGCAATTTTTCTTCATTAAATTTCATTTTTGATTCAGTCCCCTTTTTTTCCTCCACAAGAAGGAGCATTAGGCATTCACGTTTCTGCTCCTTACGGGTGTCGATTCAAAAGCTACGCCCCGGGGGACCTCGGGTTCATCTCCGCTACAGTTACCATGGAATTGAAAACCGCTCTTTGGTATTCTAAATATGAAGCGTATTAAACAAACATTTTTAATTACACGACTCTTTTATGTGTATTAAAGAGAATGCACGAATTATGACTCGGAGCTCCTATTCGAAATGTCATTCTCATCCATTTTAATTCCACTGTTTTTCTATTCCCCCTTTAAAATATAAGAAAAGAATTAAAGGGGGGGGGGGGAAAAGCAAGGCTAACCATGTTAACGCCTCATAAATCCTAATTAAGCATTAATATCAGATTACGTTAAGCAAGCCATTGTATACTTACTGCTTTGTATTCAAAACAAAGTTTTATTAAAAGAAGAAACTGTTTTTCTACGACTAATGTTCTAGCATTTGGACTTAAAATAAACATTTATCCTGAAATTCAGTTGGTCGTTCGTTTAATAAATGAAATAACTTAATGCAGAACCAGACCGGAAATTTCGTAGTTTTTCGACTTTAAGTGGATATTTTTAATGTAGATTCTAATTTAAAGTGACTATTATTCTTCGATCGCCGGTTTCATTCCATAAAACTATAATATACTCCCAATTTTATATTACAACTGTAAATCATAAATAAAACATCTAAATAAAGTGATTCTACGCTTTTGATCTTCTTAAAATGTTCAAAAATAACGAACTCTAAATAAAATTAAAGTTATCGATCGAGAAATTACTTTATGGTTGATCGGGAGTGGGTCGAGAAATTACTAGATGAGGGCCCATATGAGGAGCTACCGAGGGACCCACTCCCACAGTTAGTCAAAAAAAAAAACCAAAAAAAAACCGAGGGATTGCGTTGCTTCGTGCAAATATTTGTTCAAACACAAAAAAGTGTGCATCTTTGTCCCTAGTAATCCCCTTGTACCGCGTCTATATTGTTTACCCAAGATGTACAAAGCTGGAAAATTGTTTAGACCTATTGTAGACAATGTCAATGCCCCTACCAATTTAATTGCCAGTTTTCTCATTGATAAATTACGTAGTCTGTACTTCCGTGGACGTTATTTTTCAGTCAAAAATAGCAAGATGCTTGTTGACCATCTCAGCAGTATTGACATACCCACCAACAGTGTGCTAGTATCCTTCGACATGTGTTCCCTATTCCCGAGTATTTCTATTAAGGATACTTTAGACATCCTAGAAACAGTTTTAGACTTTAATGATATTCCATTAGGCGAGGCCACCAGACTTTGTTGCTACAACAATCTCTTTCAGTTTAATGGCCGTTTTTATAAAATGACAGATGGCACCCCTATGGGTTGCTGTATTAGCCCCTTTCTCGCGGAGTTTTCTCGTAACTTTGAGAATAGAGCCCGTGAATCCTTCAATTACTTTCCTGAGATTTGGTACAGGTACGTCGATGACGTATTCACAGTATTTGCCTCACTAGACATAACCTTAATGACTTCCTAACTCAAATTAACAATATGTCACAAACCATTAAATTCACAATGGAAACTGAGAAGGACAAAAACTAATTTTTCTCGACCTGTGGATAAGAAGGATAACAATCCTTCGGGATTTATAGAAAACCTACCTCTGTCCCAGCCTATAATTCACATTTCCTCAAACCACTGTTTCTCACTAAAACTGGCTGCTTTTCAGCAAATGATTAGAAAGGCGCATGCATTACCCTTGGCAAACCAACAAAAAGAAGAGGAAATACAGAGGATAAGACAGTTTACCATTGAAAATGAATACCGCCCCGACCTTGTGGACAACTTGATGAAAAAACTGAAGAGACTCGACGCCATACAAGACGCTATAACGTTAGAACCAGAGAGGGGAAAACCCAAATACTTGGTATACTCCCATACAATAAGCCCTTAGAGAGGATTCGATAAGATTGCTAAGAAGTTCAATCTCAAAATTACATATAAGAGTAGGCACACACTGAAAAGACTACTGGGATTCCAAAAGGATAGGATTCCACATGAACACAGCTGGGGTATTTTATGAACTGAAGTGTGGCACATGCCCTCCCGTCTACATTGGCCAATCACGAAGGAGGATTTCTAAAGGAGCACTACCTGCACAGCAAAAACCACAGACCGGAAAGTTCGAGTTTTGTCCAGCACATCCTGATGACTGGTCACACTGCAAAATCGACAATCGAACAGTGTAGTGAAAAGAAAGACGCGAGTGGTCCAGGAGCCAAGCTCACTTTGCACGCTCGCCCAAAGAGTAAACCAGAGGAGGTACACTGAACTGGGAGAGAAGCCTGATGAACCTCTTTAGTCCTCCAGAGAATAAGTCCCAAGAAGGGACGAGAGTCAGATTGTAGATTGACGAATAGAGCCCCCAAAAATCAGCAGGATCTAAAAGATCCAATAGTTGGGGAATGCGGCCTTGTTAACGTCATCAAAGCAGACATCCAGGATATGGCGCGGTCTTCGAAACCTGAGGGGATTCTTTTCAACGAGTGGATGGTCCAGAATACCAGAAACCAGGGTGTTTTCATGACTCTCCATCTTGGGTAGCATTTTCTTCATAAGTGTCTGGACAAAGGTGCCTATGTGGGTCATCCCCAAATCGTCATAGATAGAGTGGTTGTTGGCAACTCTTCTGTCAAGTTGGGCAATGGATCGGAGAGCAACATTTTGGAAGGTCTGGAGATCCTTCCACCTAGATTTGCAAATAGAAGCTCAAGCAGGCATTCCATGAAGCAAAATAGTACGAATCACAACCTTGTATATCAAGAGTTTGTTATCTACACCAAGAGCGCTGTTTCGCCCTAGAAGTGCAATCAGACTGAACCTCGCTTTCTTTGCTTTGTTGAGCGCGTATTGGACTTGGTCGTTCCAGTTTAGTTTGGAGTCGATCATGACACTAAGATATTTATAGCTTTTTACCCACTCAAGTTTCTTGCCAAATAAGAAGAGGGGCTTTGGAGGGTTTTTGCATTTGCGAGTGATAAACATGACCTTGCACTTTTTGACATTCAGCTTTAATCGCCACTTAATGAACCAGCTCTCGCACTGATAACTATCGTCTTTTATACAAGGTTAGTGATTGGAGGCACCTCAACTTCCTGAAACCCCGGAAATTAACAAGAAAAGTATTGGTGAACTCCTGAACTCTGATCGAGGTCTGATCCTCTCGGAGTGGTCAACCTTCTTGGAGGTTATTAAATAATACCGGAAATGTCTCTCATTGGCCCTTACCTTGTTCTGTTTTTTTTTTTTATAATTTCTCCCATTGGCTTATATACTGTATAAATATACTGTAGATGTAAGTCTATTGCAAATCAGTCATGCTGAAAGAAGGTCGACCGAAATGTACATACATGCGGATTAAAGTTTTTTGTGGAAAAGCGATTTGTTATTCTCTCTTGGTTTAGTTATCAACTTATCCACAGGTGTAGGTAATTATTCTTTTATATTTAGTTATATTCTTATCCCGAGTTGGTTCACAGATCGGAAATTTCTCCTATCCACACTATCAGAAAGTTTGATGAATACACAATAAGCAGTAAAGAATATGAACTCCAAACATCAAGTAAATGATATAACTTGGTTGTGCTATACCGATCGCGAACTATTCCACACCTCACTTGCACGGAGAGAATGATCGATTAAAATCTTCCTGTTATATTTCTCTAATAGCTAAAGTTCTGATGTTTCTAGAAACAGATTAATCTTTTTTTGGAGCCACTTTGTAAAGGGGTGTTTGGTGAATATTCTGGTGATTGAAAACTTTCTTCATTGAGCTTGCATCATAAAATTAATTTCGAAATTAATAGATCAGGGCTGTCCAAGATTTCTGTCCGCGGGCAGCGCCCGTACACGCGGGTAATCTTCCTTGCCCCCCTAATGCACATTACGTTGATCAGTTCCTTAAAGTCGAGTTGCTAATTATCAATTCGACATTGTAAAAAAAAGGGTCAGTTTACTATTTTATTTCCCTCGTTTTAATGTGACAATTTACTCGATGTCAGGTAGAATTGTATTTTTTTTTCCTCGATAGGACACGATTGCATATTAAGCATTTCGAATCCGATCTGTGAACAATGAAAAAAAAAACATTCTCCCACTCCGGTTTAAATACTGGTTCAGTGATTTTATGCTTTTTCGGAATGTTATGCGAGGCAAAAAACAAGCAAATATCAGTAACAAAAGAAATAATGCCTCATTTAATGCAATCGCCTCCTAAAGTCTGGCAACACTGCATAGGAAAAACTATACCCACACTCCTGGGTTTTGGTCTATCTCCTTGGCTTTGCCCGTGAGCTTTGTCCGCGAGCATTTTATGTTGCACGCGGGCGACGTGCACGATTTGGACGGCGCTGAAATAGATTGTATAAATAACTTGTATATTCATTATAATTAATACTAAGTAAGTATGAATAATATAATTATTTTACAAATTGTACTTTTGTGTATTACGTTATTAATTAAAAATATTTAATTAAAAATATTACTATGATTTACAAGTTAGATTATTAAAATTTCTATTCTGTTTTTCTTACTGTTGCCAACCAAGTATACAAATTATTACTCAATTATTACAGTTCAAGATAAAATTAACCATATCAAGATGCCAAGGACCCACTGTGCTCTTGACTTACTGGAATCAGAAAGGGACCACATTATCGGATTGGTGCAATCAGGCAATAAATCGAATAGAGCCATTGCCAAAGAACTCAAAAACCGTAAAGCATATATATGACAAATGGATGGAGAAAAACAACTACACTTCAGACAGAGCAAACTGTGGAAACCATCGTCGTATTACCACCCAGGAGCAGGATCAGGCCATCGTCCACTATGTGAGCAGCATCCATTTGCTACAGCTTCCCAAATCATCCAAGAACTTGGTCTCAATGTTAGTGTTCAGACAGTTTGCAGGAGGCTTCGAGAAGCAAACATTCATTGTAGATCTCCTGCAATAAAGCACTCACTTACTCCTGAGCAAGCACAGCAAAGAGTGGCATTTAGTCTGCACTATCTAAACGAAGATGAAGAGTTCTGGAAGAACACCATATTCACGGACGAAAGCTGTGTTGCTTCCAACAACAACAACTGCCATAGAGTTTGACGAAAGAAGAATCAAAGATTAGATCGCAACTGCGTGGTTCAAAACAGATCTTCAGAACGTTTCAGTGTCTCCGTGTGGGGCTGGTGCTCTGCTCAGGGTGCCGGTCATCTATTCGCATTAATGATTCACTCAATGCAGTAAAATTTGTTGAAATCCTTGAACATATTATGAAACTTCAGGTTCGTGATGTCTATGCTGACACAGACGTGAATTTCCTTCATGATGGTTGTGTTATTATCAAGCCCGTATAGTTAAGGAATGGTTTGATGAGAATCCACAATTCAACGTTATGAGCTGACCAGGGCATTCTCCCGACTTGAAGCCGCTGCAAAATGGTGTTCGACAATTTAAAAACAGAATTAACCTTCAAGGTGTTCGAAATGCAGATTAGCTATGGCAGCAGATAGAAACCACCTGGGACGAAATGGTTAAAGATCTCCAATACTGGAAAAACTTAACTACCTCAATGCCTACAAGACTTAATGCAGTATTGGATGCACTCATTTTAACCAAGAGGACAATTCGAAACTTTCTACCTTATGAATTAAGTTTCTTACAGTTCTCTATGAAACGAACAAGTGAATATTTCGTGATCGGTATAGTACAAGTGTGAACCGGGTGCCCACCTCCCATTGGGATTTCCATCTTGTCAACTTGGTTGTCTTTAAGACACTTAGTGACAGCATGGCTGTACAAGTGTCTGCGATAGCCCAATTGGTAGAGGCATCGAGCAAGACACTCGCGGTTCCTGGTTCGAATCCAGGTCGCAGAATTTTTCCATACATTTTTTTCAAATTATATCATTACTTGATGTTTCATATTCTTTACTTCTTATGGACAACTGGTTGCAGGCAGCCATTTAGGTTCCTATTTCATATAATGACTGCTTCTTGTTTTGCAGTAAATTTAACTTGCAGATTGAACTTTTCGTTTTTGATATTAAAGGGGAATGTGCCTCTGAAATTTAAATTTGCTCCAAAGAAGAAGCAATCATAATATGAAATAGGAATCAAAATGAAAAAATCAAAATTCCTCCAACCAGTTATCCATATTTTCTTTACGTACAGTAGTGCTTTACAGTGGAGGCAACCTGTGAACATTGGCCTTATGTCTACATTCCAGTCCCAATTTTCATTGACCATGCGACTCAGTGTTGCTTACGATAGCTCGACAGCTTCTGCGATCCTTCTTTGCTCTTTTGAATTCTCGGTTTCACTTCTGGCCTTGACTTGACGCAACACATCAGCTAACGTAAGATCAGGGCCGTCGCTAACAGCTGTGCCGCTCCCAGGCAAACCATTTTAACATGTGCCTCTCTCTGGACGCTGTGGTCTTTATGTCGCGAATTCGAATCACGTTTCTATGTATATTATGACCAGCTGCTTTAGAAATTTTTAAAAAATTAATGATTTGCACTGTTCAATTATTCGCGAATAGGAATATTTGCGTCTGAAAGGCACCTACCTTTCCTCAAAAACGTTCCATACTTCATGGAATCTTGGACAATCTTAAATTCTTTAGGATTTGATGATAGATCAATTTCTTTTTAGGAGGTGACAGGAAGTGCGAAGATTCAAGATCGCTTCGACAAATTTATTCACACAAAAGTTGAATCAGCCTCTGTATTCGTATGGCAGAAAAAAAGGCCTGTAATAGGGGAGACCGTGGTAAGTTGATACAGAGGCGTGTTGATACATCGTGGTTTACGTAACAATGCGCTTGCATAAATTCTTTTAAATCCCATTTTTTAAATCGGGAGAGCTTGTTATTGTGTTTAACCAGTGCGAAGTAACTGTCTATGTAGCTGTTCCGTCTCAATACGCCTTGTAAGTAAGCGTGAAGAATTTCTTAAGAGTAATAACCCGACAGAGGGTGAAAACATGAGTAAATTTGGTTAGTTTCTTTTTTCGTACTGGCCGCGTTGTTTTTATACAGAAGAAAACCGTAATGGCGTCAACTGGGGCAAGATGACTCATTTCTCAGGGGTATGCACCGTATGCACGTGCAACAAGTATCAGTGAAAGCGATTAGCTGTGCTGAACAAAATATTTAGAGGAAAGGTACATTCACACCAATTTTTTAATTCAATTTAACAACAGAAATATTATCCTAAACCTTTAATTCCAGGTTGTTCAAGGGAAGCCTTATGAAGCCCAAATTTCAATTTCTTTAACTTCAAAATGCCAGTTTTTTTCCACTCCTAATATTTGTATGTTTGAAATTTCTTAATAACAGTTGTTTGCTAATATGAACTGGGCATGGGCTTCTACTAAGATAAAATGCTTTATTTTGGATAAATAGGATAAAAATGAAATAAAAGATGTAATATGAATATTTTAACTTATTACATTTACATAATTATGATATTTATACACATGTATAATGATAAACATTTTAAAATCGGGTTTCATCATTATGTAGTGCTGTTTCAGGTAGACGGGAAATCTTTGTGCCGCTCGTTTTCTTTCGTACAATGCAAGGAAAGACCAGAAAGGTTGATCTTTTTCCAAACTCTTCTCCGTCTTCTATGATTTGCGATAGATTTCGATCGAGTGTTTCTGGTAAGAACAAAGCAAGAACGACTGCAAATATACTCAGAACTCCAAACACAATCAGTGATAGTGGTTGACTGTAATGAGCCAAGTATATAACGAATGGAGTGATAATGTTAGCGACAAATCCAAGCAAATGAGCTGCTGCAATTCCTTGCCCTCGGACAACAGTGGGCAACAGCTTCGTCGCATGCTGTAAGCGATGTTGGTGAATAACCTACCAAGCATAGCCAGAATCATTCCAAGCCATGGAATACCTTGAGGAACAGTAGCAAAGGACAAAGAAATGGCACCGCCTAGAAGTAAGTCGAACAACAGTATAATCAATAATGCTGATGGAAGTTCTGTGGCTGATGCAATCGTGAATGACATGAAGACATTGTAGCCTAAATTATGCATGTTCCTTGCATGCCCATTGTAAACGAAAGAAATGAGAAACTAGTCTTTATCCTGATTTCTTTGCACAAAAAATTGCATATTTTAGGATGATATTAAAAAAACTTCATCAAGAGTTTGTCCCCGAGCTTGATCGTCCCCCTCTCAATTGCGATGCTGATCGGCTGGATGAGAAATGAAGTAGCTCGAGTTTCTTCTGTAATAAAAAAAGATATTATAACATCAATTTCCTGAACATGGGGCACATTGAGACATCTTCACATAGGCATCATATATGAAAATGACTATTGGCCAATTAAAAAATACAAAACAATAAGCTGTTATTTCAAACTGTTTAGAAATTTCTAAAGTTTTACAAAAAAAAATTAGAAAAATTAAAAACTGAAAAAATATATCAACTATCCCTGGTCTCTCTTACTTTAAAAAGCATAACTTCGTCTTAGAAATCCCATCTCGGAAATTTCGTATAACGCATTCGGAAATGCTGTGCAAATCGTTCTTCGGTTATTTCTATATAAAATTGTAATTAAGGAATACATAATGATCCCGCCATTTAATTGAATTAAAGTAAATCCCTTAATTGCTTGATGGCGTTATTTACATTTAATAGACTATGCTGTTAGATTTAAAACTTATTAAAAAGTATCGGATGCTTATCTTGCATTATCTAATTTAGTCATTTAATTATGTATCAACCCAACTCCGTTGCCAGTATTCTGCGCTTATGCAGAAGCAGCAGCAACAGACTTGTTGCACTCGTCACAAAATGCACGCGGCGGGAAAGTGGTCCCTCATCGGGGGAGGGAACCTTTTCTTTCGACTTCTTTTGGCCAAATGCCAAACCGTAAGGTACCTATTTTTAGTTGATTATTTCTATTGATTTTGCGGTCGACATCTATCTTGGAAAATTGAAACCAACTTACTAAGAATAGTTTTTTCTTTTTTTTTTTAATGCGTCGCCGGCTATATTTATACTAACAGTATACGCGCTCATCTGCCTTTCCTTCGACGACTTCCTTTCATTATTCGTGAAATCTTTCCGGTTTTCTTTTTCCTTCACTCACCTACCTGTACCCTACTCTATTCGATTGTTCTTCTTTGGTTAGTCGGACCGGTCGATCGATCTATCTTTGGTGTGCTGACATAATTAACTTCTGTCGACCACATGAAGAAATATCGATCTGTATTGACGCAAACTGTTGCTCACGTAATAAGACATTCAGCATTTAAAAAGAGGAAGAGGAAAAAAAAAGGCTAAAGTATAAACTTATAGAGAAAAGAAACGTCCTAAGCAAACCACATTTGATCTTTAAAGTTTTACGAAAGAATATTATTAGAATTTTTAATGCAACTTAATGCCAAATCGTTCTTTTCCATTTTCAAGCCATCTTTTTCATTTGGTAACCTTTAGTTGATGGATTCTTAGACTTCAACTTGAGTTTAAAAATATTTCTTCTATTTGCCTAAGATATTACTGTGTATGTCTAAAGTTAACGCATAACTTGTTTGCCTTCATGAAATGACGTCGGCCCACGATGACGCCACGCAAAGGCGAGTTTACCCTCCTCGATGTTTTTTTTTTTTTTACCCTCCCTTGTCTCCTTTCCTCCACGTCATTTTAAGGTCTTTTGGGATTCTTTCGTTTCGGAAAGCCTTTTATTTAATAAGATTTTGTTCTTGAAGACAAAAATTTCAGTAACGCAAAAAAAGGAGGGAAAAAACCATTTCCAGGTGTCGTATTCTATTTCTACGTGCATGAAGCAAGATTTTTCTTCTCGCAACTTTTTAATCAGAAAGAGTCCTTGCTATAAAAAAAAAGTAACTTAGTTATACAAGTTTTTATTTGTGAATAATATAGTAATTATAAATGTCTAATAATTCTTTGACTAAAAAATAATTGAATGCGCTCGAGGTAATTTTGTGTTGAAGAAAAGCTTAATTTTCATTTTCTTTTTCCTTTAATGCCGCAACTATAAAATAACTAAAATAAAACTGAATTATAAACTCTACGATAAAAAGATGAGGTAATCGATATTTGAAAATATTATTATAAAAATTTAATTTTCTTCATATAAAAATTCGAAAGTTTCATTATTCTTTTGAATATTCCAAAACGCTGTAATAGCATATGCTTAGGGGGTTCTAACATTTAACTGGAATAAATAAAAAGGAAAAAATATTAAATAATAATAATAATAATAATAATAATAATAATAATAATAATAATAAT
>JAHWFO010026864.1:1741510-1788271 GCA_023313115.1 Rhysida immarginata
CCCCCCCCCCCCCCCCCCCCCCCCCCCCCCCCCCCCCCCCCCCCCCCCCCCCCCCCCGCCCCCCCCCCCCCCCCCCCCCCCCCCCCCCCCCCCCCCCCCCCCCCCCCCCCACCAAGAACGCTTGCAGAACGCCTTGAAGAAATTTGAAGACTGGCGGAAGTGCTGGAAACTGAACCTTAACGTCGGAAAATGCAAAGCTATGTACTTCAACAAAAAGCTTCAGCATCTTGTCCTATTCAATAAGAAACTCGAATGGGTCGACAATTACAAGTACCTTGGCGTTATAATCGACTCAAGACTCTTCTGGAACTGTCGCGTGGCTTACGTTCTGAACAAAGCAAAGAAGTACAGCCTCATAGCTCTCCTGGGTCGGAACAGTGCCCTCAGCATCGACAATAAGCTGCTACTGTACAAGACGATGATTCGGACCATCCTCCTCTATGGCATGCCTGCGTGGGCAACCATATGTAAAAGCAGATGGAGTCAACTCCAGTCGTTCCAGCATGGAAGAAGGACCGCAAAAAATCATTACATCCACTCGGATCTGAACATTACTCACCTTGATAAGTGTGTCCAAGATCTCCTGATGAACATGGTGCAGACGATGAAGAGCCATAACAATAAACTGGTGGCTGGAATACTAAACAACCTGATGGAAATGAAGTGACATACAAAGTATAGAAAACCGAGGCATATTCTTGATGTCAACTTCGAAGACATTGGCAACGTTTCCTTCCCGGATTATTGGAAGATGTGATACCACCCCCACCCCCCGCCCCCTCTCCCAATCTTCTGACAATCGTCAATCTTATTATTTTTTCATAATGTGGAAGGCCTCTGGGGTTAGTATGGCTTCTTGCCTATTTCAGTGTATTTCATGTGGAATTTATTTTGGTAGGGTGAGCTTCGTGAAAGCACTGCTTTCGTCCCACCCGAAGAAATGTACACTTCACTGTTCGATTGTCGATTGTTGTGATAAAAGTGCACCAAATACCAGCTCCATCTTGGAAGAATAAAGCCAATAACAATACTGCTCCATCTTGGGTATCCCTCTTGCTCTCCCCTAAATCAGGTAAATTTATACAGAATACAAATGTCTGATTATTGGTAGAAATAAGATATAAACGGGGAGACTTTGGAGTACTAGTTTTGGCTTTATGCTCCCCCCCCCCCCCTTTGGCTATGATGTGCACTTAACAGAGAATGAATCCACACATTCTTCATAAACCGAAAAGATATCACAAAAAGTTGTTTCAAAAAGTAAATACATTCTACGAGGGCATATTGAAAAGTAATGCCTCCATGGCTGTAACTTTTTTTATTTTTTATCCGATTTTCAAAATTCTTTTTGTATCTGATACCTGCATTTGTCCTCTATGTAATGCACTATTCACTTTTCGACATAGTCCCTTTCCACGAATTGCGCCAACGCGTGACTAGTCGGGTGAACCCGTCGGAGAGGAATTCCAGGATTGCAGGAAAACTGCATTTGTTTAAGTCCTAGCGGCATTGGGGGTATTCATGCTTTTAAAGAACTGCAGGTGAGCCAATCTACATTATCCACTCCATTATGAAATATAAAGATGATATACTATAAAGATGATAAAATTAAAGAGGAATTCGATAAAACTATAAATAGAAAAGTTTCTTATAAAAAAACAGCTGCGTAAAAATAACTTAGAAATTGAGGCGGCGTTTTTAGAGAGTTTAAAAATGAGATATCGGTTATAATGATGTATCGGTGATTCAGCTATTCTTATTTTTTTTTACCAGAACTTTTATTGAATCGGTTATTGATTCAAATCTTTACGAGATTAGAGAAGTAACGGAGATACTGATAATTTTGTATTTGCTTTTCTGCGGCATTTTGAGCTTTAGTTTTCTAGTGGGCTTTAAGAATAAAACGCAACTGCGTATGAAGAGAATGTTTTTCAATAATAATCTCGTTGAACTAAGGCATTCAATAGATCATTTATGTCATATTATTCTCTGATTCTTGCCATTTTAGCAAACAGTAAAAGAATAAATTGACCATCTTGTCTTTCCCCACCTTACGTTCTGTTTTAAGGAAGCCGTCCATTCCCTTAAACAAAGCTGCCTAAATCTCGCCGCTTGGAACTTCCGAGCAGGAAAGGAAAGGAGAATCGAATATAAAGTGTTAGGCTTTGTTTCCAGCGAGAAAGTAAATTATTACAGCAGTGTCAAGATTTATAGGGTTGCGGGCTTCTCCACTTATTATCTTCTCTGGTAACGAGATCCAAACACGAACGGACTCTCGGCAAAAGCAATATCACATAACGCGAAACGGAAAAATGGAAAGGGTCTGTGAATTTAATCGTGAAATAATGATTTATTAAAGTTAAATGTTTAAAGGGAGAATATGTTGACTTCGTCGCTCTTTATTAATAAAAATTGTATGGTCATCATAGCGCCGTAAATCAAGTTTCCTACGAGATAAAGTCACCAACCCTTCATGGTGACCTGGTAACATATTTGATATTGAACATTCAATTAACAGTTCTATTTACTTTGCGCTCAAACTTTTCCATTAAATATTATTGAATTGTTAATTCATAATAATATTTAAGATATGCTCTCTCAACTACGAACCTCGGCTTTTCCCTGCAAAGCCTTATTGCGGCATTTCTAAAACTTTTCTTTTCCACGGAACTGACTCCTCTTAAATAAATGTTTTCGCGGAACCTTAAAACTTAAGAATTAAAAACCTTAAAGTGCATCGAATAGTTACCTACTTAAAGTTGCTCATCAAGAGTCTTCTGCAAAACACTTATAACACTTCTCAAGTCTTCGCGCACTCCTCTGGGAAAATATCGCGGCCTCTTAGGGGTCCGTAGGTATTAATAATTCTATAAAATCTGTTGATTTTTTTTTCTTTCTAAGTTAGTAAGTTTAATCTCGAAATTATCTAAGATACCACTTCTCTGCTTATTAAAGTGTATTAATATACACTATGATCATAGGTATCCGGGGACATTTACACAGAGTTTCTCTTGCAATAAAACAAGAAATTAAAATGGCGTGGAATCCCTATCCACCAATTTCTGAAATGTTGCAGTTGGAAGTTCACGTGATTTTCGAAAAGAGCAGTGACCAATCTGTCATAATTTGGGGCGACTGAGTATGCTAATCCAATTCCTAGTCATTCAGTCCGGTTGAATGGGCCGAATATGTTGAAGCCAGAATGGGTCCTCGACAGTCTGGCTATAATACAGGCAACGTGGAATTGTTTCTCTGTTCATAGCTCTCTTCACAGGAATTAAGGCACCATGTTCAAGAAACAGCCCAGAAGCGTTATGCTGCATCACCAATTTTTATTATATTGCACAATACAGTCGGCTAAGTACCATTCATCCACTATACTCACACACAGACCTCTCCAATTCGGACTGCCGGAATCGCATGGTTCGTCACTAAATAAGACAAGAACCCATTGCTTAAGGCCCACTTTTATGGATGTCCACTTTAATCGGAGGATCACTGTACGCGACGCTATTCGGCTGTTCGGTCACGAACACCCAGCATTCGGAGCTTAGACAAATTCTCATGACTTGACGAAGCATGACAATAAAAGAGGCATCTTGGAATTCGTTACGAATGTTTTCTGCTCATTCCATACGATTCCGTTTCAGAACTCTCTTCAGCACCATGACGGTTCGTCGGGAGCTTCATTTCTAGGTTCCGCTGCCCATAAGCCGAAGATCACCACTTTGTCAACGCCAAACGTCATCTTGCTTGGTGCAATGTAAGATTTTACTGTCCAATGCAACGTTGAAAGCATGTGAAGCGATGAACCCAATTTTTCTACGCATATAACCCTTTTCAAATTAAATATGGGCCTCTTTGTCACAAGCTATATCGGAGCGTGGGCACAAATCAAGAATATTTTGTTCTTCATGTCATAATCATTGGCCGAGTGGGGGCGCTCCGGAAAAATGGACAAAAAAAAGGAGAATGAAAACGAAGGAGAGAAGAGAGCACCGAGATAATGAGAAGGATGGACGGAGAACAGGGAGGTGGAATAAGGTGAATTCTAGAAGAACTCGCCAATTAAAGATGCGTGCCTTGAAATACGAAAACTTGAAGACGAAAAAAATATCAAACGAAATGAAAAAGGAATGTAAAAGGACGGTTAACGAAAGAAAACACTGTGTGAGGCTCGTTAATGCTATAACAATAAGCTCTATGCATAAAGACGTAACTGATAATTCGAGTCTTAAGAGCGATAATCATTGTACTATAATGCAGTATATGTATCTGCCATAATTCTATCTCACTTTTTATTAATGATAGTGCGTCTCATCGGACTTTATCATATGACACCGCCAATGCGTAGATTCTTCGGAAAGTGAGAAGGACCTTCGCCTCATGTTTCAGGAATGGAAGCTTCTACTGAGAACACTAATTTGTAATTGAATTAGTTGTGAAAAAAGATTTCAAACATTTGTTACGCTTCCCGAAGAGACTTGCTTTAATTTTTGATTAATCATTTGAAATTAATTACCGTCCGTATTTCCTAAAAATAGAGCGCGGCGATTATTTGAGGGCGGCGCTAGTTTCAAATGTGATTTACGTCACATTCTTGCTTCCTTCCCTTTTTTTTAATTTATGACTAAATATTTTAAATTTCTATTTGTTTTCTTAATAAAATTGCCTTAATAATAAACTTTTCATTAAAAAATAATAAAGTGGTAATTAATTTTCCAATACTAAAAGCTGTGGGGTTAATTTCACTTTAACTTTTTGGGGCACGGCGTCTATAAAAAATACGATTAAAATGGGGGCGGCTATTATTCAAAGAAATAGGGTATTTCGATGTTCATTAACACAAAGGATTTCGATCTTTATTAGGAGTAGGTCTTTCATTCGAAGTTGGTTATCACATAATAAGTGCAATAGGTGTGCGGCCGATATTTGTTCCATTGATTTTTGGTTGGTACTGACCATTGCTCCGTTCCCCACCATTGAGAGATATTTTGAGTGGCATTTAGGGATTTATTTAGGGTGATCCGTGGGTCACTGGGTCTATGTACAATAGACCATGCAGATAACGTAATAATTACCAGGGCATATTGAAAAGTAATGCCTCCATGGCTGTAACTTTTTTATTTTTTAACCGATTTTCAAAATTCTTTTTGTATCTGATACTTACATTTGTCCTCTATGTAATGCACTATTCACTTTTCGACATAGTCTTCATTCCTTTCCACGCATTACACCAACGCGTGGACTAGTTGGGTGAACCCGTCGGAGAGGAATTCCGGGGTTGTCGTCGACACGAGGATTGAATGGCAGCTTTGGATCCTCTTCTGCAGCACGATAACGCCCGTCCGCACACAATCGCCACACATCAGAGGGGGTTGCAGCGCCTACAGTTCAAAGATGAAAAACTGCAGTTCAAAAATGAAAGACTTTACACCTTGCGACTTTCACCACTTCCCAAAGAGAAAAGAGCACCTTAAGGGCCATGAGTTGCGTTCTGACGACGAGGTGAAACCTGCCGTTCGGTCCTGGTGTCGACAACAGCCCCGGAATTCCTCTCCGACGGATTCACCCGACTAATCACGCGTTGGCGCAATGCGTGGAAAGGGATGGGGACTATGTCGAAAAGTGAATAGTACATTACATAGAGGACAAATGTAAGTATCAGATACAAAAAGAATTTTGAAAATCGGTTAAAAAATAAAAAAGTTACAGCCATGGAGGTATTACTTTTCAATATGCCCTAGTACTTAGCAAAATACTATGAAATCACATGAAAGAATAAACTGCAAAAATTTTGTGTAAAACTTTAATTCAATTTAGGGGCATCAGTCTTTCGACAAGTACAAAACATACTAATAAAAGTTCTTATTAATTAGTAATTGTGATAAATTAAGTTTTTCTTTAATTCCAAAAGGAAGTGTGCGCAATAGAAATAAAATAATTTCAATCACGATGGTCTTCGGATAATGGAATAGCGAGTGCAATCGTTTTTACATCTTCCTACAAAGCAGCGCAGAAATGATCTCGAAAACATTAATCTTGCAATAAATTCACTAACAAATGTGACCAACTGCAATAACTCTGCAACCCCCTAACCAGAAAGCAATAGTGGCGTGAAAAATTTATGGCTTTTATGGCTTTTTTTAAAAAGTTGAAATATTGATTCTGGTGTTTATTCGTTTTAATCTCGGGAATGTCATGGGAGGAAGGAAGGTTCATGTGTGGTGAGTGTGGTGTGTGTGTGTCTGTGTGTGTTTCTCCATTCGATCGGCCTGCCTCCTGTCGGGGGGAAGGAGGAAGAGGGTTAATTACTCCGATGGTCATTAATTAAACCGTGTTTCCGCCGATCGCACTCTCAATTCAGGAAGCTGCGACTCCGATTGCCAACCTTTTCACAAACAAAAACAACGTTTTCTGGATTTCACTTTTCCTTTTTTATTTTTCTTTATACGAATTTGAGCTTCCTCAAAACTGCTCGATTCGGGTCGCAAAACAAAGTATCAAAGAGAAAGTCCGTGGATGAAGCAATGGACAACAACAAAAAAATCAAGAACTCATGAAATATTCCTTGAGAGTTCTTGGAATGGATGATGTTACAGATACGAGCATGGATTTTTTTTAACTCTCTTAAGAAAACAAGTCAATAAAGCTGTCTTCATCTATGCGGCTTTCTTTTACAGAGTTCTTATAATAGAATCGCAAAGCTTCACTCTATGTGCTTCACAATTAAATTATTAAAAATTATGCTTTTCGTTGAATACAAATTGAATCCCAAAGAGAGTTAAAACTCCAGATATCAATCATTCACCGAATGTGAAATTCCCAAAAGTAAATTCCTTATTACTCTTTTTTTTTAATGTAGAATTTTGAATCTTCACAAAGCCTTAGGAGTTGACTTAGCTGAATCCTGAAAGCGAAGCAAAGCCTATTTTCTGGGAAAGATGCTGTATACTGAAGTTGGCTTCTCGTGTTAAGGGAGAAATAAGTAGATGTTCGACAATCGTGTTTTCAACTATAAATAACGATTAACCTCAGCTATCTGATAATTTCAATTAAATAAAGATAAAAAAACGAAATGAAAAATTCTGCGACTTGGATTACAACAAGGGTGGGTAATTAATTGGAGATCCTTCTCAGATGATTCGCTTGAAGGCATTATTAAGTGATGGTTAATTAGGAACAAAATTTGAGATTTTGAGATTTATATCAAAAGTTAATGTAAACAAATATATAATTATACCTGTAACTATTAAATTAAATTGCATCTCAAATCTTGTTATACCATCTAAATTATTGTTAATTCGTATCTGTTGTACATTTTCAAAATCTCAAAATTTCGTTCATAATTAACCATCGATAAATTTCTTGAGAATGTCTTCAGGCGAAACATGTTGAGAGGGATCTCCAATTAATTAACTATTAAATTAGTATTACTAAACTATAGGGTACATTACTGCCCTTTCCGACGCTAATTACAGCTATTCTACTATAATTAGCATATGTAAAACATGGAATTTCTCTGTTTCGAAGAAAGGCATTTCGGTAGTACTGAATGGAAAAAGAAAATCCCGGAAAGGGTTAATTTCCAACTGGCCAGAAACAGCAAAATCCTCGAGTTCCCACAAGCCGAAAACCACAGGTCATTCGAAAGATCAAGCAGCTTGTCCAGTGTGAAAATCCGGCAAGAGTGATCGCAAACATTCTAGGTACATCACAGGCTACCGTAAATCAAACTATAAATAAAGGAGAACATGTGAGTTCGTCACGGAAACAGTTTTGCATTGTCGTTGCACGTTTAAGCATTGTTGGCACCACTGATCTAAAATAACTGGATGGCGCTTTCGGCGAAAAACTTGACGCCACCGGAAGTTGCCTTTACTATGATGGCGGATGGCAAGAAATCTCATCGTGTGTGGAAAGTTTATTTGATTGTTGGATCAATTCTGATTTTTAATGCCAGAAACAGAGCATTGTAAAGGTAAACAAAGTAAACTTAACAATTGGTCAAAGTAAAATGTTAATTAATTAAAAATAAGCTTTTAAATACTTTAAATCAAATCTTTAATGTGTGTAAGGTTTGATTAAGCAGTCTGTTTCGTAAATATTATTTACTTTATACTCTGCCAAACCAAGAAGATAATATTGAATTATATTAGTAAAAAGTTTTATTTTAAATTTCCCCATCAAATTAATTATATTGGAATAATCTCGAATAAAAATGTCACAAAAAAGTTTAAACTATTGCCCCTACCAATATGGCGTCACCCTTCTTAATCCTATGCGCCATTCAGTTATTTATGACGACCATTCAGTTATTTATGAAGCACACGCCGAAACTGAAAAGTCACCTGACCATTATTGTCTGAGCAACAATTTTTATCAAACTATAAATAAAGGACAACATGTGAGTTCGTCACGGAAACAGTTTTGCATTGTTGGTGCACGTTTAAGCAATGTTGGCGCTGGCTTGAACAACGCCTTCTTGAGGCGTTGGCTTGAAGCACTTGCCGAAACTGAAAAGTCACCTGACCATTGTTTGATCAACAATTTTTATTAAACTATTGGCGTTTTTTCTAAAACCGAAACTAGAGTAACTGCGCAGAAGCAGGGATAAAACCGAAATTCACAAAAGTATGATGATGTAACAATATGAATTGAATTTGAAACTAATTACCGCGCAAACTGCGCGCAGATAAAATTTTGTCAAACTATAATTAAAAGAACGTGTGAGTTCGTCCAACACCTCCTAAAGAGGAAACCTTTGCACGGAAACCGTCATACATTGTTACATCATCATAGTAGTGCAAATTCAGGGCTTATTATTGGTAGAAATACGAATAACAATTCACTACTATGATGATGTAACAATGTATGACGTTTCCGTGCAGAGTCTTTCTCTTTAGGAGGTGTTGTTTCGTCACAAGAAACAATTTGAATGTGCGAGCTTTGCAACAATATGAATTGAATTTTAAACTAATTACCGCGCAAACTGCGCGCGGATAAAATCTTGTAATATAATAAACAAAGATGTGCAACTGGAAAAGCGTAACAAGAGTTGCGTTCATAAGCTGCTGCCACGACACTTCGCAGAAAGGAACCGTCGGTGGCTCTATGAGGGTTACCTTCAACGACTGCAACAAACCCCCCGCGATTTTCTACCGTCCACGTGGAGAGAATTCATATCAAAAGTGGTCCAAGGAATGTAAGGAAAGTTTTTCAAAAGGATTTAAGGTGATTGCGGGCTGCTCGTACAACGGCAAGCTCACAATCAGAAGAGTTGATAGGAAGGTTAAGGTTAACTCCCTTTACTATCAGCAGCATGTTCTCAGTCCAATTTTGCATGATTAAATCCCCGCATTGTATGGAGAGGACAAAAGCAAAATTTGGCTGCATCAAGACATAGCCTCCTCCAGCCGTTCAATGTACATTGGATTTCGAAGATGAAACTGGAATTCACATTATACTTTTTCATGATATTCCTGTCAAATCACCAGATGCATGCCCGATGGATTTTGTATGGATTTGGATTATTGAAACGAGCTCTTGCTCGACACCGTCTAACAACCATTGAGGATCTCTGGAAAGCCTGCAGTAAGGAATGGAACAACAGCAGCCTCGCCTTTCGTTTACAGTGGAAGATACGTGCAGGGCATAGCCACAATCAGGGTCATCAAATAGAACACGATGGGTGGTGGAGAAAGGGGTTTTCTTTGTAAACTTTCTCCTCCAATTCGTTACTATAGATCGTAATCAACCTTCTGTATAATCATTTTTAGACGAGCCCTCATGTCTGGGACCATTTTACACACAATTACTCTGTTATCTCTGGAAAACTTATTATGGCGGCCTTTCAGTTTTCTGGTTTATTGAGGCAGACGTTCTTTTTCAGGTGTCCCCAGAAGAAGAAGTCATAGAAGCTGTGTTGGGATTAATATCTTTCTGGATATCGATAAGACATCACACGAGACCAAATATTCATGCAAGAAATTCAGAACAAGATTTGTTGTACAAGGATGAATTGCGTCTTTGCATGGAGCATTTGCAAGTCTCCACATTGTTTCAGGATTGTTCAAAGTGGCCACTACAATCCCGATATTAATCCACTATTACTAAAATCCAAGTTCTCTCTGTCTGTCCCCTTTATAGACTGAAATCCTGAAGAGATATCCCGTTACCAGATTTTTTGTAAATTCTTCTGGCCACGTAGGGAGCCCAATTTCGTGTTTTTTCTCCCACTAAACTTTTTTTTAATTCGTTTTTCCTGCAGGGGATTTTATTTTCATGCTGCATTTTGTGAAGTCATGGCTTGATTTGCAAATGGGTTTTGTTTGAGACTGTAATGTTGCGCTTTAGCGCGAAGAAATCGCAAACGAACTGCTGTCTTAAAAAATATAAACCCTACCCCTACAGGCCCACTGAAATTTTGCTTGAGGCCGCAGACATTTGTAAAGTTCAAAAGAATAAGAAACGGAACTGAAAATCTCGAAGGCCTTACATTGCGCTCTCTTATTAGCCATTTAAAAGAGTCCTATAGCGATAGTACAGTGACTGTGAGTTCTTCTAGTCTATGAGTCACTGTAGTGATAGCATTGAATCTGATTCAACGGTATGAATTAGAAGGGCTTTAATATAGGTCACTGATCTGCACAAGGGCTTCATCTTTGAAAAAAGTCATCCATGACCTAATACTGTAAAACCAAACGTCTCAGTAACATTAAGCTGTTCAACCAACACCTCCTAGAGAGAAGCTCAACGCACAGAAACGTGCATATATTGTTACATCCTCATAAAAAGTCATTAATTGTATTTCTACCAATAATAAGCAATTTCTAAATTATGACATTGGATGGAATATAATCAATCCGAGAAGAAATTTAATTATTTAAAAATTCCAAGCAGTTCCAAAGGCGCAGTGCAAATGAATGATTAAAGTGACTTCGCCGAAATCAGATGATATAGAGGTCGCTTGGAACCTTTACCCAGTGTTTAGAAGGGCCATACAAAGGCTTGCAGGTCAGAATTCTGCGTGTTAAGAGACTGTTTAATATGCCACTTTGTCGTGCTCGCGAAGAATATCACCACCCAGACCCATTTGAAGCGACAGTAAAATTTGGGTCCGTCTTTTTCGCCCCGTCTTCTTATATTTTGATTTGCATAAAAAAGTTTCATTTAATCATTTCTGATGAACAACAAATAGTATTCCTTGCTGACTATTTTTAATATTAATCTTTTTCAGAGCAGGCCAAGTAGAACACTGTGTCTTCTCAAAAGGAGGTGGGCCGAAAAGAGGAATGATTCGACTTCCCAAGAAATAATATTCGACAATTATTGTCGTTCCTTATAGATTTACAAAGTGGTTGAAGGGGTAAACTGGCTCAGCGGTTGCGTGATCGCCTCTGATGCCCGAGGACGCGGGTTCGACCCCGGCCGAGGACGACGAGGATATTTTCAGGGGGAAAATCCTGAGATCACGCACTTCCTTCGGAAGGGAAGTAAAGCCGTTGGTCCCCCGTAGTCGTTTGCCGTTTGCACGTTAAAGAATCCCTGCGCGGGAAAATTTGCGGCCCCCTATAATGCCGTCCTGAAATGACCATGGCAGTTGAAAAGGACGTTAATACCAAACAAATCTAACCAAGGAGTAAACTAGGCCATCTGTCTTGAGTTTTTTGAAATGTGCTAGGGTTAAGTAACTGTCAGAGATTATGCTGGGGTTTGTAACCCAAATAAGTAAATACAAAATTATATTAACTGACAAGTGAAAGTAATGGTGAATGACCGCTTTCTTTGAGGCAAAGCTTGATAATTGTAGCAATGAGCTAACTCGTGATTCTACGTTCTAGCTACTGTGACTATGATATCAGTGATTTTTAACTGTGAAGTTCACAGTCTGTGAACGTGAAATCACGACTTATTTCTTCCTGCGTCTAACAATGATGTTGATTCACTAATAACGCTGGTCAACAGTGAAAATGTACTTTAATTAAAAATAGCCAAATCCGGACTAAAAAAAAACACAAATATGAAAACCAAATTTATTTTTTGGCTATAGTTTTTGAGGTACGACTGCTA
The DNA here is from genome assembly GCA_023313115.1 of Rhysida immarginata. Lineage (NCBI taxonomy): Eukaryota > Metazoa > Arthropoda > Chilopoda > Scolopendromorpha > Scolopendridae > Rhysida > Rhysida immarginata. The sequence goes on from JAHWFO010026864.1 coordinate 1,753,583, forward strand.
CGTGGTATGACTTATTCAACCTTTTATATATAATGCATATATAGAAAAATCAGTAATTATTATCACTTGCATAAATATTATATACAGATACGAGCACTTTTCAAAGACAGTGTGTTTGACAGTTTACTTCAGTCAAATGAGAAAGCCGCCTGGGATGCGTTCCGCCTTGTGTCATTGAACTTTCTGGGTAATGTCAGATCTGTCGACTACGTTCAGCATGTTGATAACATGCCATCTCAGTATCACAAACTTGGATGCAACATGTATGTGAAGATACATTTCCTCAGCTCTCATCTCGACTTCTTTCCCGAAAACTGTGGTGCCGTCAGCGATGAGCACGGTGAACGGTTTCACCAGTCAATATCAACCATGGAGAAGCGGTATCAGGGCAAATGGTCAGCAAGTATGTTGGCGGACTACTGCTGGGCAGTCAATAGAGATGCTCCTGACCTTCAGTACAAGAGATAGATGAAGAGACATCACCTGTAGGCAAGTATAATGCATGCTATGACATTCAAAAAGCGTGATTTTCGGTATGACATTTTCTAAATATTTGTAGCCAACGCAGAATTTTTTGTTATGATATTCGTTTTCAGCAATACAGAATTAGTATAAAAAGATCACTTTGGTTTTGGGTACATGATTTTCATAAAAAATTGTTGCCCAGTGTAATCGTTAAAACCCATTCTTTGATGGGTTTATTAAAGAGTATAGTGAAACTCCCTAAACGGACCACCGATGAGGAAGGGCCAAGTGGTCCTTTTTTAGAGATGGTCCCAAAAAGGAAGTTCCCTAACTCAGGAATGCTGCTTATCTGCTGTTGAAGATAAACAAATCTACTTTTTCTTAATAAAGTTACCAAAGTCAGTTAAAGGCAATGTATTACTTTATTTTACACTTTTCCAGTACAGTATTTTATTAATTACAGTACTTATATAAAATGTAATAAAAATCTGTTTCTTGTTTATTTAATTAAGTTGTTTATAGAAATAGGATTCTAGAGTTGTGTGTGCTTCTTGTTGTTCAAGTGCTTTGCTCTTATAGTGTCTTGAACATACTTCTCCATCATCCAAAGATATTTCATAGCAGGCCTCTCTGCTTCATCTTCTTTTAGAAAACTATTCGGAGTTTTAATTGCATCAACTGCTTCTGAATCTTCAACAATTTTTTCTAATAACTCTTCATCCTCTTTGTCGCTTACATGTTCTTCATTTTCAACACAAATGGTATCAGGATCACAGTATCAGGATCTCAATGCACCTGCAATGTTATCCACGTCAGAGCGAACCAAATCTTCAGTAGAAGACTCCTCCTCAATATCTGAATTTACAATATGGAAGTTTTTAAAACACTTGGTTATTGTGTCTTCTTGAAATTTTCCCATGCATGTTTGGTCCAATTTACTACATTCAGCACCTTTATAGGTTTTGGTAACAATGAATCTGGCTTTAGCCGAGTTCAGCTTTTCAAATGCAAAGCCAGATTAGAAGCATTTGTATTTTTAGGCAGATAAATGTGCAAGTTTTACAACGTCTTTTCTAGTCTGCTGGTTCCTCATCACGTTTTGTGGTTGGCGGTTCCAAAAACTGCTTTATGATTGACCCCTGTCAAGAGGTTCCTGTAATGATTGGTGATGGTCCCTGTAAAGAGGTTCATTGCCTCCTGGTTCCAGAAAAACGTGATCCTTGACCCTGTTATGGAGGAGGTCCCATTAAGGAGGTGGTCCTAAATGGAGGTTTCACTGTATATATCTATAATGACACTTCAGTGCAATAAAATAAAGAGTATATTACTTCGTTTTTTGTAAACTTGTGCCTAACTAAACTTCAAAAATTGTTTTGGATTAGAGGTTTCGTTTATGTTATTGTGTTATTATTTATCTTTCTGGGCAGGTTCCAAATTTTGTGAAACAACACTGTGCGCAAATTTTCCAGTACTGGAGACTACTCCCATTGTGGATTCCAACTTTTTCGGCAAGTGCTTCTATCGTAGCTCTTCTATCTTCTATGATTGTCAATTCCACTTCGGAAACATTTTGATTGCATCGTTTACTTTCCCTAGCTTCGAATCATTACTTGGATGATTTGCCCCTTTCACAACATTTTGATTCATGCAATCAGCAAGAACACATTTGTAACATCGAATTCATCAGATTACCATTCAATTTTCTAAATATGCGGGTTTGATAAACGACTCGTATAATCTGACGAGTATGATATCAAGATTGTGGTTCAATTGTGGTTAAGGTTTTATAATTTCATTGACTTATTTTCTATCTGTCCCCTTCCGACACCCTGATAAACGAGGTGAATTGCCTCAAACTGACAAGAAGAATTTTGACTGAAGCGAAATGAGCTGTTAACGATAGCAATACAACGTCGTTTAAGAAATCTGCAAGAGTCGCTCACCAACCTTTTATGGTGATGGAACATGCCAAGTGCCTCTAGAACGTTTTTGGACACCTTTAGAACCCATGTTCCGAATAAAGTTATGTTTTCCTAAGACACAAATTGGATATTACTATGTGTCTCTGTATGTCTATTACGTTGTGTACTTGGCACAGTGACAAAACCTGTTGGGCGGTAAATGAGAATGCTGGAGCTCTAATGAGACAATTTCCTTCGTAAATTGAACGGGCTGAGTAATAAAGTAAATTTATCTCTTTCATGGAACCGTGAACTTCTTTACGTTCTCCATTTGTTTCCATTTCTTAGCAGAAAGCCGCAGAATCTAAATGGTTTAATTACATTGGATATCGTGAATTTTATTATATTTTCTTTTCGTTAGGGTTGATTGAAATGATAACGAGAATGATTTTGAAAAAAAAACATTGGGCCACATAGTGATATCGTGATTCATCAGTTCTGTTTCTCTAAAAAAAACAACTTCTATGTAATTGCTTTGAAGGACCCTGTATTTATAGAACAGGCAAATAAGATTAAATCATTTCCACGCTATAAGTTTCAATATATTTGCTTTAACCAATTGCTTTTTAATTAATACATCATTCAATTTTTTCGTATCGTCACGGTCTTTGACGTAGAACATATCTTTCAATCATCGTTATCTAAAATACACATAACTCATACAATAATACTCATATTAACGCCCTTCTACTGGCAATTTCCTGTTCTAGAAATAAAATGCAAACACAGTAGCAATTGTAAACAATAGATAAGGCATCCGAACAGTTAGTAAAAAAATTGATCATAATGAATAGTAGCAGAAATATAACGACGAACAAAAAGCAATAACATGATTTCAACATCAAAAGCGAATGAAAAGACTTTTCCCCTGAAGTTAGAGCCAAGTTCCAAGTTCTGTGTCTGTTGAAGAAAAATTCAATTTAAAAACGTTATCGATTGTCCAATTCGATTTCCTCCAACAATAGTTTGGTAGAACAATCGTGAAGCTGCCATAAAAATAGATAAAAAAGAGTATGGCGCTCCATTTGAGAATAAAAAGAGCACCGAGAGCAAAAGAAGGATCAATGTGAATGGTAAAATGGGAACGGTGGGGTTCTTGCAACAATAATAGAAGAAAACGAGAGAAAACGAACAATCGAAACAAGGCTGACTGTTACGGAAGACCATGTAACTGGACCTTCTTTTCTTATTCTCTTAAAAGTCGCTTGTCTCCTAAGCCAAACACAGTAAACAGTTATCCGTGGAGGAGGATTAAAGAGCGTTTTGTTGAGAGGGTTGTTGCGATCCCTTTCTTCCTTGGAACAGTCATTGACCCCCATTTATCCTCATGAGCACGAAGTCTTTTCCTCCCGTCCCCTACCTACTTTCCTCCTATCTCTTTAAAGTTTTCAATATTAACCTACAGCTTTCGAGTAAGTTTCTAATCAATGGGTCTGAATTTTTTTTCTTGTTTTATACTATTCCTATCTACGAGTTCCTATCTCGTATTCCTAAACGGCTACATAGTTATCAGTTTTATAGTGGCATATGCGCGCCATTTTTTATAATAAAGATTAAAGTATGAGAATAAATACAATGTATTATACTTTTTATAAAGGTTAACTTCTATTATTGTTTAGGCTAAAATTATTATCTGAAATGGTCCATTCATTTTCGTGCTAATAATGTCTTCCTGGCACTTACCCAAAAATTTTAATCGCTGCTCATTACTGAAGACAAATGAGATCTATAAAACCAACAAAAGAAAGTAGCTCGTTTGATATCATAAAATTAACTCATTACCAACGTCACACATGTATAATTCTGAACAAAAATAAACAACTGTGCAATCAGAAATTATCAAATAAGAAGACGCCAACAGAAATTTTCAGTTATCAAATAAATTCAAAGGCCAAAAAGTATGCAAATTGAACACACTGCTGTCATCTACACTTGGCGGCGAGAACTAATCCAGAACGGCATATAATGGTTATGCCCAGGAATTCAACAATGCACGCCATTTCCGAAGTTGATCAGGAATTCAACATTCCGTTTTCCACATCCTCCCGTATAGGGAATGCCTTCTGGAAGGCATAACAATCTACCAAGGATCACCATTGGCCAACCACGACTACTCTTCCACCGTGACCACCGGCGTCTGGCTAGAATTGTCCATTCTAACTGACAAGTCAAAATACACACATTATATCAATGCCACATTAAATGTTGTCCCTTCCGGACCCATATCCAACAGGTTGAGGTGGCGTGCTTTAACATCTATGGGTTATGGTAGCAGAAGATCCACCAGAGTACCACTGCTGAAGCACCAATACCAGACAGCGCATCAACTGGGCTCGTGAACAAGTTAAGTGGACTTTGGAAAACTGGAAATGGGGATTGTGTGGTTCGACGAATCGCGGTTCCAGTTATATAGTGTTTGGCAAAAACCACATAAAGCCATGGACTACAAGGCACCAAGGTGGTGGCTCCATTTTTGAGTGAGATGCTTTTACATGGAATGGTTTGAGTCTGTGGGTCATTCTTGACTCATCACTGAATGGTTCCCGCTTTGTTGAGCTGCTTGGTGACCATTTACACCCCTTCATGAACTTTGTGTACCCTCTCAATGACGGGGTTTTCCAGCCCAAATTGTGCCGAACTGATTTGAGGAGCATTTATGAGAGCTTTGACGAATTATGTGTACAGCTCGCTCCCCCAGACATGAACCCCCCTCTCCCCAACCTCTTGTGGAGTCGAAAGCCACGTCGAATTATTGCTTTCGTCGGGCTAGAGGGAGTCCGATACGTTACTGAATATACGAGGGGCGATTGATAAATAAGGTCTCCATGGCTGTAACTTTTTTATTTGTTAACCGATTTTCAAAATTCATTTTGTATCTTATACTCACATTTGTCCTCTATGTAATGCACTATTTCACTTTTCGACATAGTCCCCATCCCTTTCCACGCATTGCGCCAACGCGTGACTAGTTGGGTGAACCCGTCGGAGAGAAATTCCGGAGTTGTGGTCGACACCAGAATTGAATGGCAGCTTTGGACCCTCTTCTGGAGTACAATAACGTCCGCCCGCACACGAATCACCACACACCAGAGGCGTTGCAGCGCCTACAGTTCAAAGATGAAAAATTGCAGTTCAAAAATGAAAGATTTTGCACCTTGCGACTTTCACCACTTCCCAAAGAAGAAAGAGCCCCTTAAGGGACATGAGTTGGTTCTGACGATGAGGTAAACGCTGCCATTCAATCCTGGCGTCGACAACAACTCCGGAATTCCTCTCCGACGGGTTCACCCAACTAGTCACGCGTTGGCGCAATGCGTGGAAAGGGATGGGGACTATGTCGAAAAGTGAATAGTGCATTACATAGAGGACAAATGTGAGTATAAGATACAAAAAGAATTTTGAAAATCGGTTAACAAATAAAAAAGTTACAGCCATGGAGACCTTATTTATTAATCGCCCCTCGTATATATAAATTCTTGATAGGAAAAAACTTTAAAATAATCAGTATATGATACGTGAAATTTTCGAGAATTGATTTTGTGAAATTTCATGCTGAATCTATTAAAACTATTTTTGTGTTCGTAATTCGAATAGTTTTCAAAATATCGGCCAAAAAACCTAAATTTTGTCATAACTTATATCTCGAAAACGGTAAATCTTAGAATCGTACCGGTGTCGACAGCATTTTGTGTATGCAAAAAAAAAGAAAAAAAAAAAATCATGACCAGTGTTACTGGCTCGACCGGAATTTCCAAATTTTCGAGAATTTCTAATCTCAAATGAAAATTTGACGTGTTCGTGAATAGTAAAGTATACCAAAATGATTTTGCTATATCTGTATAGTTGTTAGTCTACATCAGAAAAATCGAATTCCGTTGCGAATAATGCTCCCACGCACGCATTATCATTTTCATTATGTGCAATTACATTGATTCACTTATGAACATGTGATATTCAATATTATTAATAATGAAACTGAATTTGATTATGCACTGACTCAAAAAGGAAAACTTGATGAGCATAATTACCCTCAGCTATCTGTAAAGATAACAAGGCAGGAAGAGGTTTCCCGCAAATACTGTACAGATTACTCTTGCAATGAAGGAATAAGTACGGTGTGAGATCTTTGTATCAATGCGCGGAGTAATTAAAGAAGATGGGAGTAGATAGTAAGAAAAACTTACTCTAGAGACAGAACAATTGCTTGCTATAGAATTATTTGGATATTGTTCACGCACTCTTACGTAAACATTTACAACTAATTGCTTAGAAGCGAGGCCTTCGAGATATTAGACCTCCGCATCGGGTGTATCGGGCTTGAAATCGCGTGTCGAGGCATTTTCAACTTTTGACCGCTAGTTGTTTATCTCTATGGCTTATTTGGCGCGCTTCAGGGGTAAAGAACTACAAGATACTTTCGTCCTCATGCTACTTTATCCGATTTAAAATTTTACATTGAATTCCCCATAGGATTTCCCTGATGATAGCGTTAAAAAGTTAAACTTCCGCTGACACGAAGGAAAGCATTGAAATGATACGCGATGCGGAGGCCTATTAATATCTCGAAGGCCACGTTTAGAAGCCGTGCGACTTGATAAGAAATAGTTCCGACAAGATGGTTGGTTGGTTTATTAGAATTTTTGGCGTCGAATACAAGGTCTTTTTGTGCCTTTTACACAAGTTATATTTGTACGCAGCCCGGGACAAACACAAACATCCCATGCCCACGGCGGGATTCGAACCCACGACCAGGTGGGACTCGAGAACTAGAAAGCCCTCTCGGCCAACGCCTCCTATAAAGAGGAGGATGTTATAGGAGGCGTTGTCTCAGCCACCTGGCCGGCCCGAAAAGATGGAAACGCATACATTATTAAATAAAAAGTATGAAAAGACCTGGCAAGTGATGTGTTAAGTTTTTAAAATATGAAGAGTAAATAATAGAAGTAAAAATTTTAGTCGGTTATATGTACTATATAATTTTATTTTTAAAAAATGCTAGGGACTATATTTTAGCCGCGCATGAACATAGCCTTATCGCTGCCCGTACTTGATTCTTCATTGCAAGGTTAACCTGTCCCGAACTAGAAGAGGTGATCATTTTATTATGCAACCCAGTATTCATCATGTGTTCAATATCATGTACTTAATAGAACAAAAGAGATAAAGATAACAAATAACAAAAAGGAGATACAGAAAATGACATAGTTCTTTACAGTCGGCGTTCAAAATATTTTTTCTTAGCTTCAAGGCAGGTGCGAACTCAACGATATTGAATGTCACCTTGCATAGGAGCATACACTTCATAAGCATAATTTCTTTCTTCATGGTCCACGTCAGACCTTCTCGAGTACGTGGATTTTGTGTCAAACATTTTTGCCCTTTACAACAATCAGATATACTCTTCTTACAAACAGAATGCTGAGTTGCATGATAAAATGATCACCTCGTATCATCCATCTCAGCAGTGAGTTGTAAATTCCAAATACTTATCGGCAAAACCAGCGAGAAAAATTGTCATGTTTTATCAATCTTCTTCAAGTCTGGAATAAGTTCATTTTTGAGACTCGGTACTTTTTAAGAAATTAAAATATCAATAAAGAAAAATAATGTGAACTCGATCACACACTGGATAAACCACTTCTTAGTAAATTCTTTTTGATAATTTTTTTTTAGAAAACGTTTATCACTTTAAAAGGTCTAAACTAGCGAAATATTGCTTTTCTTCTTGCCCGTTAGCATTTCTTGTTTGATATTGAGAAAACAGAAACAAGAGGCAGCCAATCTTCTTCTATGTCCTATAATCTATTAGACTAATGGGTGAGGCACTTGAGCGGCTCCAACGATTGCTTTCATTAAAAAAAGAGAAACGAAGCTCTGAAAAAGAATTGAAAAGGTTTTCTTCGAAACCATTTCGCTTTATTACACAACGCCCACAAACGACGAGGCCTTCGGTTTCGGAGTTGAGGGAGGCAAAAAGCTTCGTTAATCAAACCCACTACGTAAATAAAGAATTTTTAAAATTCCAACAGGTTTGAACAAAACAAAGATGAAGAATTATTATTATTAATTCGAAATCTGTTAAAAGTGATTCAAGAATAGGATTTGCGTCTTGTCTTTTACAGGGCAATAATTCAAAGTTCAAAGTTCTCTTTCTAAAGACGTTGACTGGTTTTTTGGGCAATTTTCCAATGTGAACGAACGTTTGCATCAAAAAACATGGAAAATTTTTCTCGTATGAGCAATTTCTTACTGACGACATACTTGACATTTACCGCCCACTAGATATTACGCAATGTGACGTCACTCTCTCTTTTTTTTTATTTTTATTTAAAAAAATTTTTGTCGATGGACTTGCCAAAATTTTTCTAGCATTTAAAAGACCATACAAAGAAAAAAACACATTCGTTGAACTCTATCAGAAATTGCTGTAATGAAAATAAACAAGAAACTAATCCTCCCCCCAAGGACGGTATAGAAAAGTAGCGAAAGCCGTGAGTTCAAATACCGCGTATATCACTTGGTCCCCTCTAACTCCCGCCCCCGTAACTCCGACCCCAGTGGGCTAATCAAGATCAAACAAAAATAGTGAAGACTACGTTCCGAGTTTTAACTTCTACGTCAAAAATGTGAAAAATATTTTATCATGATCGGGACGGGCAGACAGGCGCTACTTAATAAGATAATTTATTACAGCCACTATAGTTAAAGTTTAGAGACACCAGCATTTCTGCATTGCAGGCTTCAGATAACAGGAATTAGTAAGCGGTGGCACCCCCTTTTGCTCTAATGTCTTCACACTCCGAGGAAAACATTCCACCAGTTTTAGTAGCTTAGTAAGCAGCTGAAATTTCCCTCCTTTCCTGCCCTGGTTAGTTCAGCCACGGATGAAGGGCGGCTACTCTGTCTCGTAGTCGACGTTCCAATTCATCCCTCAGGTGTTCAATGGGATTGAGAAACAAGCTGGCCCAGTCCGAGCTATGAAAGAGCCTCATACCACGATGCCACCTCCTCCAAATTGGGCATTATACAGATAGGAACAGTGGGCACCACACAGACAGGAAACGTTCTCCAGGCATCCGCCAAACCCAACTACAATTGTATGTCCATCTGATTGCCAGAGTGTGTACCGTGATTCATCAGTCCATAGGACACGTTTCCACTGTTCCATGCTCCAGTTTCTGCGAATTTTACACCACTCCAAACGGCGCCTGAAATTGTTATCAGTGATGAAGGGTTTGTGAGCAGCAGCACGACCGTGTAAACCCAGGGAATGGAGTTCCAACGAATGGTGATGTGCTATAGTCCATCCAGCGTTAGTTTGCGCGAAATGTGATGGACATGTCAATTGTTATGTATTGTATAATTTTTATTGTAACAATGTCCATCAATTGAAACGGCCATCAAATTTCGCGCAAACTAAGGCTGGATGGGGGTGGTGGGGGGGTTCTAGAAATTTTGGCGTCGACTACTAAGGTCATTTTGCGCCTTTTTACACAAGTTAGATCTGTACGCAGCCCGGGACAAACACAAACATCCATGCCCACGGCGGGATTCGAACCCACGGCCAGGCGGACTCGATAACTAGAAAGCCTAAGCCCTAGCCCTCTCGGCCACCTGGCCGGCAAGGCTGGATGGACTATAGCAACAAAGGAAGCAGAATTTATGAACTTTGTAGCAATCATTTCAACAGAAGACCTTCGATTGGTCTGGGTCTCACCTGCATGCACTCGACGATCTCTGCCTGTCAATTTCTTGGATCGTCTAATTCGTGGTTGTTCTATTGTTGCTCCCTGGGTCTTCCACTTCGCAATCACATTAACTATAGTTGAAAGGGGTATTTGTAGAATGATGGAAATGTCACGGACTGACTTGTTGCACAAGTGGCATGCTATGATGAGCTCTTTTGAACGACCCATCTTCTATATACAGGGTGTTTCAAAATTATGTACAATAAATTTAGTGACATATTCTTCAGGTCAAAAGAAGACGAAAATGTTCTATAGCACTTTGTCTGGAAACGATTTGTTAGCGAGTAATCCAATATCATACAGTAGGGAAGCACGGTAGTTAGCGGACGATATTTTAGCAGTACCAGCGTTTCGACCCAACACTAGGTTGATTGGTTTGTTCCATTTAAACCTACTTTAGGGTTGTTCCATTAGTTGTGTACGGTTGTTTCCATTACTGTAGTTTCACTACTGTACATCCACTAGGAATATCAATTTCAGAACGTTTGCGTGCTTTGACATACGCATTACGATTTACGTAAAAAAAAGTCATGTACACGTATTCCAGTGCAGAATACACGGACATGCACCTAATGTATGGTCTTGCGGACAGAAATGCTGTGGAAGCAAGAAGACTCTACCAAGAACGCTTTCCGAATAGACGTTTGCCAATTCATTTGTATCTGTCGACAGACATTTGAGGGAGCGTGGTTCCTTTGACCGTCAAACAGGACAAGGGCGCCCTGTAGCACATTCTCCGGATGAGGAGGATGTGATAATTGACATCATACATGATGAACCACAGACAAGCACCCGTCGTATTTCTTCCATGGTACACATTCCGCACTCATCTGTTTGGCGCATTCTTCACCGTCAGCTTTTGCATCCATACCACCTGCAACTGGTTCAAGCACTGAACCCAACGGACTATCCACACCGACAACGATTTTGCCAATGGATACAACGTCGTCATGCTGCAGACCCTAGTTGTCTCAGCCAGATACTTTTCACGGACGAAGCAACCTTCACCCGGACAGGAATCGTAAATTCTCACAACCAGCATCATTGGGCAGATGCTAACCCGCATGTTACCAGAGCTCGAGCGCATCAAGAGCGTTTCTCCGTGAACATTTGGTGTGGAATTGTCGGAAATAACTTAATTGGCCCTTATGTGTTGCCGCCACGATTGACTGGGCGAACGTATCTTTTGTTTCTGCAGAATGCATTGCCAGAATTACTGGAAGATGTTCCTCTTTTGATAAGACCTAACAAGTGGTTCATGCATGATGGCGCTCCAGCACATTTCAGCCATGTTGTGCGAGCACACCTTAATGCCTGCATACACGAATCGGTGGACAGGTCGAGGTGGACCGGTAGCCTGGCCTGCAAGATCACCCGACCTTAATCCCTTGGACTTTTTTCTGTGGGGTCATGTGAAAACGATCGTCTACAGCACAGAAGTTCCTAACATTATGTATCTGCGACAACGAATTGAAAATGCATGCCAAACCGTTCGTAATGCTGGCGATGAACTCTTCCATGACATCAGACGGTCGCTCATGCAACGAGCCGAAGAGTGCGTGCGAACTGGTGGCGGGCACTTTGAACAATTCCTGTAATTTGGAGCCACGGGTTTAGTTGGCTGTATCGCGTAAATAAATCGTTTCCAGACAAAGTGCTATAGAACATTTTCGTCTTCTTTTGACCTGAAGAATATGTCACTAAATTTATTGTACATAATTTTGAAACACCCTGTATATAAAGAAGGATGTTTGTTTGTTTGTGGGTTTGTTTGTAGGTTTGTTTGTTTGTTTTTTATACAAATCTACAGTTTTATTCCGATCTTGATAAAATTTCGCATACACGACCTTCAAAGCATGAGGAAGGTCACTGTCTACCTCAGATTTCGAAAAAATAATAATTATTGATAAAAAATCGATATTCATGGTTATGGCAGGGCATATTAATGAGAAATATTTCATGACCAACAATGCAAGGCAAAGTTTGTGCAACAATAGGCCCGTCGTGTTCGCATCAACAATGGTCTCAATGCGCAATTCACCAATAACAATGAGCACAAAATTATTCAAAGAATTATAACAATGAACATAAAATGATGATGCAATGACAGAACATTCGTTTCCAAGAATTATTAACAATGAACAGGAAATGGATATAATAGACGATATAGATTGGGCAGTCTCTGTCGATGAGGCAAAGGAGGTACACGTGTCTTCCTTCAGCTCCCTAACAAGCGTTCAGATTATTGGGAAAAGTGTGTGCGTTTCTTTGCGTTTGTGTGTATGTTTACCTACAAGCGTAATTATCCCGGGCAACGCCGGGTCCTCTGTTAGTATCTTAATAATATTTCGCAGATATGTGTCTGAAGTTGTGTGATACTATTTAAATAATTTACATGTCATTGTTATGCAACATTTGGCTCATTACATAAGTTTTGGCACATAACTTTTGATCACATAGTGACATATTGTAACAAGATTTTTAGTCAGCCTGTAAGAGTAGACTGAGGTGCTCCCAATGGATTTTTGATTGGTGCAAAGAGAAAGACGAAAATAGACAAAAGGGGTTTATTCCTTGATTATGTTTATAAATGTGTTGACAAACAAAATAAAAAGAAAACAATTAATGATTATTATACTCTATCCAACGAAAGAAAAACTGGGCATGTCTAATTAAATTTCTGATTTCAATTATTAGACGTTGTTGCTAAGTAAAATTAACAATCGCTGACAATTGAAATTAGAAATTTAGCTGGGCACGCCCAGTTTTTCTTGCGTTGGACAGAGTATAGTGTGAATATAAAAGGAAAAACTCTATAGCTTGAAGTCAACTTTGTTGCAACAATTGATCAAGATGGTGACATTTTTATTTTGTTTTCTGAAGATAACAATAACCAATGTAAAAAGAGATACAGAGAGAATGAACATGATTTAGTGCGGACATGGATGACCAGAGCTGGAGTTGGTTCCAGGCCACTAATGGATCTAAGAAGTATCCTGAATAGGATCTGAACCCTACTTCCATATCAGGACTCTTAAATAGCGGGTGTCTTCTAGTTTGTTTGGTTTCAAGATGACCAATGATTGTAGGCCCGATGTTAGAAGGAATTGAAGCCCTCCCTAAAAACTAATGTTTGAAGCCTTTTTCGAATTCGCCATTTTTATGTGTTCAAAGATGTTAGAGAACGAGTTTGTTTCAAACTAGTTTGACTGTCATGATTGAACAGAATCATTCTGAATAATAAGTTTGGCGAGATATCTTTCAATTTTCAAGATGAAGAAAAAGGATAAGGAAAAATTTTATAGTGACGAAATCCATTAAACTCCAGAAGTGAAGATGTGTCTCTGGAACTGGCTTAACCTGTATTTTTGAAGACCCCCCGATCGTTTAAGCTGATCTTGAATAGGTGACAACTTACTATTCTGAGATGTTGAGACTTACACTTACAGATTTCATTTTGCTGGACTTTATTATTGTATTTTTTTACATTTACCACCTTGTAGCTAATGTTGATCTTCTTGAGATTTCTCAGATCACTATTGATGAATAGTTACCTCAACGCCTTGATGATGATATTTCTCGGTGCGGTATACTTAGAATTACTATACGAACAAAGCCTACCTTTCCTTTAGTCCATCACTCCCCTCTAAGATTTTCGTTGACTAAGAATTGAAAGCTTGCCCAAGAAACCAATTGTCCTTAGTAACATGATGACGGCTTTATTGGAGACTCCCAAAAATGCTTAGTGTTGGGGAGGACTGTCCTCATTGCCGAATTTGGAGGACTCTCCTCATTGTTCATCTTTAAAGACATAAAATTATAATCTAAATTAAGCAAAAAGACAAATGGTTTACTGAATCGTTCAGTCTTTCCCTTTCTTCTGCTTTAAAGCTTTCCAAAAGAAACTTACCTTTAAAATTATGCAAACCTTTTAGCCTCTACACTAAAGATAGAATTACTTCGTTACATATTGTGAGATTATAAAAGGAAACCCTTATTGTTATTAAAAAAGGAGTGTTTTAAATCAGACACCTTGTGCTCGTATGGTTTCCTTTAAACTAATGTCTTTGATTGATTAAAACTGGCCTTTTAGGTGACAATTCTCCTCAAAAACGTTTACAATACAGCTATTTGAAAAAAGAAGGTAAAGGTTAAATGAACAATATATTAAGCCCGCTTCCGAAAAATCAACGGAGCACGTTTCAATATATAAACTTTAATAAATCAGTTAAATATAAAATGATGCTCACATTTATTGGATTTACATTTGCTATAAATTTACAACTGGTTATCCTTTTTTTTTATCCTTGTAAAACATTTTTTCCCTTAATTTTCATTAAAAAAGTTTTAAAAAGATTTCGATCGACTGCTATGTGTATTTTAAATTAATTTTTAATATATTTATACCTGTTCAAAGAAATCTGATATATACCATTTTCACTTAAACTTAAAATATTTAAGAAAAAAAACATAGGAAATTCATCATGGGTAGCTAAGTCATTAAAATGTTAAATATTTGAAGAATTATAAATTATTCATCAAAAATTGAGCGGGAATTTGCATACATCAGGAGTTTTAAAATTGATGCTATTTTTAAAATAAATAAGGTGAAATGTTAGAGGAAAATTTCCTTTTATATCTTGTTTAATCTTGTTAAAAATTCACGTCGTTGTTGAGAAAAATTTCATTAAAAACTAATACTTTTGAGTGTTGACTCTTGATTTAATTCTAGTTCGTGTTCTGTAATGCTTTTACTACAAGGCTTAAATAAACTAATCAAAATTGACTTTATCTAAATTTTCTATTACCAATATATTTTTTAAAATCTGATTTAGTATTGATATACGCAATTCAGATTTAATGCAAATTCAATACTTTCTGAAGCTAAAATTCCAAAAGAAATGCGTTTCTTTTGTATTTCATCTGAGTTTCTCTACAAGACCTTTGTTTCATTGTTTCGTCCTTCAACATATACTTTTGGTGACTTTTCTCATTTTTTTCATTGTTTCTATTATTTATTTTAATTTATTTGTTTTCATTTAATTAAAGGAGTTTCATTTATCTTAATTAATATATATTTTATCACAACTCCTACGTTTATATAATTCCAAAAGAATCTTTAAATTATGTGCCAAATAAGCTTACTTAAGAAATGTAAACACTTTTGTGACAAGAACTTTAAG
This sequence comes from Rhysida immarginata, assembly GCA_023313115.1. Lineage (NCBI taxonomy): Eukaryota > Metazoa > Arthropoda > Chilopoda > Scolopendromorpha > Scolopendridae > Rhysida > Rhysida immarginata. The sequence goes on from JAHWFO010026864.1 coordinate 1,768,940, forward strand.
CAGGAAATTACTGCAAAATTTAGTAGTCCTTTTGATATCATCGTGTTTTCAAAATAAGATTTACCTTGTTTGAAATAGATAAAGAGAATTCTTTTTTCCTTTTTTTTTTTTTTGAAAAGAAAAAAAATCTGTAACGTGTCTTAAATGCGTTTAATTGTAAATTCAAACAACAGGAAGTTTTCCAGACAGTAAAACATTAACTTGCTTTTCTGATTATTTTTTTAATCTATTAATTTATGTAATTTTTTTGTGCTCATGTAAATTAAAAATAAACATTCCCAACGGCTTTAAAAGACAAGCAGTGCTTGGGAGATGCTTTGAAATCATTATAAAATAGTTGTCATATGACTGATAAAATGAAACTCCCACATTTATATGATAATTTCCAACTCAAACAGATGCGGAAGTTAAGAATAATAAAGTTAAAAACTAAAAATAGTAGCGCTAAATAACAAAGAGCTAAATAAGCACTCCAGCAATCATATGCTGACATTATAAATTACAGTCATCAAAAAAGAGAGCTAAAATAGCGAATATTATTAAATTAAAAAGGTTAACCAATAAATTACGTAATAAAATATGCAAAATACACTGAATGATTATTTGAAACGGCACATCTGAGTTCGGAGAACCCTAACAAATTTGATGTTACTCTTTGCTGTAGTGACAGCTTGCAGAGGTCATGATATTTTCTAAACCAATGTCTGATATCAGTATGTTAGTTCGGCACTGTTCCTTCAAAGTCACGACCAGTTGATGACGTGTTTCAGGACTTTTCTTCAGGAATTCGATGTTCTAATTCATCCCAGAGGTGTTTTTTGGATAAGTGCCAATCCAGAATTTGCAAGTTCAAGTCTTCAAAACCAGGCATGTAGTACTCAGGTTTTAGGTAAAGTGTGGTATTCTGCTGAAGACAATTCTTTACCGAACTAACATATAACTGTCCAAGTATTGAGGTTATTCGTGGTCACACCAATAACCAATGGACCAAAGAGCACACATCTGACTGGAAAAGAGTGAAGCGTGACTGGTCGCTATTCAAAACTTCATTCCAACATTGTATTGGCTAGCAAAGTCTTCCTTGCACCAGATAGGACGGCGTTTCGTAATGACAGTTGGACTCTTTGGCTTATAGAGAGTCCGACCTTTTCAATCAAAGCATGGGCGGTTCCTCTTGTAGATACGCTGCTATGTTAGCCGCTTTTGACGGACCAACCTGATTAAGACAATCGGTCTCTGTCGGTCAGACTGAGTTTTACCACCGCCATTGACATCGTGTTTCCGCTCTTATGGCTTTCCACTTTTGAACAATATTGATTTGGGCAGGTGCAACTGGCATCTCATGGCATGTAAACTCAGGCAGCATATCACTAAATCTCTTTAGAAATCGGTGAAGTGTTAGATAACGGCATATTCAGTTTTTTAATAGCTTTCATGATCTTCGTGGGTGTTATCAGTGCTTTCATCTCGTGGTTTTTATGCAAATCATGGAACAAAACAGTTTTAGGGGGTGTTCGATTTCATATGATATGTTTTGCCAAGGTCACTAGAGTAAAATATTATGTATAAAGTTGGTGTAGTAAATAGGAAATAATTTCCTAAATAATTTCTAGAAATGAAAATATTCACTATGGTATTACACAGAATTTAATCTAACAGAATCATTCTTGCTTAGTGATTGTAGGGATCATCGACTGTGTGGAGGTAGCTAGCACTCTAGTATAGTATTCGAATCTCATTATAGCACAGTGAGTGAATTGCTAATGTTATATTTTTCGTTTCCATTTTTTTGTATTTTTAAGTGTTTCTTTAATAACCAGAGTAATATTTAGTAACTATAAAGACGTTATATGAGCTGCGTGAAACTCGAGCGGGAAAAAGCTTTGATGTATTCAAAAGTAAACTTTTAAATGAGATAACTTAAAAATATTATAGTAGATAAGAAATAATTTATTGATCATAAAAATGCTAATTTTCAGCAATATGTTTTTTTTTTTCAGTTTTCAGTTCGGTTCCAGTTCGATGCCCTGCCACGATCAAGGGCAGTCATATTGGCGATACCAGAAAACGCTCTCAGTTTGATGCGAATGAAAAAAAAAAAAAACGCACACATACACCATCATTCTTTCGCCCGATCTGAAATTCAATATATGCATGCCACTTTTTAGCTATCTTTCATACAATTTTTTATACGGAATTATAAATGCAATCTAATTAAAATTCTTTGATGTATTTAATTTAAATATCATCTCGACATTTTTAACTTTGTATTTTGTATTGTATTTATTTCTTTATTTATTTCTTTAGAATTGATTTACAAAAAGCCCTGACCGGAGCCTGTATGGCCAGCTGGCCGACGTGTGAGGTCTCCGGCGGGGTTATTGTATAACAGATCTTAAGTATTAATTTATAGTAAAGGTTTGAAATTATATACTATTTTTAAAAATAGAAAGAAAACAACTAACAAAATGGTAATTTTTATGGTAGTTCGTGATGGAGTTAAGATGGATGAGGGGTTGGCAGTTAAGTATCTGTAGGAAAATGTATGAGATATTAAGAATCATTAAAAAAAAAAAAAAGAAAATTGGGTTATATATAGGGAAGATTGTAAATAGTAAAAAGTTTTAGCAGGGGTTAGTAGGTATTTTATTAGATAGGAGCGAATATTTCAATAATTTTTTAAAAGTAGCACTTGTGGGAGATAATCGGATATGTTCAGGTAAATTGCTCCACCATTTGACGCCGATAAAGGAGATGCAACGGCGTTGGTAGTTGTTTCTGGTAAAAGGGAGTCTAATCAGGTGTGACAATCGGGTGGGATAGGAGTGAATGTTCTGTTGATAACATATTTCAAAAGGAGTAGAAAGAATTAATTGAAGGTTAATAATTTTGTAAACGAATAGGCAAAGTTGAATAATATAAATTTGATAAATGGTTGGAATGCCCAGGAGTTCGAAATAATGGGAAACAGAGTTAGGCAATCGGATGTTAAGCAAGGTTCTTAGAAACCATTTTTGTAAGCGATAAAGGCGTAAGAGATTGGAGTTCGTAGCGGATCCCCAAAATTGGACTCCGTAGCAGAGGGCCGAGTGTATTAATGAATTATAAAGAAGGATTAGTATATAGGAGGGAAGAAAGCGGAGATGAGATATCATTCCTAGTCTTTTATTAAGTTTGGTTAAAAGAATATTAGTATGTAAGTCCCAGGTAAGATCATGATAAACCAAAATTAAATTAAATTACTTCAATTTTATTTTTGCTATTTTTATAGTCAAAATTCTTGCCAAAATGTTTTGATAGCAAAATCCCATCAAAAAAAAATCATCAATAACAACAGCAAAAAAATTCCATAAAAGAAATCACCAATGAGAACAGCGCAAAAAAAAAAAACCAATCAAGAACTCGAAGCAACCTTGATAGAACTCTAAAAAATTTGAAATTCAATATTTCCAAATAGAAGCCAACCATGAAATCAACCAAAGAATCTTCTATCAACAATTTATAATAGATATAAAAATACTTCAACTGAATAGTTAAATAATTAAACAATCTAATTAAATTTTGCATTTATCCCAATTTCTACGAATGAAAACATAACAGAATTTTCAGTCATGCTGGTATGAACGTATGTTTCTAAAAATATAAATAAACAAGAATATAACTCGTAAAACGATTTTCAAATATGCTGAAAAGAAGAATATAAATATTTGTTGTTTAATATTACAGTCATATTTTATATACTGCATGTCAATTACGTATTCGATCGCAGCGTTCACACGAATCTTTCCAAACATGCGCGAAATGAGTAATGAAATGCTCGCACATCTAAATGTTTTACATTAAACTACTTCGCCTATATTCTTTCCACCGCTTGAGCTATTCATCCCTTCTTAATCATTGTTGGCAACAATTTGTTGCAAAGCACTGTCGGCAAAAATCTTGTAAGCATTCCAAGGAGCTTTACCTGTGACGCAGATGTGATTTTAAATTTCAATATTTCACTTTTACTTGATTTTATTTCACTTTTTAATTGAAATACCTTTGATTCTGTCCACACTCTATCTTTTTTAAATTTAGGCCTAACTTTAATTAGCCATTTTTAACAATAGGCCCAACATTAATTAGCCATTTTTAACTATAGGCCTAACTTTAATTAGCCATTTTTAACAATAGGCCTAATATTAATTAGCCATTTTTAACAATAGGCCTAACATTATATAGTCATTTTATCTATAGGCCTAACATTATATACTCATTTTATCTATAGGCCTAACTTTAATTAGCCATTTTTAACAATAGGCCTAATATTAATTAGCCATTTTTAACAATAGGCCTAACATTATATAGTCATTTTATCTAGAGGCCTAACATTATATAGTCATTTTATCTATAGGCCTAACATTAATTAGCCATTTTTAACTATAGGTCTAACATTAATTAGCCATTTTTAACAATTGGCCTAACATTAATTATCCATTTTTAACAATAGGCCTAACATTATATAGCCATTTTAACTCTAGGCCTAACATTATATAGTCATTTTAACAATAGGCCTAACATTATATAGTCATTTTAACAATAGGCCTAACATTAATTAGCCCTTTTTAACTATAGGCGTAACATTAATTAGTCATTTTTAACAATCGCCTAACATTAATTAGTCACATTTTACAATAGGCCTAGCAGCACTGAATTTTAAAACGAAATGAGCACGTGCTTCGACAAAGCTTCACTATGGGGAAGTGCTCCAAGTTGCCATCAACAATGCTTAAGTGATAAACAAAAAGTAACACTGTATTCACGTATGACTCGTCGGTACGAATCGATTGATATATTACATGCCCTAAGTTCATATACTTAACATTAGTGCACGTGCCTGAAGGGGCCCACGAGAGCTCATCAAAAGTTGATATATCGCAGTTGAGTTCTTCCATTTTCACGTTATCGTGCAAACAATGGCCGGCCGGATACATAAAGATATTGATTATGCTTGCATTCTTATATATAGCTTTAGCTAAAGCTCGTAATAAGGGCTCATTTTAGTACCTTTTGGGGGTCATTTTCTCGGATGCAGCATTTCGAAATTCGATAAGAATGTCATATTCGTCTTGTGCTCGTCGTTCCCGTTCGAATGATATATTACATGCCTTATATTGCTAATAAAATATTTTAATGGGGGTTTTGGGTCACGTGACTGTTGGACCGATTTTAATCACAAACTAATCAGGTGAGCTCAGGAAGTGTCTCTATCGAAGAGCGAAAGCAGAATTTGAAAAAGTTAAAGCGTTCTCGAGTAATCGTCGGACAGACAGACACACAAACAGAGCGAAACCAATATATGCTTTTTAGCATATAATAACTGAGATTAGATTTTTGCGGTTAATTTGTTGTTCATAATGTAAACAAGCAAATATATATAAGAAATAAATTATTTAAAATTAATTACTTCCTGAATTTAATTTAAAGTAAGAGTCACTCTAGAAAATTAAAATTTTTGAAGAAAAAAAAATCGAAACTTATTTGAAACTTGAGGATCTTATATATATATTCCCTGAATTTCATTTCATAAGCCTTTCATTTTTTTAAAATATAAATAGTTATTTGTTACTTAACCTAACCTAACCAAACCTAAACATGAAACTTAACTTTGAAAGTGATTTTTTCCGCAGTTTCAGTTTTTAACAATTTTCCAAAGTACAGGGTGGTTATAATTAAAGTGACACCATTTAGACCCTTCTGTACCCTGTCTCAGCTTCAGTTGAGAGTGACGTCATGGAATGGGGGGGCCCTTTACCAGACATAGTGCACAACATCGTATCCTTCCGCCGTTAAAAGAATAAGTTATTCTGAGGCTATGTATGCTACGTTACACCATCCTTTAATCGCGTGGCTTCTCGAAAGTAGAATAGTCGAATGGTGTCTATCAGATATCATTTTTTTAAATTAATGTTTAAAGTATTTTAATCCTCTTCGTGAAAACTCGATCATCTTTCATTTCTGACCAACGATATGAAATGAGTAGATCGCTCATGAGTAGAGTGCCTTTATAACCATAGAGTGGTTATAAAGACACTCTACTCATGAGCTGCTTTCAGCGCCAGCAACGCGTCCCCATTTGAAAGCCTGTCGGCCATTGCTTTGGTTGGCAAAAAATGGCCTTCATCGTATGTTTACGTTTGAAGTTGGCGTAGACAAACACAGTAAAACTCAATGCCGATTTCTTGTCCAGCTTTAAATTGTAGTAATAGATATATTAAAAGTTCACCACTGACCTTTCACACGTGTGTTTTTATCTTTCTGCGTCTTAGAATGTTTTTCTCATGTAAAAATACTGGTCATCTTGTATATCGTGGTTGTTGATACATAAAAGATGTCGATATTCAACCATGTTACCGTCGTTTCAGTGATACCAGAATGATTGTTTAGAGGTATTTATGAAAATATATACCGCGTTTATTAAAAAGCATCTAAATTTGGGAGAGGTCGCTTAAGAAATTTCAGACTACAAGCACGATATTGGTGGGGGAGGGGTGCTTTCTCAGCTGGCGACAAAGCGGATATATAGTAATGGCGCTTTGGCTGGCGATGTTGTTCTGCCAACCACAGTAATGGCGCTTACACTAACAATAGAGATTAGTTCCACTTTTCGCCGCCTTCAAATTGCCCCAAAGATGGCGGCCACATAAGCGATCTACTCATTTCATATCGTTGTTTCCGACACATCTCTTTCATGCAGGAACAACAGACGCCGCTATTTTACAATCAAATAATCTCGACTACAGACTGACTTCATTTTATTTTATTTTTTTTAAATTTCGTCAAATGGCTTTTCTATCCGCCGATTTTTTATTATATCGAGGAGAAAAATATGAAATATGATTCTAGAAAGAATTTTGAACTTTTGATACAGAAAATTATTCGAACTATGGGCGCGTTCGATATGTGCACACTAAATGCACCTAGTGACCTCCCTCAGAGCGAGCGGTGAAAAAAGTGTAGCGCATTTTCTGTGTGTCATGAAAAACGGGAAAGAGCACGAAAGTGGGATGTTCACCTCACCCGTGCTATCATGAATAGTAAGCCTACTGCTCAAAATAAAACCCATCATAACATCTGCATTCATATAACACGCCGAAATCGATCATTACACAGTAGATTTCAATGTCAGTTTAAACGATATACAGATTTCAATTATTTTATTATACCTGTTGGCTCTTTAACGGTATATGTCAAAGACGATAAGAAAGGAAGACCGGACAATCCTCTGTTTTAAGTGATCCGCGCAGCTTTCTTCGCGCATCACGTCATTTGATGTACTTTTGCCCGCACCGTTGGAGGGCGTAATTATCGTATATTAAAATAAAGAGAAATGATCTTATTTATTCAAATAAGTTATGTATTTAATAAATAAGTAAAAAGTATATGTTGCATTCCCTAAACGTTGTTTCTTTTATTAAATCGAAACCGTGTGAAATCGAAACTAAAAGTGTTTGATTCCACTCAGCTCTTCGATTGTCTCATGACGGTTGATAATCATTTCGAAAAGCAATCTGCAGCTGATTCAAATGAAATATGTCATTGGGACGCTGGTGTGCAGATCCAGGTTGTTTCAACAAACGAGTATATATGTATAAATCATTGCTGTCATGCTAAATTTAAGTTGTGTAATTTTAATCTTTTATATCCATCAGTTTAAACAAGAACAGATGAACCCCCCCCCCCCCTTCATCTGTTCTTGGTTTAAATTTTTATGTTTGAAGTTTCTATTGTTTTATACTTTGGTTTGATTCTGTTTAACATATGAATTAGATTGTATTTTTGTTTTGTATTAATTGTGTGATGATTATATTTGTTATTTCTTGTAAATTCTTTTATCCATTCCTGGATGTAATAAATAATTTCTGTCTTACTTTTGTTGTGCTAGAATCTTATTAAACGTTGAAGTTATTACTCATATGAATTATTAATTATATAAATTATTACCTTACGATAATTTTATTGAATTATAAATATACAATTTTGGTGGTGTTGTATATAAATATATATTTATTAACTTTCTTCTTTTTTAAAAGTCTCAATTTTTTATTTTTTTTATTGTTAGTAAATTTTTCTTTAATTATTTAGGAATTGCCATAAAAATTCTGTGTTAATTAAGATGCGTTAATTAATTTAAATTTAACAACAATAATTTTTAATCGTAATAATCGCGAGCAAATAAAAAGAGGAAATTTCTTAAAACAAAGAGGTTGTTTGAGGCTAATTAAAGAAATGTAAAAAGAAAGGCTGCTTGGAGGGTAGAATTGTTTCAGCCCGCACCGCTAGCTAGCAATGGCGCTAGTTGGAGGCATCATTTTCTCCTACGGGAAAACGTGAATTGTCCGGTCTTCCTTTCTTATCGTCTTTGGTATATGTACTGTAACTAAAACTCCGAACTATCTATCGCTACATTTCAAGCTCTAGGGCAGCGCCATCTTGCAACGCACTAAACAACTCTGCTCCTAACCTAGGGTCATTTGGTGCGCGCACGAAACACCCAGTAGTGCGCGCACTCACGATGACGAACACGTTAGTGCGTTTAGTGGACGCACAAAGGCGTTTAGTGCGCGATGTCGAACGCGCCTATTTCTTCATGCGGGAAAACTGTAACCGCTTCACTCGTGACGTCACTCTCAACTGAAATTGAGACAAGGTATAGCGGCAGTTCTGATAATCAGATTTTGACGAAACTTGAGATATATATTATACAGACCATGGGGAAGAGAATTTTGCAATAAAAAAATTAGTTCACATTTTGACCGCTGGTCATGTAAGAAACTATCTGAGAATTTTTACTCAATCAGAGACGTTATGCAAATGAGATGTAAAATTAGAAAAACTTTAAAATGAGAGTGAAATTAAATGTAAAGTCATATTCACGATGGCTTTAGCTAAAAAGGATCGAGCTTTATTGGTGAAGTTGTTTTATCAGAACTGCAATAATGCTTCTGCTGCACTAAGAGAATATCGACGTTTGAAAAGCTTGCGAAATGGGCCTATGTCCATTAATGGTTTAAAAAAGATGATTAAGAAATTTGAAGAAACTGATGAGTTGGGTGCGCTGCCAGGGAGAGGACGGAAACGAATTGCAAATGAGACTGTGGAAGACGTTGCTGCTGCTGTAGTGGAGAGTGCTTCAAGTTCCCAATATTCTTCAGTGAATAGACTGTGATTTGTCTATTCCGTGGTCTACGGTACATAAAGTTTTGCGTTCCATTTTAAAGTGGTATCCATACAAGATCCAGGTGGTTCAAAAATTGCTTCATGAAGATCCGGAAAAACACACTGATTTTGCTTGCCAGTTTCTAGCTAGAATAGGCGTCGATAATGCATGGCCATGGGACATTTTGTGGTCAGATGAAGCGCATTTCACACTAGACGGAGCAGTGAATGCTCAAAACTGTCGCATCTGGGGTACTGAAAGGCCGATGGTTGCGCATGAAAAGCTTTTGCACTCTGATTACGTGACTGAATGATGCGGATTCACTTCACATTTCATTCTTGGTCCCTTTTTCTTTGAAGAGAACACTCCTCAAGGCACTAAAAGATGTTCAATCACTGGTGCTCGTTACTGCGAACTTCTGCAGCAGAAAGTCATTCCTGCTTTACAAGAAAGAGCATGTTTAGACACTACTGTCTTTATGCTAGATGGTGCAACACCCCACATAGCACGACAAGTGAAGGAACTGCTTCATGCTCATTTTGGTGATGATCGGGTGATTTCGAGAACTTTTCCAACTGCATGGCCTCCTCGTTTACCGGACTTAAACCCTTGTGACTTCTGGTTGTGGGGATATTTGAAAGATAATGTCTATGGAGGAAGAATACGGACTGTCCCTGAATTGAAAGCAAGCATAACACGCCATATCACTGCGATTCCTCAGGAAACCCTTCGCTCTACTGTGGAACATGCAATAATGCGCTTTGAACATGTCATTGACACAAATGGGATGCATATTAAATAAATGCTCTGATTTTATAAATTCCTCTGCTTCTAACTTGTTTTTGTTATTATTCATGCGCCATATTTTGACGCAGCGTTCAAAATGTGAACTAATTTTTTTATTGCAAAATTCTCTTCCCCATTGTCTGTATAACATATATTTCAAGTTTCGTCAAAATCTGATTACCAGAACGGCCGCTAGAAGGGTCTAAATGGTGTCACTTTAATTATAACCACCCTGTATTTAGCATGATAACTTGAAAACCTTTAGTCTTAACAAGATTAATTTTTCAGCAGATATTCTTTATGGTATTGTGAAGAGCATGAACTAAAATTATGTAGATATGTGAGTAATATACAGGGTGAGGCATTTATCTTGAGACAACTGAATATCTCGGAAACTAAGCATTGTACGAAAAAATGTCCTAAATCAAAAGTGAATTATTTCGCGGGGGAAATTCATTAGTTAAAAAATTACCCCCAGATTTTTTTTAGCAAATCTGGTGTGACTCTTACCTTAAACCAGTCAAGATTATGGATCAACAAAACGCTGTTCAACACACAAAATTATGGAAATGAGAGTAACTAATTTATTTATTTTATATTTTATTTTTTGTTAATTCCGGCCTCACAGCTTAAGCTGGCCGATGGCTGGATTCGAACCCGTAGTTTTATTTTATTTTTGACTAATTAGGGGTCACGGAATTCAAAAATGACATTGAAATTTCCAGTTTAGCCCTAGTTTTCCGTACTACAGCCATGACTTGACCACAAATTACGGAATTTCCCACTAAATATTGGGTTTACACTGTTGGCAGCATTCTCACAGCACGGTGCCATTACGTGATCGGTTATCGTTTCTGCGTGTTCTCGAGGTTCGTCACGTGATCCGTGGTGGTATTGCCTGGAAGGGTTTCCAGTTTCACGATAATGGTTAGTGCTGATGTGTGCGGAAGTGCTTCCATCAGAATTTCATCTGACATTATGGATAAGTCGAAAAATGCCCCGGTAGTGTGTAAATAACCCCTTTGTGGAGAAGTGACATTTAATAAGCGCTGTTATCTCGAAAACAAGAGCTAACCAATCCATTTAAGCATCATTTTCGTGTTCAGTGACCCCGAAAACATAAAGAAATCATATTCTTTGCGCCATATCATAATTGTGATTGGCCTGAGCCTATTATTTAACCTGTTGTTCCTTTCCTTGTACCTTGCATTCTGCTAATTGATGACTGCAAAGGCAGTAGAAATGCGCATTCAGTTTATTAAACTTTAACGTGGACAAAAGGTTGCGTTTTCTTCTTTGTGATTATATTTATCCACAGTCACTCTGTTTCTCCATCATTCTTAAGCTGCTCCATCGTCTTGACAAATTAGAAAAGAATTATTTTTGTCGGAACACTTCGTAATAAAGAAGGACAAAGAAGGATCTTCACGAGAGCGAAGATGAGAGTGGATCGGCATAAACAGGAGGAAGAAGCTGTTTACGAAGAACGCTTCGGGTCGGTTCATTTGTTATGCACGCTCGTGCCTTCTTAGAGGGCCACAAGGAATAATAAGCCCTAGTTTCAACAAACAGACTTCTTCGGAACATAATTTCCACTCACCTCTTTTCTCTAGGAAAAGTAATACGGGTGTCTTAGCAATTGAAGAAGAATGAAATACCAACGTAAGCACCGTTGCTACGGGTAATTTCTACAGAAAAAAGAAATAAAGAGCACCACTTAGCAGAAACCATCAACTAAAAACTTTAAGGGTGCTTTAACGAAATTACATAAAGGTTAGGCGAAAGTGTGAATCTAGAACAATATAGTATGCTGTAGTAATGATCAAAATATTTAATTAATTTTCCAAACATGATGCAATTAATTCTTAAAAGACATTTTCGTATAGAAAACGCTACTGCCAAATCGGTTTTCACCGAATTAAAGCAGTGATGCGGGAAAACTGGTGGATAATTTACAACGACTCCTTCTGTCTTTCCTTTTATTTACACGAAGACAGAAGTTCTTTAATTACTGCCAGGGGTCACTCCAAAAAATAACGTACAGCTTTTTTTGAAGTTCAATTTTTCGTCTTTTTTTCTATTTGTACTAAAGTGCATAGAAGCATCCTTTCTGCTTGTACAGATAAAATTTAACTCAACGCATTCCCGCTGTGTTATTATAGAGTTCCTGCGTTTGAAAATGAGAAACATTTACAAGAGATTGAAAAAAAAGTCTTTAGGGACGACGCTGTTGATCGCAATGCGGTTAGTCGGTGGACATGAAGACTATCGGATGGTGAAAGAGGCATGCCCATTTCCGGAATTCTCCTCACAACAGAAAACACGGCTTTGGATGACAGGCGTGTGACTCTGAACAAATGTCACTCTTATTAGGGAAGTAAGTTTATCCAGAATGCTGAAACAATTAGGATTGAAAAAAGGTGTCACTTGTTTTAAAGAACCGGTGTGGAGAAAATCTCCAAAATCAAAAGTGAATTACTTCGCGGGGGGAAATTCATTAGTTAAAAAATTACCCACCCCCTTGTGAGGGGGGCTGGGGGGAGGGGATGACTTTGAAATCTAAACAGGAACCCCTATTTTTAATGGTATATTCAGATTGTACACAATATTCAAGAAATGTGTTATTCTTGGTGTTTTTTCAATTGATCCAACCGTTTAGGAGATAGAGGATCTGAAAGTGTGGAACTTTTAAAGTTTTGAACCTAATTTTATCGATGAAGACAAAGAGATAAAGAGTGGGTCTGCAGACATTCCTACTCTATTTTTTGATGGGTTTTAAGAATTCGAAGTCAGAATTTCAAAAATTCCAATATTTTTCAATACCCACGCATAGACTCTGTCTCCATAGGAGTGCTGCCTCCGCGAAATAATTCACTTTTGATTTTGGACATTTTTTCGTACAATGCTTAGTTTCCGAGATATTCAGTTGTCTCAAGATAAATGCCTCATCCTGTACATCGTTGATCGATCCTTATACTGTATAGCGACGAGAACCAAAGAACCACGCTCTGCAGCGGAGTTGAGTTCACTTCGAGTCGATGTCTGCATTTCGGGAATTCGCCCTTGGAAAGCAGTCGCATAATTGAAGGTTTCAAAATACAATAGGATGCAAAAAATTAAAGAGACTAAATATAAAATAGGTTTGCGTCTCTTTAATTTTAAAATTAAATGTTTTAAAATTTATCGGAGCAAATATCAATTAACAAAATTTAGCGTAAACGCAATAATAGAAAGCTCCAAACTGCAAGAGGCTACATTTAATAATCTAATCTTCTTAAATAAGTCAAAGCATTATGCAATTGCGAACAATGCTACCTGGTGATGATTTCAAAAGATTCTTTATGGGAGTGACCGTAAGCGAGCTGTTTGTGTTTTGCACTGTTTTCCTCACCAATCCTGGTCAAGAAAACGTTCAAATACAAATTGTTGTGCGTTTGGCTGCGGAATAACACAAAAGGGAAAAATGTTATATTTCTATACAAATGAGAAATGTCATAAATCAATACGAGAAAAATGGATTTAAGATGTTAAAAAGATCAGAATGAGAACTGACAAGGGGAGGACCAGGTCTGTTATGCTTGGATTTAACTGAAATTTAATTATGTTATTACGCACCCACCCCTCCCACTATTATATGGCATAGTAACTCATGCTAATGGGCATTAGTTTACGAGATATAATCATTTAAAGCATATTTTCGCATATTTTCCGCATATTTTCTTTTTGATGGATTTTCCATAAAGCGCAAAATTAATGTTAGACTTATCTCTTTCTTCATTAATTAAGTGGATACTGCACAAATGAGTATGTATCCACAATTTCCAATTTTACATTTACACATCAGAATTTAATTTCCAGCTGTTGAGATCTTAAAAAGAAATTTGATTTAATTTTTAATGAAATTCTTTAATCCTTTTATTAATAAAATTTTATAATTGCTTTTTTTAATCTTTATTTCTATTTTATTTGATGTTTGATTAATATTAGTTCCACGTTTACAAGAAGCTAATATTTTAGTTCTTCTTCTTCGCGAACATCAAGTATAAATCTTTTCCTTTTCTCAAATTACTCAGTATAAAAATCATTTTCTTTTATTTTCCCAAATCCAACTCAAGCCTCATTTCAATACGTGTTAATGTTTACACTTGATTTGCACAATTTTTTTCGCACATTTGTCGCTAGGTGCCAACCTTGTTGTTTTCGAGCTAACTTCTCACACTCTATTATTCTATGAGACAAAACTCTTGCAATTATAAAAAGAGTTTTATGCACAAAAATTTAGCAAGTCAAGCAATTCAAAATAGTATCCACTTTGCTTAGCAATGAGCATCTTCCAATTATAAAAAGCGTTAATTCCTTTAGGAAAACGTCCAATGATACGAAAATGATTCAGTTCTACACCGTTTTCACACAGTGTCCCCATTTTCCACTTGTTCCAGCCTAACAAGAACTCCGTCAGTAATAATTAGCTGTAGCAATGTCGAATTATAGCAGTTCCGTCCATTATATTCGGGTAGAAGCTCTTCTTCGTCAACAGGAATAGTTTTATGAGAGCTTAATAGCTTACTTTTAACCAAAACAGGCGGAATTGCGGCTTCTTCTGAATTTGTAGAATTATTTTCCATCACTGAATTAATTTAGACATATTAAAGTATAATAAAAATACAAAACCCTTATTAAACTGTGGATATGACGAATAAATTTTTCTTGTGGACCAGTGGACTAACTCCTCTCTTTTATTAGACATGTTACTCAACTTAGAGGGGCCTTCGAAAATTTAACCGGCTCTCTCCTCGGAACACTGCCATTCTTCATTGGAGAGAAGGCGTTTCTTCTAGAACATGATTCCTTGGCTTCTATCGCCTTCACCCTCTCTCCCGATCCAGAGCCACACTTTTTTTTTTATCCTCACCCGCTACGCCTACTAATTTTGCTATGGAGCTTATCTCGATTCGGAGGAAGGGCAGCCTGATCATGCCTTAAGTAAATAGACGAGCGATCGCGCACATCGCATTCTGAGGATGCTGAAAAATGCCCGCAAAGAAATTCGAAAAACTGTGTGCAAATAACAGTCGATACAGTATGAGAATGGTGGAGATAATTATTTTTGCAAGAATTGTGAACTATTTTGGACCTGAGACAAAGAGGTAATCAATAAACTCGCCCAAGAAACAAAATTCAAAACAGCGCAGGAAAAGTTAAGGCGACAGTCTTTTACGTTGAAAAGGACTCCTCCATGTGGACTTCTCGCCACAAGAAACCACCATTAATTCTGACGACACCCCTAAAAAATTCAAGGTCGACTGAGTTAAAATTCGGCAGAAAGGGAGTGTTCTACTGTTGCAGATAACGTTCGGCCTTGTATCATTCAAAATATCAAGTACAGGATCACAAAACTTAGATGGACAATATTGGAACATCCATCATACAGATCTGATCTGGCACCCATTGTATTCAAGAGAAGAGGACTCAACATGGTATACCGCACGAACGGTAATTGAGGTCTTCATTGTAATAATGGATTAAACCACATATTTGTATATTTGAGGTAATGGCATTAATAGCATTCATACACCATAAAGTTCAAAGCAAAAGCGGTCTGAATCACCTTAACTGTATATATCATTAGATGGCTGCACTTAAACCATTACTGCAAATACAGTTCTAACCCACATTAAAAATTAAAAATCGCCATGATTTAAAATTAATCCAATATTAAAACGTACCGCTTTACGAAAGATAATAATCTACAAATAAAAATTGTTGTGTTCTTGGATGCTCAACCCTATGAAGAAAAAAAAATGCGCCAGCACCTTTGAAAATGGTGGTGTATAAACTTTCCCGTGGATCTTGCCATAGCAACTATGCAGGAATGACGGTCCAGGAAATTCGCGGAAAGATTTAAAGAACACGAACGCTCAATAACCAACGGTGACGGTAAATTAGCATATGCTGAACATCTACTCAAATATAGATATGACTTTGGGGATTGTTGCATCACTTTGGTAAACTGAAGGAACATCTTCGTGGAATGAGGTTTAAAGATGATGACTCCCTCGTGACGGCTGCCAAACAGTGGCTCAGAAGCCTCGGTCTGGAATATTTCCGAGCACGCATTCAGGCTCTAATTTAAAGGTGAGATTAGGATTTGAAGGAGATGAAGATTGTATGGAGAAGTGACATTCATTCTTAAAAAATGTCTCAACATAAAAGCAAAGGGGTAGAACAAAATTGAATTAAAAAATGCAGCATATTACTTTTGGGGCGACATAACTATAGAGTGACCATACTATTAAGGTCGGAGTAGAATGAGCGCTCCGACAACAAAATGTTGGCCTGTTCTTGTAACGCTCAATTGGTGTCATCAGCATACATCCAGGCCTCATCTAGAGAGATAATCTATTGCCACCAATCATCTGCCAGATACCCCTAATACAATTTTCTGTTATTCGTGCGCCGCAATCGCTGGACCTCAATACAATAGAGCCACTACGGTCAATTTTGGAAAACAAGGTTCAGGCTTATTTTCCGCCTCCAACATCTAAGCGAGAATAGCATCAGATTCCATTATCCACCATTCAGAACTTACATTTGCTAATTCCCAGGAGAATTCAGGCTGTCTTAGATGCGGCCCAACACCATATCCTTCCAAAACGCGTTCAGTTTAACGACCATTTTCGAGATCGAATCCACAACAATGCCTATTCAGCAACATAGCAACATCGGTCTCCACAGTGGTAATCCATGCTGAAGAGCCAAAACATTATGACGTCCTACTCAATAACGTGTTGCGCCACCTTTGCCCGGCAAAACAACTGCAAAACAAGTTCTTGGTAGATGACTGGAGACAGATTGTACCACATGTCTAAGCAGCGGTCACGCAAAGTCGAGATATTCCGACATGGTGATATTTGAGCTCTGAGCTGCCGCTCCATGACATCCCAAATGTGCTCTATCGGATTAAGATCAGGCGAGTTAGGTGGCCAGGACATTAATTGGAATTCATCCTTATACTCCTCGAACCACTCCAACACAAATCGAGTCTTGTGACATGTGGCGTTGTCCTGCTGGAAGAATCCATTTCCAGTTGGGAAGACGACGCCATGATGTTCAGATAGTCCGCAGCTTTCTTGGTCGATTCTACCACAACTACGGGTCCCAGAGCCACCCATGAGAACGTCCCCCAAAGCATAATACCGCCACCACCAGCCTGCGTATGGTCTGATGTACAGGGGGAGCAACTGTTTGCCTGGAAGTCGGCGTACCCTGACACGACCATCGACGTGATGAATAAGAAATCGTGATTCATCCGACCAGGCAACTCTCTTCCACTTATCCATGGTCCAGTCTCGATGATCCCGGGCACACTGTAGGCGTAGTTGACAATGACGCTTGGTCAACAGAGGCACGCGAGTGGGATGTTTGCTGCGCAGGCCCATATCCAACAGTGTCCGCTGAACTGTGTGTAGCGAAATACTTGCACTTGGACCTGCACTAAATTGGGCTGTCAACTGCGCCACTGTCTGGCGCCGTTCTTGCTTTACCAAGCGGGACAGTCTCGACGTCCTTTTTCTTTGATGACGCGTGGACGTTCAACTTGGCGTCTACTGCTGGTTTCACCATCATTTATCCACTTTGCATAATCGTGAATACCAGTCGTGCAGTTTCGGAGATACTCGTTCCGAGTCTACGGGCCATTACAATCTGCCCTCTATCAAATTCACTTAGATCAGCAGCTTTTCCCATCACTCGCAAAATTAGGTGCAAGACTGATTCATTACATTCTTAAATATCATTCCCACTTAATTATGTGCCCTCCACGTGATCCAGACGAGTTCATTCACCAATGTGGGGATGGTCATAATGTTTTAGCTCTTCAGTGTATATTCAATAAGTTTAATAAGTTAAGTTTTACTCGGTACGCATTTGAAGAAGAATCCATTTCATATATTAATAAGTTTGCAAAAAACAAATCCGAGTTTAAAATTTTAACGAAAACCTGAGACAAGAAATGTCGTAAAGATCTGAACGAGTACAATCTGAAAGAATAACGTATCTCAAATCTTTAGGGTCGAAATTCTGCAGACGAGAGAGAATTGTAAACTGACAATGTGAGTGCTTTGAGATAGTGAGCCAAGTGTCGGAAATTCATATTTCAGGCGCCAAAAGTTGTTCCTCACTCAAGGTTTTGCTTGCACCAGTTGGAGATACCACTTTATTTAACATAGTAACTGTGAATAATGAATGAGATGAAGATAATGAAGCAAGTGATAAACTGTTCACACTTGTCGGGAAGAGTACAGATGATAATGAGACTCAACAGAACTGGTTTAGCTCAAGTTTTCAAGTTCGAATGAAATTAATGCAGCGCGTTCGCTATTATAACTCTTCTTCTTCAAGATGTAGTCGGAACCAAGGTTGGCTCCGTATGCGTCATTCTTGATGAGCATACTCTGAATTCTTCTGGCTTTGTAGTTTACTTCTTCGGAGAAGATAATGCTTTGTTAAGGTTTATTTGTTTACTTGAGGAGTAAGTAAGTAGCTAGAAAGAACAATTTAAATATTTATTGAACATATCCCCAGGCTCTTTTGAATTATCTTCCTCTTCAAGTAATTATATATAAATTTTCATTTGAAGAACAATTACGAGTGGCCTGTTGGTCTAGGGGTATGATTCTCGCTTTGGGTGCGAGAGGTCCCGGGTTCAAATCCCGGACAGGCCCGTTGAAAATTTTTATTGAGTCGTCCTCACGAAAAGATTATTAGCGTTACTTTAAAATTTTAATTTATTTTTAAATTTTATTTTATTAAAAATGCATCGATTTACGATATTAAATCGCGATTTGAATTGAATGGTAATACCATGGATGAAGAATAACAGGATAACCGACTCCATAGGCAAGCCCAGAAAGCTCTCTCGTGGTGGCGCCATCTGGTTATTTCCGTGAAAAATTCCCTTTCTTAACTCAATCCAATGCTTCTTTTAATGCTCGTTTTGATGAGATAATTAATTAATTATTTTTTTTTACAAAAATTGGATAAAATCATTCACATGCAAGCTAGTTTCTGGAAAAATTTATTAAAAATAACGCGGCTGAATTAAATTAGTTAAAAAAAATCATTTAGGTGAAGTTGAAGCTCTTAAACAAAAATAAAAATTTCTTTATTAAATGTTTATAAAAATGATTTAAAATGAAAATAATTACAAAAAAGTAGTAACGTTTATCGTAAAATGTTTTAAAGCTTTTTTTTTTAATTTTTTTTTTACGATTTTAATGAGGCAAAAAATTATTTCCGGCATAACAATATTTTAACTGTTATTCTTTTCGATTAACGCTTTAAGAACT